>OY757273.1:5169081-5546842 GCA_963584085.1 Pyrausta aurata
CTACTAACAATAAGGAAAATGCAGCGAACTAGTCCCGCAGACTATTCTGATTGCATACGTCTTGTCTTACCTACTAACAACAAGGAAAATGCAGCGAACTAGTCCCGCAGACTATTCTGATTGCATACGTCTTGTCCTACCTATTAACAATAAGGAAAATGCAGCGAAGTAGTCCCGTAGACTATTCTGATTGCATACGTCTTGTCTTACCTACTAACAACAAGGAAAATGCAGCGAAGTAGTCCCGTAGACTATTCTGATTGCATACGTCTTGTAGGTGATCACTTATTACAATAAAATTTATTACTCTTACCGTAAGGTATGTCCGAAGACGTTGATTCCCTCGAAGGAATCTGGTCGAGGACGATGAAGGTTCACTCGAAGGCAGCCGGCGGCGGCGGCGCGGCCGGCGACAACGTTTCATTTCACTTTCTAATTTCTTTAATTTTTTCGATAAAAATTCGACGGTACTTTCACTGCGACGTTTTGGCGTTTTTGTTTACGTGCGAAGTGGTCGAGCACTAAACTGCGAATGGGGCTAGCAGAGTGAGCTCGCCGCAGGAAACAATTCAAAATGGCGGTGGGTAGGAGAAAACCATTTGCAAGTCTACCTGCAAATGTTTTTATCCTACTTTTTATTTTTATTTGCTCAACAACAGTGCAGAGGTGGAGTCACTATGCGATACTACATTGTGTTAAATATAATTTAAGAAATACTAATCTCGAGGACGAAGCACGAGTATAAATTAATATATTTATAAAATAAGGGCTGGCTGAATCACCATCGACAAATGAGCACTAACCAATTTATAATTTAAGTTAGATCTTAATAATGTATTAAGTATTTGGCAGATAGCACAAACCAGAACTTATTAAGACATCCTGGGTTAGGCTTGTCTCACTCCACAGATCACGTCATGTGCGTTCTTTAGGTTACTTTGTTATCAGGCAGCTCTTTTCGACACAGATAATTAAATGTAAAACTGTTTTTTTTTGTAAATTAAACAATGCATTTTACTATTTATTTTTGAAGCGATTCACAGTTTTTAATTTACTTTTAAAATTAGTCATTTGGTTCTCAAAACTTGTTAAGTTGACACTAAGTACTAGCAAGTACACTCGTTAAGTTAGTCAAAGACTGACATTAAAAGCTCGTACAACGACATCTCCAAATTAAAGGTTAAAGCACATTTATCCACCCGTAACAGTAACAGCATCAACCAGGCGTCAACCATACGGAAACACGTAACGTAGAAGAAACAGCAACGCCTCGAGGGGATCGGCAACGGATTGCGTTTTCTACAACTTATGACAGTTTTTCTTGTGCATGACAGCCCGTTTGACATAATAGTTGACAACCATCGGGTGACTAAGCGCATTACAACGCATGCGCCCCTGTTTGGGATCGGGTCCCGAGTTGATCTTGATCCGAGGTAGTGATGCTACGAACTTGATAGGCGTACGTTGAAGTATGGAGTTTCATACAAAGAATACGGAACGCCTCAAGTTGATATGGCGTTGTTCCCGTTACGGGTGGACAGATGTGCTTTAACCTTAAAACAGATGAAATACTTAAGCTAGATGTCAAACACATACCTAGTAGCAACGTCGGGTGAATTTTCAACTTTGGTATTTTCTCTTATCTCACCCTCGCAGACATTGGTAAACTCGCGAATTCAATCACACCGAATTTCATAAAGCTTACACGCTAGCATCAGACATTAAAACTTTTAGTCAAAGCGAAGTTTCCAAGTTACCTGCCCCATCAACTTTGTAACTTGGTTTGGGTAAATGAAAATATTAAGAGTTTTATACAAAACAAACTGTATAGTAACGTGAAGGAATATGAAGATGACAAAGAATAGATCGTTATTTTTAAAGGATCTTAACCAAAACTCAATAGAACCTGGGCCCACTTTTGCGTCAGCATGCGTCTTTACAAAATGTTCCAATAAAATATATAAATAAACCGTTACTTAAATATAGTACATAAAATGTAAATCCGTCATTGGCTGTAAGTCCGATATGTCTGTATTTTTTGTTATCATTTTTAAGAGCTGTGGATTTTGTAATACAAATAAAATAAAATAAAATAAAAATATTTAAAACAATACACATAAAAATATTTTTGAAAAATAATTAGGGGACAAGTAATTCAATGGCAGGTTAGGCATTTTGAGGTTATGTTTTGTGATTACAGGAGTTGCTCTCTTAACACATGTATTTGATGCGTATGATAATAGGCATGATGCTTTGGGTATCTTCTGTGATCTATCCAAAGCATTTGATTGTGTAGATCATGAAACATTATTGAAAAAAATACGTCACTATGGGGCATCATTGAACTCATTAAGCTTAATTAATTCTTATCTCTCAGGTAGAACGCAAAAAGTATGTGTTAATGGAACTGAGTCTTCTGGGGCACCTCTAACAATGGGTGTGCCACAGGGATCTGTATTAGGACCTCTCTTATTTTTAATATATATAAATGACCTCCCACACTTTGTAGGGAATCTTTGTGACATAGTATTGTTTGCAGATGATACTTCGTTGATATTTAAAATTCCAAGGGGTAAAGGTAATTTTGACGATGTAAACAATACTCTTTCACAAGTACTACATTGGTTTACTGTTAATAACCTACTTCTTAATGGAAGTAAAACAAAATGTGTTAAGTTTACGATTCCTAACGTCCGACAGGCACCAACTCAGGTTAAGATCAAAGATAAATCCCTTGATACCATTGACTCCACAACATTCTTGGGTATCACTTTAGACTCCAAACTACAATGGGGTCCTCATATACAGACCTTGTCAAGAAAACTAAGCTCGGCTGCTTTTGCTGTACGGAAGATTAGGCGTTTAACTGATGTAGAAACAGCTAGGTTAGTTTATTTTAGTTATTTCCATAGCTTGATGTCCTACGGAATTTTATTGTGGGGCTCAGCTGCTGATATAGAATCAATTTTTGTATTACAAAAAAGGGCCGTGCGTGCTATTTATTGTCTAAAACCTCAAGATTCCTTAAAATAGGTCTTTCGAGAAATTAGAATATTAACTGTAGCCTCTCAGTATATTTATGAAAATTTAATGTATGTACGCAAAAATTTAGATTCATTTACGAAAAAAAGTGATATACACAAATATAATACTAGGAATAAGGATAAGCTTGCTATTCCACAATTCAGGCTTCGAAAGGTTGGTAATTCTTTCATGGGGAAATGTATAAAATTTTTCAATAAACTACCAGAATACATTGTTGACTTACCGATTACTAAATTTAAAATTGTTATTAAAGAAACCCTAATGACGAAAGGGTATTATAAAGTAGATGATTATTTAAAAGATAATAATGTATGGACTTGCATGATAACCACAAACATTGTAAAACTTTTGAAAAGAGGCATTGACAATAGTGACTGAGTTTCTTGCGCAGCTTCTTCTCAGCACTAGCCCACAAATTGTCCCGAAGCTGTGGTAGGGTCTATATTGGGACGTGTATAAGTGCCCCCAGTGGGTCTATATGCAAAAATAAACGACTTTTATGACTTTTATGACTTAATGCACTTATTAAAAGTCACCTAAACTATAATAGGTGTTAGAGGTGGTAGAATATTTCAAAAATATCAGTGCAATTATAATTCAAAACAAGATTTTTGAAATATAGATCGCAATCTGGGCCCAACTTTGGTCAATTTCCTTTCTGATGTAGTTTACATACATTTCTGGTATAGGGATTAGTACGCTGGACCCAAGAGGTCGGACTGGAGTATATTTCTGGGGTTTCTGTCTTGAAAATATTTGGAAACAGCTTGGAGTCTGGAGGTTGGTGGAGATGACACCCCGTGCCTCAGAAAGCACGTTAAGTCGTTTGTCCTACGTCTGATCTCTCATCGATCATGTCGAACAGCCGTCTCACCGAATTAATGAGTGTGAAGGAACAGAGGGTGCACTTATGTAGAGCGCACACATCTAGCCACTATAATATCGCCTGCTTACCTGGCCTATCTCTCTTAAGAGGGGCCGCCGTTACCGAAAATCGGTAGGAGAATATTATTATTTATTCTTGTTTGCTAGTGTTAGACGGATAATCGATTATAGCATTACTATGGTAGACAACACTAGCACGCATGGTCAGCACTAGACCTGTCAGATAGATAGTTTTGACATTAGATCAATATTGATTTTATTATCCCGCGCATATTTACAGCATTGATTATTGTAAATAGAATTATTATCAACACATGGAGTTTATCTTTATCACTAGGTACTACCAATACTTCTGACTAAGCATTTTTCCACTGTGCTCTCTTATTTCCCACCGTGGCGCCTAGCACATTAGTGGTGATTTACTGATAGTATTAATCAAAAACGGGCTTCCCACGTAAATATAACGTGCGGAAGTAAAAACCTCGTATCAAAGTGTTGATTTTTATTTTTGTAATATCTTTTCAATATCGTTACAATGAATTAATCTGCAGTATTGTTATCTTTTAATTAATTTATCCGTTAAATTTTTAAGGTTGATGTCAGTCAAAATTAATAACATTTATTTCATTTGTCGCAGGTAATCAGTTTGCATCGAAATTAGCAATTATTGTTTAAACTTTTTCAGAAATTCATATGACGTTTTAAAGGTAAGTGTAATAAGCTGTTTGCTCTTATTTTTTAAATTTTCAAACCTAACCAATAAATATATTTTTTCAAAGTCAGGTAAAAATAATAACAGATCCTCATGAATCCATACTTTTCTAAAAAAAGTATTAAAAATATGCACGTACTCAATAAAATGTTAACCTAAATCTATTATTGCTTAAAAACTGTCAAAAAAAGAGTTATTAATTGATTTTAATCTTCAGGCACAAACAAACGGTACATATGGCGGACTTAATACTAAAATCATTTTTTGCCAGTCTTAACAGAGAAAATACAGGCGACGCGATGAAAGTAATACAGAGACAAAAAAAACAATTTCTCTCTTACTCTAAGCATTAGATGATTACACACCTACAGCCAGCTTTCTACACAAACTCGCGGTTTTAGCGGAACTATCCCGCTAAGTGGGGTACTAATTATTTAATTAGCAAGTCCCGATTAATGAGAGATCCTTTACATGCACAACTTTATTCGGAAGTTAGCGAACACGAAATAGTTCGCCGAATTCGCAACAAAATACGCGAATTTGAGTAGCTTAAACTTGTTTAATTTGGCAGACTAGTTTGGTTTATCTCGACACTACAGTACAAGCATTTGATAATGAATATTTATTGTTTATGAAAGTGTTATTTTGAAATCGCAATAAGGGATGAAGTGCCTTTATTCGCTTTTAATAGTTTGTCTTTCGTTTTTCTTGTACCCCATTGAAAATCTACAAATAGTTAAACACTTATTTTTCTGTTTATATGTATCTTTAAACCATACCTTCATTACAAGTCTTAATAAAGTACCTTACTCTAACGTTAACCATAACCGTCACCACAATTTCAAATAGATTTGTTTTGGAGTTTAATTCAGCCGATGGTCCCGAATATCGGTGAATACCTCAGGTATAAAGCTCACCAAAGAGTTAGATGATACATTAAAATCAAATCTCGTGTAAGCCCACAACTTAACCAAGTACTTCAACCAGCAAGCGTCCCAAATTAAAACCAAGCTTAGGTACTTTCAAAGCCTAATCCACATCACACCTCAAGATAAGGCTCTCATTAAAAGTTTCGTGAGAACAAACGTATCAACCTACATGTCTTATGGGGCGTTAAGTCACCGGATGCGTATGGCTGCCTGTCTAGAGACATAGCGGAAATGGTAAATGCTTTGGCGATTTATCGTATTATTATGAATTTCCGGGTAGACGGGAGGCTGAATTTCTCTGTTCAGTAAAAATATAGTAGTTTGACAGGACAGGTTTTCGTAACATGGTAAGTCCAGTGTAACCAGGCCCAAGAGTGCTATTTTCAAAATGTACCGGGATGTTTATACTGTCCGAAGGCATTTGAGAACTTAGTTTCATTCTCTGAGTTTTACCCCGTTTAGTTTCTACCGTTACCTGTCTTTGGCCATAAAAAAAGTTTGTCAGTTGACATGATTGTGTTAAGGATGTGTGAAAGATGATAGTAGAAAACCGGTTAAGTGCGTGTCGGACCCGCGCACTGAGGGTTCCGTACCACCCTTAACTAAATTCAGGGTCCAGTTACTTTCACTCAACGAAAACATCACAATATATTGCGACAGCAAAAATAACTTTGTTTTTCATAGTGTTTGTATGAAAGACAAAGTTATATTTGCGGTTGATAAAAATGTGCAATATCTCAAAAACTACTGGTTCGATCTCCTTCAAACCAATTTTCGTTGCAAGTTTTTGTTGAGATCTACATCATATATTTTTTTCGAAATTTTCACTTTCTTAGTTCAAAAGTTAGATGGGGGGGGGACGCCCATTTTACCACTTTGGAAGCGTCTGTATCTCAAACCTTACACTTTTAGAAAAAATGATTTTAGAAACCTCAACATCATTTTAAAAGACCTATCTATAGACACCCCACACGCATAGGTATGAGTAAAAAAAAAATTTTTGGTTTTAGTTTCATGTATGGGAGCCCCCCCTTAAATATTATTTTTTCTAACTTTTTGTGTCTGAATCGGAAAGCGGTAAACAAAATACACCTACCTACTAAGTTTCAGCTATGTGATGCTTATAGTTTCAGAATAAAGTGGCTGTGACATACGGACGGATAGACAGACAGACAGACAGACAGACAGACAGACAGACAGACAGACAGACAGACAGACAGACAGACAGACAGACTTGACGAAACTATAAGGGTTCCGTTTTTTGCCATTCGGCTACGGAACCCTAAAAAATATACTTTAACCTAACCATGACCCGTACCCTTACTTGCCTACGTCAAAACGTAGAATTTCTGTGGTTTTGCCCTACTAGAGAAAGAAAGAACGAGATGGTTAACTAACTTTAGATTTTGTCCCCATGAAATTGTTGGCAGTAAGAAATCCTATCTACGGTCGACGATACCTACCTACCTTTGACTATAGTTTGCATATAGGGAACGGCCGTTAGTCAAGTTCATTCGGTGCAACGTACCCATCGGTGTCTTCATAAATCACATAACCTACATTATTATTCTGGCTTTACCGTAAAACTCTACCTACTGTCCTACTACCTATTTTATACTGAGTGATTTTCTACTAAAACGCTCTCGCTTGTTCTCATAGAGTAATAACGCCCTTGGTTATGTGCGTAACTCTGTAAGTGCTAGTATTATGACGAGGCGTTGAGGCGTGCGTACAACAATTTTCTCTAAGCGCTTGTTTGATAAATCTTTTGTTTTATGACATGGAAATTGTCTGGGAGAAACGGTTTGAGATGTGCAGATAAAGAGTCCATAAATTGTGGAAACAAGCTTAGTAGTGGTAAAACAAATGTTCAGTCCTTATTGAGAATCTCACATAATATAGTTTGGCATTTGAATAAATATTTAGTAGGATCTATAGGTAAACTTATACAGAAGTATCTAAAAAACATCATCAAATTAAGAGCCTAGCCTAAAAAATTTCATCAATCAAATCATCAAAATTTCATCGATCCAAATGAGGGGAGATTTTGTGGTGTTTGAGGCTGAGTTGTATGTAGGCTACTAGGGTCAAAGGTGACAGATAGTGAACGGTATCCAGATAATATAGTGGTTGGCTGCGATTATGTGTTTGTGTGAGTAAGCAGCCTTCGACCAAACAGCGCCAGGATTACCAGAATGTAGTCAGGAAATCTCCTGATAATAATAATCCTTTCTACTAATCAGTGGAAAGGGCTTGTCTATTAAAAGCTACAATATACAATGACGATCGTTTGCCATTGGCAAATAAGCGTTCCCATGGTGTTTTGTAGCAGCAACATTCAGTACTGGCAGAAGGCTGAAGATATAGTATATCAGGAAAGGCTTTCGACCGGGTATTGAGAGGCGAGAAACCATCGGTTCTTAAACTGCTGTGTGTAAGGCAAGAGGGAATCCTTCTTAGAATATTCAATGTGTAATTTTTATGCATTTGATATTATTGAAGAAAAAATAATTATTTACATCGCAGGATAAACACGGTCTCCATGGAAACCCATGGGGGAGACGTAAGTTTAGCAGTGGATGTCTTGCAGTGAATTTTTTTTATATTTATTTATTACAGGAATACAAAGATAATAATAATAAATATTTCTTATTATCCAGTGACAACATAAATGAGGCCTCAAGTGTTTTGAAAACGGTGTGCATTATTTATTTATAACAGATACGAAAAACTTTGTAAGCTGAAAAGTCCTCTAGGAATATGGATGAATGACGCCTGTTTTAATGTGGCCCTAGAGACTTTCAACAATTTTAATTTTAATGGTATCGTCTTAGGTATTATTTTCAGCTGTTACTGTAAAAAATAAAAAGGGACGCTAATAATTTCAGTTATACTATTAACAGGTTAAATTATGAATATTTTCGACCTACATACCGGTCAAAATGAGAACCACTATTTTTGAAGTCGGTTAAAAATACTGCAAAACTATGTATTTGTGGGGTTTTTTAAAAAAGTTTTGGTCAAAAAGTCAATTGTTTTAAATGGCTCTATCATTTGTGTGCTTGGAATATAAAACAAATCTTGAAAAAAACATCATGTGTGGAAATGTGGCATTACTTTTAAAAACGAAGACGCAATTAAAAAAGTATGGCATGTTATAGGCCATAATGTGACCTATTTGCAGTACGATTATCCTTCATTTTTTGGACACCTTGTAAAATCAGGACAAGCATAAAGATGAATAAGGGTGTCTAGCCCTTTAATTTTTTTACAAATGGACTCTTTTATTCCACATCACATGTACGACGTAAAACTAACGATCAGGTTAGGCCGTTAAAATTTCCAGGGCTTATTTTATTTTCAAATTTCATACAATTTATGTTGTTTAGATCCCAGTGAGGGCGAAACTTTGTTAATTTCACTGAAAGTTGAGCACTCGGGGGCTTAGTACCAAGGACGTTACAGATATCCACCAAGTATCCGAAACTATCGGATATTAGAAAAATATTTCAAGACAGTTTTTTTTGCGTGGCGAGTATTGTAAACAATCTTTCCAAAAAAAAGTGTACCACGATAAATAACCTGATGATGTAGATTGTGAGTTTGTGTTAATCTTAATTTAAAATGAATGTTTTCATTAAGAACTCATGTCAAGATTGTTTACATTATTCTCCAAGCAAAGAAAAACTTACTTTGAAAAGTTTGGATAATTCTAAGTATATCACAGCTACGTGGAATGCAGCATTCTTAACGATCTCAGACACGAATGAAACAACACAATAAAAACGTTTCGGATTTTTATCCGAAAATGCATATACTTTCTCCCTACTTCAGTGTCAGTGTTTTTTTTTATGAAAAGACCAAAGCACATAGACTCAGTATGTAAGACGAAAGATTTTGACATTTTATCTCTCAGAATAAATTGTACAGATTAATAAATTATTGAAAATGTTTAAGTGCTGGCAGTAAAAAAACACACACACACACACGAATAAAATTGATGGGTTAAAGGAAATTTAAAAATATGTAGCATATGTATATCCACGAAGTCACATGCAAAAATTATCTATACTAATATTATAAAGCTGAAGAGTTTGTTTATTTGTTTGTTTGAACGCGCTAACCTCTGAAACTACTGGTTCGAATTGAATAATTCTTTTTGTGTTGGATAGTCCAGTTATCGAGGAAGGCTATAGGCTATATAACATCACGCTACGATCAATAGGAGCAAAGATATAGTGGTAAATGTGTAAAAAACGGAAGAAAGAAGTCACTATTCCACGCGGACGAAGTCGCGGGCAAAAGCTAGTTTTTAAATACAATGCTTTAACTAATCTCTGACGAGATTGGCTAGTAACAGGAACATTATCGCAACAAGAAAAGGTTGAATTGATTGGCCAGTTTCATGTGAGAAGGAAACAATTAAAAGTTGGAAATAGTTTTTTCGTAAAACTTGCCACTCTTTTTGACTCGACAGCCACTGAGAAAAAAGACATAGGCAATATATTCTTGAGTATCAAGCGTTGAAATAAAACTATGTAGGTATGTATTATTAAAGTCATATTTGGTTCTGAATTATTAAAGTCATTGAAAGTTAGAATTGTTAAATAATACATTGATCATCATCGACTTTAATGCAAGGCTGATATTGAACATGGGCAATGGTTTTGCTGAAGTAATTAACAATTCCTAGCATTTACTAGTATTTAGGACGTGTGAGTATTATAAGTATGATACAACACACTAAGCACACTTTTACAATCATTTTTTTCTGTTTATTAAAATACTTCATTATGTACATTACTGTTGTACAAAGGTGGACTTATTGTATAAGCATTATCTGCCAGTCGAGCCTTTAGGTCATGCAGAGGTGGCAAATGAACAGTGAAAGTTATCTCAAACATAAATTATGATAAAAGAAACAACAATAAACTTATATTTATTTTAGTATAATTACTCCCGTTAAATATTCCATAGGTGATAACAAGCTTTGCTTTGAATAATTACCAGATACATCACATCTCTCATCTCTTTAATTGCAATACGCCTTCAATGCAAATGTGTGTCGTGTTAATTTCGTTTTGCACTTTGGCGCTAATACCCAACAAACTCGCTTCACCGAATACTTCCGAAGTTCTGGTAGCCGAAAATTTCGGAAGGTTTCACAAACTCCTGTTCATTATACGCGTAACTCACCTTAATAAAAGGACCTAATTGCGCAATCCGTATTTGGATACACACCACTTACAACCGTACTAAGCTAATAACTGACTTATTTAAAAATAATGTCACAATGACGGCATTTAATAATGCAGGTACCATTTTCTAATTGGTCGGGTTATTTTAGTCTTGATTTAAACTTAGTACTTTATTTTTGTGAAATTGTTGAGCTTTAAGTTGTAAGTTACTCGTAAATGAAATGTATTTTCTAATGAAAAAAAAAACCGGCCAAGTGCGAGTCGGACTTGCGCACCGAGGGTTCCGTACAAACCTGCAAGGTTTACAAATATTTATTAAAAAATATATATTTTGTAATGTAACTAAAAATTTAAGGTTTTCGGAATTTTTCCTTTATGTGTGCTATAAAACGTTGCTTCATGCCAAATTTCAAGATTCTAGGTCGACTGGAAGTACCCTTTAGGTTTTGATTCCCTTGCGAGTACTTGCGAGTTTCAAAATATGCAGCTTAAATTGCTGTTTCTTTTGATTGCGTTGACATAGAAGTTTGATTTTGTTACAGCTTAAAGGTATTTTAGACCTGAGTATTTGGTATGAATTTCAATTTAATACCTCTACGCGTTTATGAGGAAATGGGTAGTAAGTTTAAAATTATTAAAAAACAATATATTATGTGATGTAACTAAAAATTTATGGTTTTCGTAATTTTTCCTTTATCTATGCTATAAGACGTTGCTTCGTACCAAATTTCAAGATTCTGAGTTCACGGGAAGCACCCTGTAGGTTTTGATTCCCTTGCAAGTGTCGAAAATTTGCGGCATAAACGGCTGTATCTTTTGATTGCGTTGGCTTAGAAGTTTGATTTTTTCACAGCTTCAAGGGACAGTAGACCTAAGTAATTGATATAAATTTCAGCTTCATACCTCCACGCGTTCCTGAGAAAAAGGGTCTTGACAGACGGACGGACGGACAGACGGACAACAAAGTGATCCTATAATGGTTCCGTTTTTTCCTTTTGAGGTACGGAACCCTAGAAATATAGTAAGCTTTAATCATTTTATTGTTTTTTAAAAAGAATCCGTTAACTATGAGGTATTTTTAACTGAATACTTAAATCAATGATTTAAATAAAAATTTAAACCTTTCACTTAAAACAACTTAAAAGGTCTCAACTTTTTCTTGCCTAAATCAAGTACCTACGTGATTTTCTTATAAGCGTGTATTGATTCTTACATTATCCAACAAATATCTTCGTATTATTAAATTAAACTAAAAGAATAATATAGAGTAAAATAAAACATAATTTAGTTTTTCAACTAAATTGTCCAATTAATTATCTTAAAAGGAAGACCGCTTTATCATCTCAGTAAGAAGTTGTAAGAAACAAAGTTGCCGGGAAATCCCCGGATTCTATTTTGCTGGTGCCAGGATAAAAGTGTTCATTTTAAACTTTGTAATATTGTGATTATTTCTTAACTGGTTCTTAGTTTTGTGTTGAAAATGTTCGACGTGTTATTTTATTTTTTATATATCCTAGTCCTTACAGTGGAACTTCTAATTAATATAAATACTCTTCATCTCTATACACTCCATATCACAGAAAACTAAGAGCAGCCTTGCTTGATTTATAATTGAATTTGTGGTTTCAATATAAACTGCATGAACAATCAATTTAGACTCTTGACTGTCTTAAATGACAGATTTCTACCTCTCGTAAACCTTCAATAGGACTAAATCCAATACTCAAGTTGTCGATACATTGTCAGTATGCTTAAAAGGCTAACAGTTCAAAACATTCTGCAATAAGAGAAGAGTATTTCCTCAGTAAACAACAGCCAACTTAATAGTTTTAACTAAACGGAGTAACTCCCAAAACGCGAAGTTAACAGTTAAATGTTGAGCTGCACTCTCAAGGAATGGCTGAAATGTTATACATTTAACACAAAAAGTATGTGCTCATACTGTGGTGGTTTTGCGAAAATGCGAAAAACAGAAAAGCTACAGTGTCAAAGCTAGGCGGCATAATCCGACGGCCATATGCATATTTTAGGTCTGGCTCTAAAATAGAGACGTGCGACCCCGATAGTGCAGTGTTAAGTTAAGTTGGTTTTACCGGTATTTTCTTGGTTACGTTTATTTAAAAAAAGTTTTTAATTTGAATGTAGGTATTATAATAAAATTCACCCGCTCAAAGATGAAAGAGATACTCGTACATCGGTAAATAAATATTAAAGCTTTCAATTTAGAAAAACTTACAGAATGTGTGGATGATTAGTATGTGTGTTTTTTGGTAATAATTAAAACACTATCTTAGCCTAACTGATTACTAAGTTAATTTTGGAAGTAGAATTTTGGGAATCCAATAACGAAAAAGTGAATCTGAAACACAGGCTTGCCTGAAGTAGGGTTACTGTTACATCGTGTTATAATACTCAAATGAGTAATAAATAACACTAATAGTTGCTCACACTACAACCCTTAAATCACCACAATGGAAACACTGAAAGTCGTTATCAAATTAGTATGCGCTCAAGGATTACACAACCACAAATCTCACACATCACAAACCACAATAAAATTAATGTTACTACCGGCCATGTTTTACCGAAATGCCGACCAATTTTCAAGCGCTACTGTAAACGTAACGGTGGGATATTTAGTAACACAATTCGCTTTTCAAAGCGTAACTTGTCAACAGAAAGCAGTAATAAGATGAAAATGTTTTTTATTGTGATTCCACTTTTAGGGCTTGTTTCACAATCAACAAGTCGGTATTAAACAACGAATTATTTAAATCTGTAACATCATTATGTATTTAGTATCAGGCAGATAACACTAACAGTAACTTATTAGAGTCAAGAGGCTGAATAATGAAAAAATTAAAAAGAATTTGGCATCTATGGGCATAACAGAAAACTGTGTATTAAAAAGCTGATAAAAACTGATCGGACACGTTTGAAGGTTAAGTATATATAGAAATCGCATCGCGATCGTTACATAATACCCCTGCCAGTATATCTCGTTTCTATGCACGTAGGAATGAAACATTCATTGTAACCCTTTCTTGTAATGTTCGGATGATGTGAAAATGATAATGTTAGAAACGCTAGCTGAATGTTATAAACTGTTTATTTACGCAACCATTTTCGGGTTAAACTTTTCGGTATTCAAATATTTTCAATAAAAGTTAGGTGATGTCGCCTTGCTCGTTAAAGGAGTTTGTGTTTGAATAAGGCCTTCGATTTAAGAACCTATTTTGGAGATAAATGGCCTGTTTTCCTGTGATTGGAGACCCTTCGACCAAAGGCGCAGCGTAGGACGTTCACCGACAAGATGGACAGACGACCTTGTAAAGACCGCAGGATCACACTGAATGCAGACCGCTCACAACCGGTCGTTGTGGAAATCCATGGGGGAGGCCTATGTTCAGCAGTGGACATCCTTTGGCCGATGATGATGATGATGATGGCCTGTTTTACCACCGACAAATAAGCATTTCGTATGAGGTAGTGGACAGATAACGTACCTTATTCAGACATTGTAAAAAAGGGCGTGAGATGGCTGTATTTGAATCAATACTTTAAAATAAACTAAATGCTAACTTATTTATAATGTTCATATAATATTTGAGTTTAAAGCGTGTTTTAAACGGGTTTTAACACAAACATATTTTAAATTCCAACCGCAAATCGTTCGCGATTCTTTGAAACTAAAAGTATGGTCGGAATAAAAATGTGTTTGCCATCGCTCGCTGCTCCGTTCCGTGCCAGCGTCCTTACTCCGAAACGTTCTCTGTTTTTTTTTTATCTAGTTATCTAGCCTTCTCTGTCGTTCATATTAACGTGACATTGCGAGTAAAAAGGACGGCTATATCCAGTAAAACGTGCGCAGACTTACATAGTATGGCCTCCCTCGTCGTGTCGCAAACAAGAGCTCTCACGATTTAAATTATTAAATTAAAACGTCCTTACCTACATGTTTTCTCGTCTGTCCGTAGCTACGTCTTTCTAGGACTGCGGTGCTGCTATTTTCTGTTATAGTTATGAAATGATGACTACTTAATTACATTTTATTATTCGGTTTACGGTCAAAGATATTTATTATCATAAAAGATAATATATAGCCATTTACATAAGAATAACGCTTTCTTATAAAAATACCTTTGTTCCGTCCGAGCTAAAAATCAAACACATTAGTTAAAAAAACGAAAAAAAAAAACAATTAAATTAATAAAAAATTGAAAAATAAAAAAATAGATTAACTTTTAGTATTAGACGGTAGCTGGTTATAAAGTCGTGCTCCTTCATACGAGTTCATTCTTCTACCATAATTTCTTCTTATCATTGGGGTAACCAGAAATAATGATTGCACGACTGTTATAAAGTAATTAGTGACTAAGTTTTAGTGAGAATAAAATATCTTCAAACCTAATAAACAAGGTTTTTTCGATTTGTTTATTAGTCTTACCGCTTGTTTTTTATAAGTTATGGATAGCTGCCGAATGAATCTTACGAAATGACCAGGAGGTGAAATGTTATGTGATACAAACCTAGAATATTTACTTATATTACCACAGGATCTCTTGTTTAGGATAGGATCTCAATTTCAAGTATTGAGGGTGCTTTTGTACTCATTTGTACGTGTCCGATACGTGTATGAAACCCAAAGACACTTTTTTGATTTGACTGACACAAATGTTTTTGTAATACTATAGCACAAAAATATCCTACTTATAAAAAACTTATATTGCTGCGGCAACTAATATTTCACATCCATCTGTTAATATTAAGTCACATTGCGGCTTCCCGACTTGTGACAACCCCTGACTTGACGCGTAACAAAACAAAGTTCCCTAGAGGCAAAATGGCGTAGACCTGTAAATAAATAACACACATTCTAACATTTACCCGACTGTGGTGGAAGTAAAAAAGATTGGTACGGTTTTCTTGTAGTATTTTGGACACGTTGAGTACTCAAATCTGGAAATTCCAAATGTTAAGTAATTGTATAGATGTATGTATATCATTATTTATATTTAAGTGTAAATCATTTATACATACGAGTAGAACAAAATATAGGTACTTATTTGTGTTGGGAAAACAGGATTCGGGACGAAAGAAAACTGCAGAGTTTAGTGAAAATATAACGAAACGTATATTCCAATATAGTCTTGGAAGGCAGAATGTCTGGATCCTATCACATGGATTTATCTACAGAATATAATGTAATGGGGGTATTTTTGTGGTTTATTAATATCCACAATTTCATAAGAGGCACACACTCAGACAAGACTGTCAAAGTAAGTATGGCGGGAATCAGTGTTGCCACAGCTAGTATTTCCATATAAATGATACCAGTATTTTCATAATAAAACATTACCAAATAATAATTGGTTTTTGCTTAATTTCAACACGCCCCCTCAAAAAATAATTATTATTTCAACTATTTACAATCATAGTTTCCTGACTAACCAGAACATTAAAACCTTCCAAGTTCCTGGGGAAAATTACATGCAATCATGGTCCAACATTTGTTGCAAGGATTAGGGAAACCCAGTAAAACCTAATCAGACCATATCTTAAAATTACTTAACATTAACATTTAGTATAAACTAATTTAATATAATATCACAAGCATAAATTACTTTTGATTTCATAACTGCTTACAAGCGGCAGTTTCTTTTACATATCAGTAATTTGTTTGCCTGAATAGAGATAAAACAATTTCATAACATTGTTTTCAACTTGTTCTCATAACTGCAAAATATCATCATTAGTATAACAATTTCATTTCATTGTTTTCAACTTATTCTTATAAAATACTAATTATCAAGATTCAACAATTTCATTTCATTGTTTATAATCTCAATGTTTTATTGATTGTGTTATTGGCTACACCAACAACATTCATTTTCCTCGAATATGAACATAGAAATAATAAGGTTCAATTTGTATACTGTTTGAGACTTCAACCAGAATGCCTCTTTACAGATTTAGTTCTTGAACTATAACACCATCCATTTTCCTCGAAAATGGCCATAGAAATAATAGGGTTCAATTTTTATACTGTTTTGAGACTTTACCAGAATGTCTCATTTACAGATTCAATTCTTGAACTTACTAATATAATATTTTAAAATATAACGCCTTATACTTGGCATAAGTTAAAGAAATTATCATCTTAGGGTACATTACAGTATTACTGTAAAAGTGTTAGATTATTTTGTAGCTTACACATGGTTTTCGCAAAAACCTATAAGTACAACTTTTTCAGTTGTTTGTGTCACAATCGGCCTAGCCAATTCTGGATATAAAGATTCCTGCTACATTTATTTTTGTGTGGTTATACACTTACTCACACTTTATTTGTTACACCTTTTTGTATGTTACTATAGGTACTTTTAAATATTCAAGTACTATTCAAAGACTTTGCCACAACTTATTATTTTTAATTGTGTTTCTAGTCTACTTAAATATATTATAATACCCACGCTTAAATCTTGGCGTGTTCATAATATAACATACACTAATAGAACCGATTAGTTTAGGTGCATATTCCTCACTATCTTTATTGAGAGGTTCATGGTATGATTATAATATCTATAGCTGTATTAGTTTGACTATAGTATGCTATACCAAAACTTCTCTTTTAATAGTTTCTATGCATGTATGAACTTTTAATTTTAAGTTTGTGTCATGGTTTCAAGTAGGCAGTAATAAGTTAATTCAAGCAAATGATTTTTATATCATTTGACCATGTTTATAAATAAATTATTTTGAATTAACTTGTGAAATAACACTTTAACTATCTAGTGTTTGCTGGTCTGCACAAGCTAGAACCAGATGCCTGATATAGTTGCTTTTTACAATTGCAAGTTTCAATTATAGAACTAAACTATTTATGCTAAACACACATTTTAAATATAAATCTTTTAACAATGTGCTTAAAACCTTACATACATTTGCAAAACTTATTAGTATGATTAGTTTTAAACCTTGCTATACATACAAGCAACTTTTGCATAAGGTTTCACTTTAATGTGTGAAATTTTCAAAACCTTTTACTACTGATTTTATGGTATCAGTTTTCTATCAAAATTAATTTGGATAGTTAGAAAAGAAACCTTGTCATATTCATTATGACTTACTTATCACATCTGATTTATGCACTTACTATTCCTATCAGATTTTAATTATCAATTTTATCATAGTTTCTAAAAATCTTTTAGATTTTTCATCTATCTGATTTCAATCATCAGATTTATATTTAACTGATTTTAAGTTATCAGATTTATTCATAAAATATTGAAATATCTGATTTCAAATCATCAGATTTTTATTTACGTCATTTATCCATAGGATATTTAAATATCTGATTTTAAATTATCAGATTTATATGTATAAGCATTTGAGCTATCTGATTTCAACACATCAGATTTTAAGTTATCAGATTTTAATTTACTTATCTGATTTCAAATCATTATATAAAATTATTAAAAAAATAAGACTCAAACGGTACGAGTGAGTATAGAAACCGTACTAAGCTATGATGCCTGTACTTATCTGATTTTGAGCTATCTGTTTTCAAGTCATCAGAAATAGACTCATCAGATTTTAGAGCCATCAGATTAAGATTACTCTGATTTTGGCTATCTGATTTCAAAATATCAGATTTTAAACAATCACAAACCTAAGTGTTTGTTTAGCCTGACTTTGAGGTCAGTTCATATAACATCATCTCATATTTTGGAAATGTTCACTATTATTTCTTTCAGAGTTTAAATAACAACACATTTAGTAACACATTTTTTTTATATTAAAGATATGAGTTAGATGTAACATTTATGCCACAATTTTTTTTTTTACATTGAGTTTGTGTTCTATGAAATCACTCACTGTTTCATATTTCAATATCATATTCAGGGTGTCATACTTTATAGCCGTTCAGTACATAATATGGCCTACTAGTATGTTTACCCTATATTATGATTTTCACCAAACTCACTTTTAATAAACACATTTATACAGTACAGTATCATTTGAAAACATTCAATACTAGTCATATGTATTATTTTATAACAAAAACATAAGTAGTGACATAAAATAAATATTAAGTTAACTGCAGTTGATACTGCATTGCCCCAAAACATTTGGGCTAACCAAATTTCATAAGTCAAATGGTATGCCTTCATTTAACCATTTTTATTTTATTTTATCATAGTAACAATATTGTAATTAATTTTATAAACCTTTTTTTTTATTTTGCCTCACTTTTTGCAATACAAATTTATTATTAATTCAAAGATCTGATTTATAGATTATCAGTTTTATCAGGTACAACTGTATTGCATACAGTAGTGAGTTAGTTTGATCACCATCAAATAACACGAATTGTGAATAGTTTTACAATATACAATTTTGTTTACAATCATTTTAGTGATAGGTTAACATTCAATACACAAATAATTAAGCCCTTCTAATATGACTCTTATGTTAACTTAAATCTTTCTCCCATTTATTTCTAGGAAAATTAAAATTAAAATAACACTTGAGTGTCAAAACACATTTACAGTTAAAACTTACTCGTATGCATCTACAGGTTCAAATAATGCACTGTGATGAACAGTTATGCAAGACATGTGAATAGGTACTTTATAATGTGACTTTATCTTTGAAACAATAATTTTAATTTAATTTAATTACTCATATAGTCACTTTAGCATAACCATAATAATATTAAACAAGTATGGTTTTATAATTTGTGTAAATTAATTTGTGAATTGCTGTACCTTACATCAGTATTGTGTCATCCTTACTGATTTATGTTCATCCTGATGGAAGAGGATTGTAAGCCCGATGAATTGTATTTTCAACACCTTTGTAGATTGTATGATGCCTCGGAGTAGAAACATATTATGTAGTCCTCCAGGTTGCCATGGGTGCTTTAGTCGGTGACCAGTCACAATTTTCCACGTTTAGTATCTGAAATGAATACAACGTGTTTAAACAATTGTTATTTTAAATTGCACTTTATGGAACTAATGAAAATTTACTTCCCTTAATTATGTATGTTGGATGCACCGGAGTTCATCAAGTATGTAATTTGTTCTCCGTTTTCGAATCTGTACTTGCCAGCTAGATTGCCTAATACAAATGTTATTTAGTGAAGCCACTCGTCACAGTCGCCCCCTCGGTCAGTCACTTCTACCGTTCAGGGTTTTATCGCCGGTTTCCTCCGTAGGTTAGTTAAGTTTCGGCTTTCGTAGAATCACGGCAGCTCTTTCTTGTGTGTTTATTATAATATCAGTATCACTGTTTTGTAATATCATTGCGATGACTCGTATTTACAGCGTTTTACAATACTAGGTTGTCTTGGCGTAGTGGGTTACACTTTTCACACACATGAAAGTTTCTTGTTGTACTTCTTCGTCCGAACTTAATGTTTTCCAATGAAAAACTCGATTGATCCTTTTGCACTAGATATTCTTCTCTCCGTTTAATGATTGAGTTGTATTTTTCAATTTTGGAGCTTATGATGTAAAATTCCGATTAGAATAGATTCACAACTTGAGAAACTTTACTTTTGGGGAGTAGAGATATGAAATGCCATTATGTATTTAGGAAACTACAGCACAATGCTCAGAGATAGCATGGCTGGGCCCATAACCTGTTGGGAAAACAGGATTCGGGACGAAAGAAAACTGCAGAGTTTAGTGAAAATATAACGGAACGTATATTCCAATATAGTCTTGGAAGGCAGAATGTCTGGATCCTATCACATGGATTTATCTACAGAATATAATGTAATGGGGGTATTTTTGTGGTTTATTAATATCCACAATTTCATAAGAGGCACACACTCAGACAAGACTGTCAAAGTAAGTATGGCGGGAATCAGTGTTGCCACAGCTAGTATTTCCATATAAATGATACCAGTATTTTCATAATAAAACATTACCAAATAATAATTGGTTTTTGCTTAATTTCAACAATTTGATCTCAAATAATTAAATTTATTTGTACATGGATTAAGGAATAAAATTTATTTGTACATATAGTGTCATCGACGATGGTAAGCCTGTAACGTCCCACTGCTGGGCAAAGGGGTTACCTCAACTGTAAGTTACTCCACCACAGGGGTTCAGTGCGGATTGATGGAGGAGTGTTTGCAAGGCAGGCGACTTGCCTTGCTGTCAGATGTTAAGGTTCTCTGACTAAACATACTTATCAACCGTCATTAGCCGGGACCAACGGCTTAACACGTTCCGGGACACTACTCCAGACACAATAGATGTTTTATTGTTTTCACGCCTGTAGGCGGGCACTGTCCCGGAACGTGTTAACGTACCTTCCAAAGCACGGTGATGCTCGTGATAAACGTCACTAAAATGGTCAGAATGGTCACCCATTCAAACACGACCGCTGCCACCACTGCGCTACGAGCACCTCGTTTTATAATGAGAAATTATTGTAAAATCATTTTTGTAATTTCCATAGCGTAAACATGTGTGTTAATTCAACCATGTTAGTTAATAACTAAACGTCAACAACAGATACTGAATTCATACTGTTATTAAACACGTGATGACCTAATAGAAATTATATTTATTATCAATATTAATTTTCACTTGAAACATGTTCTATAAAAAAAGAATTTTTCATAAACAGACGGGTAGATGGCGCTAACGTCACGCAATGACGTATCAATGAGACCAAGAATTTCGCGCGGGCAGACCGACAGCACGATAGCTCAATTGGAAGAGCAGTTGGCCCGGTTAGCCATATAGATGCTGGTTCGAGTCCCACCCGTGCGCAATTTTTGGGTTCATATTTCATCTTTTAAGAATTTTTCCATTGAGAACACGCGATTAACAGTCTTACTACAAATCATCCGTTAAAACTGGTTTTAAGTCATGTTTAGTTAAAAACTGTTTTAAATTTAAAAAGGGTTTAAAACAGTGTTTAACATTTTGTACCACAAATAGGTTTTTGGGTAGTGTTTAGCTAAACACCAGTTTTAGATACAAACATTCATTCATTCACTCTCAGTTCATTCATTACATTTCCTAGTACGCAGGTTGCATTCAACACTGCAGAGTAAATGAACAAAAGCTTCTTGAAATGATGGCTGAATAGTATCAAAACCCAAATCTTTAAAAAAAAGTTGTGATGACAGCAGAATGAGAAGAATCTGATTTGTTTTGACTTTTTTACATGAGTTTGTAAAGAAAGAGCGCGTTTTCAATTCATTTGTAAAAAGTCGTATTTTGTTGTGTATTGACTGATTTGTTTTCAACATGTGTCAAAAATAGAAAGATCGCTAGGATAATTGGACACAAAACGAAAAGGTAAATCAAATGGATAATAATAACAACCACATAGTCGCCGTATGTGGGGTTTGGAAACGTGATAGCATTGTAATTGTTTATTTTATTTCAGGATATCCTTATACAGCTTATAGAAAGTTCGAAAGACGTGGTAAAACACAGAAACACGGATACAAACACAAACCGTCATAGAGTTGCTGAGTGGAATTTGATTTTACAAAAGTATGTCTAAAATAGTGTCTAATGTCTATAAAGTACCGGTGCGCGGACTTGTTTTGTTGGTTTGTTGATTAATAAATGAATTGTGTGATCAATAAATTAATTGTTGTGAAATCAATCATCCATAATATTTTCTATAGGAAAGCACGAATTTGATTTACCGCGAAACGAAAGTCAAGTTGTCAAATGTCAATCTGTCAATTTTTAGGGTTCCGTAGCCGAATGGCAAAAAACGGAACCCTTATAGTTTCGTCAAGTCTGTCTGTCTGTCTGTCTGTCTGTCTGTCTGTCTGTCTGTCTGTCTGTCTGTCTGTCTGTCTGTCTGTCCGTCCGTATGTCACAGCCACTTTATTCTGAAACTATAAGCATCACATAGCTGAAACTTTGTAGGTAGGTGCATCTTGTTCACCGATTTCCGATTCAGATACAAAAAGTAAGAAAAAATAATATTTAAGGGGGGGCTCCCATACATGAAACTAAAACCTAAAAATTTTTTTTTACTCAAACCTATGCGTGTGGGGTGTCTATGGATAGGTCTTTTAAAATGATGTTGAGGTTTCTAAAACCATTTTTCCTAAAAGTGTAAGGTTTGAGATATAGACGCTTCCAAAGTGGTAAAATGGGCGTCCCCCCCCCCCATCTAACTTTTGAACTAAGAAAGTGAAAATTTTGAAAAAAATATATGATATAGATCTCAACAAAAACTTGCAACGAAAATTGGTTTGAAGGAGATCGAACTAGTAGTTTTTGAGATATTGCACATTTTTATCAACCGCAAATATAACTTTGTCTTTCATACAAACACTATGAAAAACAAAGTTATTTTTGTTGTCGCAATATATTGTGATGTTTTCGTTAAGTGAAAGTAAGTGGACCCTGAATTCAGTTAAGGGTGGCACGGAACCCTCAGTGCGCGGGTCCGACACGCACTTAACCGGTTTTTTGAGGTTAAACACAAGATAAAATAGGGGGGAGGGTGTTTAACTAAAACACTGTTTAAAAGAGTGTTTTAGCGCCAAAAACTGATTTGTGGTAAGGATTTTCTTAAAATCTTGTTAAACAGGGCCTAAAACGTTGTTTAAGTGATTTGTGGTAAGGCTGTAAATTTTTATATTTTTCTTAGTTTCGTTACATTGTTAAAATATCTCACATAAAAGAATTGATATCTTGGGTGTACGTTAACAAATACAAAACGACAGCTTCATCGGAACCATAAAAGAGGGAAGAATAGAAGGAAGAGAGAAAGATCAAGAATAAGCTATATACATCAAATAAAGCAAAAGTTTAATGATGCGTCGTAGCAAGGCATCAAGAGAATGGCAGAAGAGCTTAAATAATGAAAAAAAAACTCCCAACAAGAGCCTAGCTCTTTAATTTGAAGATAATGTGATGATGATGAAATCAAAAACAAGCATATTTCTGTGGGGCACGGAGAATATGAAAGTTATTACAAAATTTAATAAACACATAACTAATAAGTATTCTGACGTTATTTACAAAAGTATGTACATAAAACACGGTTCACATATTTCCCCAGCATTTTCGTATAGAACCGATTTGTGTAGCCCTGTATTAAAGGGACGCTCCTATCTTGATTAACCCAAAAGTATGCCCGATAAGAAGAAATCTATCTGTCTTTCACGCTCCGTGGCCCAGAAAAGGCGAGTTCTGGCTTATGGGATCATTTTATACTGTGTTCTTGAGTTTATGCAAAAACCGGATCGTTCAAAAGATTTTCCAAAAAGTATTTCAAAGGTTGTGAGAGTTTTTAAGAGCTTGTCGTTATTTAGAAAAATAGAACGAGAAATTCTTAATAAGAAACACTTGAGAATGTTTAATGAAGGTAGGAGACATATAATAAATTCAAATGTATTGTTGTTATTGAAATATAAGATGTCAAATAACGCATTTTACTTGTAATAATAAAACATCAACGGAAAAATATGACAAAAGAAAACTGATTTAAAAATATTATATGAATCACTGTTACGCAAACAATACTAACAACAAGTACCTAGTAAATGGTTACCATTTAAAAATAAATGCACAGGCAAAAATCACGATATTTCATCTTACACGAGATAAAGCAGAGTTTCACAGCACGTTTTTTCTGCTTAATTTAAAAATATAAAAGTAAATCAACTTTCTCATTCAAATTAATCAAGTTCATGATAAATCGCGTTGCCTTTAACCCCTGCGCTGTTTATGACAAGATTAATAGTATCATCCGATATGGTAGAGATACAACGGATAACATTTTTAAAAGATAATAAAATACCCCTGTTAAATAAGAATCAACAGCTTCTTTTGTAGCTTTAAATAACGGGTTTTGTCACACAGAAAAACATGATATCCTTACAAACATACTCACAATATATAAGGTAGCCATAATTTATTGAACGAGCTAATGTGCCTTCCCATAGAAAATCAACAGTTTTTTTTGTAGCTATTAAGTGTGTACGTGACAGAAGAATCATTAATACATTTCTTCCAATTGACTGAACTAAATAGCAACAATATAAAATAACTGAATAAATTGCTATCCCAATGAATCCAATTTTAATTATTCGATGTTCAACAATAGTGTGTTCTAGCATTTCAATCATGCTTTGTACCTGCTTAATTAGTTTTGTTATTCGAGTACCCTTGCAAATTGAATTCATTATACGTGTAGCGATCGGATTAAGTTCATATTAACCCTACAAATGCGACCTTCTATCCTAAAGAGGACTTAAAGGGCGTATTGTCGAAGAAAGTCATTAGTGGGCAAACAATCTTTGAGTCTGCAATACGTGACGAGACCGCCGTGTGCAGGGTTACCAAAAACTAAATGAGAAAATAAGGATTTTGGTATAGCGATAGACAAGATCCTATTGGGTGAAACAATTATCAGGTGTAGCTGTTGATTCATGATAAACTTAATCCATTATTGTTAAATAAATGCTGTTTTTCTGAAGCCAAAGTTTTACTTAAGCGTTTTTGATTTGAAAAAAGTTTCATACAATTTAAGATCTCGAAAATATACTCGAAGTTTTGTGAAATAAATTCGATTTATAAATAATTTGAAAAAAAAAGGTGACGGATTTTGCCCTGCAAGTCAGTAAGCTCAAGAAGCAACGAAGAACTGATAGCCGTTGCGCGAAAATTTCCAGATTGGAGACATTTCGACCACAGACGCAGAGTAGGACGTCCACCGACAAAATAACAGACCTTGTAAAGATTGCGGGATCACACTGGATGCAGATTTGGATTGGTTTGTTTGCGATCGGTAATGGAAAGCCGTGTGGGAGGCCTATGTTCAGCAGTGGACGCCCTTTGACTGATAGATGATGATGAGAGTTAGCAGCGGAATATTCCACTAAAGTTCTCGTGTAAGCGGTTCACTAGTAGAGAATGCCTTAAGGCAATTAAGTCCTTTAATTGTACAACATACAGTGCAATAAAGTTTAAATAAAAATATAAATAAGAATACAGAATAATTACAATCGCAAATATTCTGGACACCCTAGCTTCGTGTGAACCAATCCAAAATGAAGATGGGACGTGCCGGGCGAGCCTGCGACCTGTTATAATAGTCTCGTTGGGTCTACCCTGCCTACGGTGTTGGGAATAACCCTCCTTAATTTATTAAAGAGATTTTTTCCCAATTCTGACCTGGATCCACCAAAACTTAGTATAGGCTCTCGGAAATAAGACTCTTTATAACGTTTCCATACCTACCCAATGTAAAAACCTTCTTTTAAATGAAAAACGTTGTGTGATGATAATTATTTTCATTCCATAACATCGATCTTATGTCTAACACGATCTATCTGACAGGTTAGTGTGAGGGTCCATGTTTGCTAGTGTTATCGACTATAGTATTTCGGGTTTTGACGGGAACGTCTCATGACTTTATGACTTCAGGTACTCTTACGTAGAAGTGACATCCATGACTTGACAAATGTTCGTGTTTGTCACATTAACATTTGTCACTTGCGGGATTCGATCCCGCGATCGCTGGCATAGTAGTCAGGAGCGCTCATAGAAAGTAGTATAGTATAGAATGACAAACGCGGATTTTCAGCGTAACCAAAAAGTTACTTTACATGTGTGCGTTCAATAGTGATGTGTATCTTATGGTGGTCCAAGTTTTATCGACGAGGTTACGATAAATCATGTAAATTGAAACAAAAATAATTAAATTAATGCACTTTTAGTTACATAATACTTTTTATTTGATAAACAAGACAACCTCATTTTTGTTAAATTACGTATTTATTTATTTATGTATGAAGACTTGCTAGAAGCACTTATACACGTTCCAACATAGACCTTACCACAGCACAGCTTCGGGACAGTTGTGTGGGCCAGTGCTGAGAAGAAGCTGTGCAAGAATTACGGTTACCTAAAAAAATCAGTCAAAAAAATTATCGATACTGATGACGTCATCATTTAGTCAAGCCCTAGTGTAAAGAAACGGTTTCTTATTTTACTGAAAATACCTGAATTAATCTATTGGAAACTTTGATATATGGCTGCAAATCACAAAGGAAGTCCTAAATTTACTGTACAATTTGGCATCGGAGTCGATTTCACTCACAAATTTTATAAAATTTGGAATTAAATTTTTTATCAATGATTCATATTTACTGCTGGAAATTATGATTTTCGGGATTGTATCCTCGGCGCACTTCACAGTTGCTGAAAGCACAAGTCATTTCATCTGAAATTGTTATACAAAACTTAAATTATAATTATATTCATTCATAATTTTTCAAAAATTCCAACGACGGAAACTTGACGTATCCACTAAATCCATTATTTCTTAGAAAACGGTCTCGCTGTCATAAGGTGTTTCGCTGTCAAATCCTATAGAATTTCACTGAGTAGCACGCTCTTTTTAAAGCGAAGATTTTTTTCTTTCTCTATGGGAGCGCTAACCACTTAATCAAACGTCTCGTTCAAAAAAAATATACCCTCATTTAAATTATTTTTACAACTCATGTGATTATAACTTTTATCCGCGTCATGACTCGATCGTTTCATTCTCATAAATTGAAACATTTATTGATGAAAGTGCGATTAATTAATTAAAGCAGTCAATTGCAATTGGAACACATGAACCAATCATCAAAAACCATAACTTATTTTGGTGTGAAACAATAATTCCGCCATTTTACTAACTGTAAATCAGAAATGTACGGTGTTTTTGTCAATGTGTGATGAATAGTGCGATTCACTTGGTGTTGCAAGTTTCCTTTTTCAACACACTCTTTTACTGGTGAAACGAGTACTTAGTACTTATAAAGTAGAACTATTTTAAAATTGTGTTGATTTGTGCCTTTTGGACTCATCTCGATGTTAATGTTAATTAAGTGTGTGTGTGTCTGTTTATTGGATGACCAAACGAACTTACCTGTAAGTGAAGTTCGATCCAAATTGTCCTGACTTCGTCGAAGAGATTTAATTGACCATGTAGTATGTTATTACGCGTCCATTCACTCGCAATATGTGTTTACGAGTCAGTAATTTGTATTATGCGTTTGTGGGTCGAATAAATGTGTTTTCTTTCTTTCCAAAGTCTATAGCATCCATATATGTAGAGAGCCAATTCACATCATTGAGGATGTAACGCAGAGAAGGCACTTGCAAAAATTCACCAGGATCGCCAATGAGTGGCTGAGTGATATAGGCATACGCCCGGATAGTGTAAGACACAAGGTTCGATTCCTTGTCTGACACAATAGTGTTTTATGAGTGAAAATACTTGTTTTGTCTAAGATCCCTTATATTTTATTCTTAAAAGATGAAATATGAAACCAAAAATTGCGCACGGGCGGGATTCGAACCAGCATCTTTCTGGCTAACCGGGCCAACTGCTTTTCCAATTGAGCCCTTATATTATCTGTAAAAAAAAACTATTATTGATTTGCATTTAAGTAGGTTAGATAATCACATAATATTTCTGCAAAAAAAAGCTCAACAGAAATAATTTTATTACCTTCACGTCATATTATCCACAACACACAAAATCTTATAATTTCCCAAAAAAGTATGCATGCCCCTTATCACTATCCAGGACTTTTGTTATCGCCATAAATTCCTACCTCCTTCTTTGTGCCTTTTAAACAAATATCCGCTAAGTCAGGGGTCCCTTTTATTTATATCTCTCCTCACTTATATCTTGAAGCAATTAAATGTTTTTCTGGACTTTTCATTACCTTGGCAGACATTTTAATTAGTTTTAAGTGGAGTTTGTTGGACTGTTATAAATTCTAGTGAATCTCTTTAACTTTGCATAAAAAGGTCAGTCTTTGACCTGATTATTATTTAATTAACCTTATCATTGCATTGAAATTACCTAAACAATATAAAATGTAACACAAACAAGGCACATAAACTATTAGGAGTAAAGAGTTAAATATTTTTTTTTACAAATAGAAAAAAAAAACTAAAAGATAAAACAAAACAAAAACCTCACAACGAGCACGAATCAGATTTTTATTTGTAAGTTGTTATCAACCTACAAATAAAAAATCTGACCAAGGTCACTGTCCCACGGAATAAAATAAAATTAAAAAATGTAAATAAAAAAAACAGCCAAGGTTTCATTCAGCCTTAGAATAATAATAATGAAATAAAATGAAATGAAATAAAAATGAAATGAAAAGATTTTTTTTTATTGCCTTTACAATAGATACATATACATAATAATAGTCCCCCCTAGCCGTTTTCGACTTCGGTGGCCAGTCACAACGACTAACCGACTGCGCGGGACTTATAGTGGACAAGTGTGTGCGCAAACATAGGTGTACTCTCTACTCCTTTCACTCTCATAGCCCGAAGAGACAGCAATCTGACACGACCGGAGAGAGATCAGGCGCAGGATTTAAAGAAACTCATTTCGAAAAAGCGTATGGATGGTTAACATAAATATATATTAAAATATAATGTACAGGGTGTTTGCCATTTTCCCCGTACAAACGTTACCGAATCCTTTGTTTAACGTTATACTTTACCGTACTGGAAGTCTGAAGCAAGATTTTTGACAATTCGCGTAGACAATTTCAATATTCTGATTTTCTGCTCCGTCGAATATCCTTCTTACTAACATAGCTATCTTTCATAAATCTTGAAAAATATTCGTAATTGTTCAAAGAGCTCCACCTGGTGGTTTAAAGGGAACTATGTCGAGACTTCCGCGCCTGATAAAAACAAAATTCCTTGTAAACTCTTTAAAAAATATAAACGTTACGATATTTGTTTGCGTTTGGATTAGTGTTTCAAATGTTATATGTCATGATTATTTTTGTAATTAATAGCACACTTCCGCCATTAAAATCGTATTACTTCAGATCGAATTTACGGGTTTTAATCACGTCATCGTCGAAATGAAATCCCGATCGGTATGTAGGTATAACTTCCTTGGCAAATTAGAAAAGTTATCCTCGCTCTGGCTCGAAGCCCCAGGTGCTTCAGAACCAGTGTTGTGCCTGATAAAATATCGACAACGATAAGTTTTTACGTTTTATCGATAGGCTACATTATTGTGGAAATTGTAGAATTGAGCGAGCTATATATACAAAATGCAAATGGATAGGCCCAAATAAATAAATATATATGCACGAGACAATACACTAATTGTTGGTCTCGAAATAAAAAAATCTTCTTTGTGTTATGAACACAAGACAACGATTATGACGGGGGCGTCTCCCATAGATACTTAAATACATATAAACATCCACAACTCAGGTGCAAATGTTCATGTACATCACACATCAATCATTTTCCCCAAGCTGGATTCGAACCCTTAACGGCTGACATAGTAGTCAGGAGTACTAACTTAACCACTACATCAAACGCGTCGCCATAACGCGATTTTGCAAGGCAACGGTTAGACCAGCAGTCCAATCCGGTGTCAGTCTAGTCAGAATAATCGCATTATCATCATGTTACTTACACGGACTGCCAGACTTATGGATATAAAATCGAAAAAGTTATTCATCATTCTAGTGTCAGTCCAGACTGGTGGACTGAACAGATACCAGGACTAAGCAATTAACTATTGTCTGACGATTCAGTCAGTTTAGCGAGAGATTATGATTGGTGAAAGACCTTACGGAAGACCTTTGCCCAGTAGTGGGTGATACAGGTTAAATTGAAAAGGCTAATTTGAAGGCATATTTGTATTCCAAATATTAACTACGTTAACACAAAGAAAAGACAAACTGATTACACGCAAATGTAACATCGGCGAAACGAGTACTTTTATCCAAGTTAATCCAATGCTAATAATAGTTAGAGAGTCATTATGATTAGCGAAGTAGATGTACATAGACAGTATTGATAAATGTTCTATACATCGATAACTTTCTACGTTCGGACATAGGACAGCACTACTGGCAACGTTATACCTACATATTGTATCGAGGCTACGCGACTATGAATTCTGAATCAAAGTTTTGTCCAACTAAAACATCGATGATCGGTCAGTTGTTCCAAGTAGGAGTACTTTGTATATTATCGTAAAATTTGTCTGTAACGTCTTATTTCTGGTCTAAGACATTACCTCAACTGTGAGGTAGTTTGAGCCATACTCCACCACGTGGCCTCAGTACTGTTAGACGGATAATCGATTATAGCATTACTATGGTAGACAACACTAGCACGCATGGTCAGCACTAGACCTGTCAGATAGATAGTTTTGACATTAGATTGATATTGATTGTATTGTATTATCCCGCGCATATTTACAGCATTGATTATTGTATAAATAATTGTTATGTTAAGGAAATAGAATTATTATCAACACATGGAGTTTATCTCTTTCAGTACGGATTGGTGGAGGGGTGTTTGCAAGAAAAGCGACCAACATTGCTGTCAGATGTTATGAAGCCGCTGATTTTTAACAAATTAAAATAAAAGTTTGCAAAAACTAGCTCCCAATAACTATTTTTGGCATACACGGGGTTCGATTCCTCATCTGTCACAGTTGCTTTTTACAAGTGAATTGAGTGAATTTGATTTTTTTTTAACTAGTTCTGCCCGCCAAATGGTTATATTATTAAGTTTGTATAGGGACAAACACTATAAAAACAAAAACATAATTAAAACGCTTGTTCTTAATGGCTTGTTGAACAGTACCAGCACTCAAACGATGTACATCGCCTATGTAACTAGGGATATTTAAAGTTACCTTGGCGTTTATTAAACCTGACCACAATTCAGTCTAATGACTCAAATTGAGTTTAGTTTTAGGTCAATTTTATTATGTAATTCTATTATTTAACACTAATGCATTTTTCATAGGAGTGTTTTTTTACGTAATGAATATTACTAGTATTATCTAATAATTGCAGGATATGTTCGCTGATTTCAATCACTTAATTTTGTGTAACAAATGTAGTTATTGTTATTTTAGGTGTAGAGTGAGTCCGACACATAATTATTGCTACTATATTATCCTAGGCTGGTATCATTTGGATAAAATCATTGTTTTGTCACCGAAATTATATAATCAAGCTAGCTTCGGGCATTTTGTAATGTTTCAAAGAATGTTATAGCCTTTATTTTTTCTAAACTATTTCATGAAACGCTATTTTTTAGATTTTCAGGTAAAAAAGAAGTTCGAAAAATAATGAATAAATATATTACGATATTACTTTTAACAGTTTTACAATGTGTTACACCTCGATCACGTATTGTAAAGGTATGTCTAAAGCCCGCTTTTTTGTGTCAGTAACTGTAGCAGAAGTCTAAAGCACATCAAATGTAAAAATTTTGACATCAAATATCAAGTTACGTACCTATCTTCAATAAATCGTTAAAAAATATTTGTAGCGTGACTGTCGCGCGTAAGTTGCGCTGCTGCTGTGCTGCTGCTGCGCTATAAAGCCACCTAAATGTAAAAACGCTCTTATATTGCAGGGTCCGTTTGAAGCAACTATAGTGGACTTTCATACATGCACCGAGAAAGAAGCAAAAGAGATGACAAATCCTCACAAAGATTATGGCACTTTTTTGGTAATAAAACATAAAATCTACGGTTGCTCAGGAAAAGTCTGTATTGGAGGCAACATAACAATTTTAAGACCGATTCATCATTTTCAGGTTACTATATAGGTTGTTTTTGCAAGGGGGTGCCAAATTTGTGGTGGTTAAATAAGACCATCAATATGAACAACATTTACCATGGGACCATCGTTCAAACCTTTTTTTTCTGCCTCTCCATACATCATTGTCAATGTAATTGACTGATTTTGTATGGGGCACCTGAAATTTTATTTAAAATTTCGACCATGACCTCCAAAAATGTTGGCACCCCCTTGCAAAAACATTCTGTATCCTACACACTATCGAGGTTATCGACGCCTTTCCACTTTAGGAGTCAAAATCGCTTGCACCTTGCGTCACCTTGTGTTTGATATAGCGCCCGCTTTTGTATTGTGTTTTGCATTATTGTTCCAGTTCGGTTTTGGATTATATTTTCGGAAAAATAACAGCACGTCATGGAAAATTACTGAGCTTGCTAAAAATCTCAACTGTAATTCGTATATTGTTCGCCTTGGAGCCCGTTTGTTAAATCTGAAAATTGATCACAAAGCTTGTGTTATGCCAAGGGTAAGAATAATTTTATGGCTGCCAGTGAGTTGTTACTACTATAAGAAGCAAAAAATATGTCGCAAAAACGACGACAAGGTTGTGACGTTTTCCTTCAAATTTAGATTTCGAATTATGAATCTGTACTATGAGTTGATGAGAATTTGTTTGTAGTGTCAGTCCCACACGCTAGTAATAATGGCCGCAGTATTTCAATGATGGCCGCCAATTTCGCATTATTGAGAAAGCAAGACTGAAGAAAACTAAACCATGTTTCTATCATTCTGGCGTCAGTCACATCAGTCTAGGCTGATGATCTTGGTTTTATAAATAATTGACACACACAGTGATGTTTTTGTTCTATAACAAAATTAAAATAAGATAAAAATTGCACATGAACTGAATTCAAACCAGGAGGTCTACTACGAAAAACGAAATCCGTCAATACGATTATCGTTTTTCGGATCCGAAAGATTTTTGTATGGAATGCTTACTATAAAATGCTTCGGATCCACAAACCGATTATCGTATTGACGGATTTCGTTTTTCGTAGTAGGCCTTCAGCATCCTTTGGCTAACCGAGCCAACGCTCTTTCCAATCAAGCCACCGTGCCGACACCCGCACGAAATCTTGACTGATGCGAGCTTTAGCTTGTAATCTTTGTTTCAGGAAAGCGCTTGCGATTAAATCAGTCATCGTGGCCAAGTCCCATTATAGGCATAGTTACCAACAGTATAGCATGGATAGTCTAACTGTCAGTCTTTAAACAATTTAGTACGGGAACAGCAGGCGTATTGCGATTTTGATTTAATCCGATCAAGATCTAGGCAGTTCAATTCCCACTCAACTAGTTGAGTCGCCAAATTGGCATTGCGATGCAACAAGTATTTAAAATTTTCACTCGCTCAGCGTAGTGCTAATTTGTTAGGAGGATTCTACAAAATCGCAATAAGAATTTTCTAATCCGTTCAAAAGCAGAGCTGCTTAACTTTCGCACACACAGCAACACTGCAATGTAAATGGTACCTACCGCACCCCGGTGTTATCATCTCTGGTATTCTCTCGGTTTAAACATTAACGTGATACTGATATTTACTAGTCATGATTGATCGATTCATTTCGGTGACTAGGGTTAAACCTTATCCGAAAATTAACTTTAAAATAACTTTCCAGGGTTCGTTTAAGGTAAACAGATTTGATTACGATCTGATTTATCACGCATGGCAAATGGAAGCTGAGTACGGACCAGTAATGCTTGTATATGACCTTAGGTCAAATGGCAAAACGGTGTACTGTGCTATAGGGGAATATATCGTTTCGCCGAAAGAAAAAACATAATTTTGATGACTTAAGACCTAATAACCAATAAAGAAATTATAATTTACATTATATTTAATTACGGAACCACCTCATCATCCCAAGGAGTAAATGTTTCTTTCACACACCAAGTTTTGATACTTTTCATTTTTATTTAAAATTTGTGTTAAAAAAAATATAACCGCCATCAGAAAATTAACTTGAATGCCTAGCGTATTTGTCTTATTAAGAAGAAAAAAAACATTTGGAGTCGGTGCATGCTATTTAAATATATTTCTACGCACATTATGCACTTACTTCAAATGAATTTGACAGCGCATGGATAATATCACTGAATAGATAAATAAGGTTAGAAACGTTCTGACAGTTCGTTTGTATGAGAACCTGTGTCGCCGGTGGGCGGTACGGCGTTGTTGCTGCAGTGCCAAAAGCACCAATCAATGAATCAACGCATCAATATCACAAACCAATCACACTTTCCGCTGGGAGCTCTGTGATTGGTGTGATTAGTACGTAAAACAAACTACCAATCACAGAGCTGCTAGCTGTGGAACCATCAATCATCATTCCGCTACGTTCGTTCTTTAATGTCAAAATACTACGTTGTGGTAAAAGTCGATATTTTAGGTCGATCGATATCGATAACTTCAATAGGCAAGGCGAAAGATTTTGAAATCCTCTTCCGTAATGCAGATAACCATCTACTGTTTAACCAAAACCTTTATTTCGGTAATAAATTTAGGATTTTGGAAATTTAAAGCCATTTTTATAATCATTTTTAGGGTTCCGTAGCCGAATGGCAAAAAACGGAACCCTTATAGTTTCGTCAAGTCTGTCTGTCTGTCTGTCTGTCTGTCTGTCTGTCTGTCTGTCTGTCTGTCTGTCTGTCTGTCTGTCTGTCTGTCTGTCCGTCCGTATGTCACAGCCACTTTATTCTGAAACTATAAGCATCACATAGCTGAAACTTGGTAGGTAGGTGTATTTTGTTCACCGCTTTCCGATTCAGATACAAAAAGTAAGAAAAAATTATATTTAAGGGGGGGCTCCCATACATAAAACTAAAACCTTAAAAATTTTTTTTACTCAAACCTATGCGTGTGGGGTGTCTATGGATAGGTCTTTTAAAATGATGTTGAGGTTTCTAAAACCATTTTTTCTAAAAGTGTAAGGTTTGAGATATAGACGCTTCCAAAGTGGTAAAATGGGCGTCCCCCCCCCATCTAACTTTTGAACTAAGAAAGTGAAAATTTTGAAAAAAATATATGTTGTAGATCTCAATAAAAACTTGCAACGAAAATTGGTTTGAAGGAGATCGAACCAGTATGTTTTGAGATATTGCACATTTTTATCAACCGCAAATATAACTTTGTCTTTCATACAAACACTATGAAAAACAAAGTTATTTTTGCTGTCGCAATATATTGTGATGTTTTCGTTAAGTGAAAGTAAGTAGACCCTGAATTCAGTTAAGGGTGGCACGGAACCCTCAGTGCGCGGGTCCGACACGCACTTAACCGGTTTTAAATATTGCGCGAAAACAGCTCGCCGTGTCATGGCGTCGTATGTGACGTCATACTTACGTAAACGTGAAATTTGTTTACGCGCAGCTAGACAGCAAAGTAAACAAACACTGCGTATTTTTGTGTTAAAAATGAATTCTAAAGTTTATAAGTGGTGTGCAGTGCCTCAGTGCAAAAATACATCAATAACGACACCCAACAAATTTCACGTTTACGTAAGTATGACGTCACATACGACGACATGACACGGCGAGCTGTTTTCGCGCAATATTTAAAAATGATTATAAAAATGGCTTTAAATTTCCAAAATCTTAAATTTATTACCGAAATAAAGGTTTTGTTGTAAACAGTAGATGGTTTTTCTGCATTACGGAAGAGGATTTCAAAATCTTTCGCCTTGCCTATTACCGGTGTAATGTCCCCGTATAAGTTTGAAAAACTTTATTTTATTAATAGCAAACAAGAAAAATTAAAATTACATGCAACATAAAAAATAAGAAAAAAAAACAGACCCGGTCTACGTGTTGTGTCAAAGAACGTAAAATACATATAACATTTATCTATAATATATAAATATACTAATTAAAAAGGTGGATGTTTTTGTTTGTTTGTTTGAACGCGCTAATATCAGAAACTATTTGTCTGGTTATAAATTATGTCAGATACATTTTTAGATAGCATATTTATAGGGGAAGACTATAGAAGTAGTAATGCGTATGGGCTTATAAAAAATTCTACGATTTATGGGAACGGTAAAACTTAGACGCGCGAACGAAGGCGCGGGAGGGTGCTAGTTTGTTATAAATAAATACTAAACAATATTTATTTTAACTAATTAATAATGTTTTAATCTCCTAAAACATCAGTAGGGAAATTACCATTTATCGATATTTTTACTGTGCCGTGAGCTACATCCCTATCGTTGTGTACGCAAGCGAACCAAGCAAATTGGATGCGATACATTGCGTGCTAAGGTAGCAATTTTGTTAGTAATGTGCGTGCACAGTCATCAATGTATATTTTTTTAAATACTTGGTGCAACAAAATCGCTGTTCTTGCAGAATATTAGTGCAACGCTCTTGTCACGCGACTGAAGTACTGCTCGTGCATATGCTCACAACTAGCTCACCTCTGCTGCACTGACCGGGGCATTTCTAACCTTATTTATCTATTCAGTGGATAATATCATACACGACCGGAGAGAGATCAGGCGCAGGATCATCGGCTTTACGTGCTTTCCGAGGCACGGAGGTGAAACACCGCCAACTTCATAACTCCGGGCTACCCTGAGAATTACAGAAAACCCAGGTAAATATTTTTGGCCCGACCCAGGGATCGAACCCGGGACCTCTGGCGCAGCCGTAGCTTTAAAATGCGACCCTCTAACCGCTGCACCATCGAGGCACTTTTTAACAAGGATTAGAATTAGAATAGTTAGATTCGGGATTGCTACCATGTACCTTATTATTTATGAGCTTCTGATATTTCGGCACTGTTGCTAGCGCCATGATCACGGAGTAACTGAAGAGAACTTGCGATATGTAGCAATCCCGTATCTAACTATTCTAATGTTAGTGACCAAGAAAGTTTAAAACAATAAAAGGACAAGGATGGTGCTAAAATGAGGTGGGTCGTGGTCTCCCGAACCTAACTAACCACTTTTCAACGAAAATCGTTTGCACACATGACACAAAAACGGGTGTCACTTTGAACAAAAGACTAGGCGAGGTGCAAGAGATGGCTCTTAAGGTGGTTAGGAGACCGTGACCGTACCTACCGTCAATATCTATTTTTGTTATTTGAAATGGGTTCGCTCTTGTCTCCAGGCTAGGCCAGTGGCATTTTAGCACCCAGGTACTGTGCTATGGGGAAATATCCTTTCGTCAAATAAAAATCATAATAAGGGGATTACTTTCAGTGTCTTGAAACTGTAATGGGACCGACTGTAAAAGAATCATAATTTACATTACATTTATTGACCTAAAACTTGTCCTTTCAGGTATTATTTTTGTTTCATATTATCCATCCTAAGCAAAACAGTTAAAAATCAACTGGATGGACTTTGAAACACTGCGTTTTCCTTGTATGTCAATTTAGAAAGGAATTTTCATCTACCGCTGTTTTTAACTAAACAAATCGTAGATAGTAAGAGCTCGAATAGAAAAAAAAATGTTACCCTAAGTAAAGAAAACGTTGTCTTTCAAACAATAAAATATTAGACCCTTTGAGAAAAAAAAATAAGTTTATCAAAACCCTGAAAAAAAAAACACATAATTCTTTCTATTGACAGGATCACGACAGTAATGATAAGTGGCATAGCTTGTAAAACGTTAGATTGAGTAACATAGATCACACAAAACGTTTTACAATCACAGACCTCTTTTTTAACCAAAGAATATAGAAGGAGAGATGTCTGTATTGGATGTTTTTAACTTATTTATGTATTTTCTTTTCGATTTCGGCTCCACTAAACTTTTTATAAATATTTATTGCCTGTATTCTAGCGAAATGCGACAAATCAAATCACTAATGCATTATTGATTACAGTCACATTATTACTTAAAAATATCATATTATGACCACTGATTGTTATCGACCTCTAGATTTGGTATGACAAAACAAATTGTTATAATATTGAAACTGAAAATAAAAGTCGAAATAAATAATAGTCTGATTATTTTTTTATTTCTAACTAGCTTTTGCCCGCGACTTCGTTCGCGTGGACTTCAGGTTCGTTTGCAATGTAAGCGCAAAAAATGTGTTTTTTTACGACCTCACATTAGAAACCTCAAAAATTGTAGCCTATATGTTATTCTGATGTATAAGCTATATTGTGGTAAAGTTTCATTCAAATCCATTCAGTAGTTTTTACGTGAAAGAGTAACAAACATCCATACATCTATACATCCATACTTACAAACTTTCGCCTTTATAATAGTAGTAGGATAATACACCCATTCTGGTATCATAATAGTGTAGTCGTGAATTTTTAAAGAAAAATAGCGATATAAAAATACTGTTGCTAAAGACGTGGGATTAAATTGACATTGTAACCTTTATTTTTTTTTCTTATAAAATAGTTGTGTTCGTTACACCACTTATAAGTTAAGAACGGATTGACCGATCATATATAAGTTAAGAACGGATTGACCGATCATCATGTTTTTTTTACTTTATTGGTCGTCATAGCCTAAAATAGGACATAGAAACGCTGTTCGCGAGTGCATTATGAAAGTTAAATAATCAAGCTCAGTTTATTTTTAAAAGATGAAATATGAAACCAAAAATTGCGCACGGGCGGGATTCGAACCAGCATCTTTCTGGCTATCCGGGCCAACTGCTCTTCCAATTGAGCTACCGTGCTGTCGGTCCGACCGCGCGAAATTCTTGGTCTCATTGATACGTCATTGCGTGACGCTAGCGCCATCTACCCGTCTGTTTATGCAACCGCGGGCCAAGTAGTTATTCTTTACAGAATAAATTCAACTTGGAAATGATAACGCTTCGCTACTCAATGGTTTTACAATATTTTTAACACTCTTTTATATTTAGATGGCGCTAGCATCACGCAATGACGTATCAATGAGACCAAGAATTTCGCGCGGTCGGACCGACAGCACGGTAGCTCAATTGGAAGAGCAGTTGGCCCGGATAGCCAGAAAGATGCTGGTTCGAATCCCGCCCGTGCGCAATTTTTGGTTTCATATTTCATCTTTTAAGAATAAAATATGACACTGTGAGTGTTAAAAATATTGTAAAACCATTCAGTTTATTTTCCTTAAAGTCTTTGATTTTTTTTTTCAGGAAAAAGAAGTTAAAAGGATAATGAATAAATCTATTATATTATTACTTTCAACACTCTGTCATTGTGGCGAGTCTGGTTCTCGTATTAAAAAGGTAGAATTCGTGCAAGAATACCTTCCAATCACAATACAAATATGGTTTTGACCAAGGACTTTAAACTTGTAAATAAAATAAAAAAAATATTCCATGTCCGTCGGTCGTTTTGGAAACCACCAGCTTCCCGTATGGCCGCGGCCCCATCTCTACGGCGCCGCGCTACGGCACGTTTTTTCGCCGTGGAAATCTATGGCGCGGCGCCGCGCTACGGCACGGCGCCGCGCCGTAGCACGGTCTACGGCGCCGCGCCGTGGCACGGCGTACAGCGCCGCGCCGTAGAGATGGGGCCGCGGCCTAAGTCATATGATTGATGAATTTGACTGACGCTTGCATGAACATTATGCCTTTATGTTTCAGGGTGCGTACGAGGTAACTATAGTAGATTTTCACTCGTTTACCGAGAAAGAAGCGAAAGAGATGACAAACCCTCACAAAGATTACGGCACTTTTGTTGTCGTGAACCATAATATCTACAATTGCTCAGAAAAAGTTTGCATTGGGGGAAATGCTACTTTTCTGAAGCCGATTAATAATTTCAAGGTAGGTAGCCCATTATCAATTGTTGCATGCTCACTGCATACATTTTCTCATGGCTACAAACGACAGAAGCAACAACCAAATGGTTCACAAATCCCCATTGCTTGAAAATTATATGCGTAAGGCATTTCCTACCGAAAAACAATTTGTTGTTCATATTATTCTAGATCAGTTTTCGAATACTTTGGTCGACAAACAACACGTCATGGAAATTAATGCAGCGTGTTCAAAATCTTCGGTGTAGTTCCTATTTTATCCGTCTGTTGGCCCGTGTGTTAAATGTCAGAGTAGATCAAAAAGCTTGTATTATACCAAAGGTAAGTCTTTTTCGCGTAATAGCTACACCGGTCGAATTTAACAGTCATTCAGTGTTATAATATTCTCCTACCGATTTTCGGTAATGGCAGCTCTCTCAACAGAGATAGGCCAGGTACGCAGGATATATTATAATGCCCAGATGTGTGCGCAATACACACATGCACTCTCCGTTCTTTCACTCTCACTGATCTCGGCAGATGCGACATTTCAGCCCGACCCGGGATTCGAAGGACCTATTGGGTACAGCGCTACAGCATTGAGGCTGTCAATTCAGTGTTACAATTATATGCAATATAATCCTATATTACCGACGACTCCAGATGTACACCAGACATACAAGCGAGGATTGCGAATGCAGGGCAAGCTTTTAACTTAAAAAAGAACTTCATAAAGGCCAGGATATCCAGCAATGTTTGCAAATAACTTGTGAAAGTGTACATCTGGAGTACTCTTTGGGTGTGAGACGTGGACCATAACCAAGAAAGATACAAGATAGGGAGAGACTGGAAGCGTTTGAGATATGGTGCTGGAGGAGGAAGGAGAGAATTAGGTAAACGGAGAAAAAAACTAATGAAGAAGTATTGAACTTGGTAAAGGAAAAGAGAAAACTAAAAGAAACAATTGAGAGTAGAAGAGGGAGAATGCTGGGACAATTGATACTACACGACAGTTTCATCAGAACGATAATAGAAGGGAATAGAAGGAAGAAGGAAGAGATGAAGACCAAGAATAAGCTATATGTATCAAATAAAGCAAAAGTTGAATGTTGCGTCGTATCAAGAGGTTAATATAATGGCGCAAGAGCGTAAAAAATGGAAAAAACTCCACCGACAAGAGCTTGGCTCTTAAATTAGTTAATGATGAATCCTATATGATAATGATGATACTAAAGTTTTTTTTAGGGATCAATCATTGTGAACAGAGTTGACTACGACGTGTTTTTTCACGCATGGCAAACAGAACTAGAGTATGGGCTGGTAAAGGTTATATTAGAAGTTATTTCGAATGGCAAAACGGTGTACAGTGCAATGGGGAAATATATCATATCGCCGAAGAAAAAAATACAATGAGGTAGTTAATTACGGTATCTTGAAACCTATTATTAATAAAAGAATCATAATTTTCATTATATTAATTTACCTATGCTGATTTTCCTCATAACAAGTACATAAAATTTATGTAAATGAATTCGATGATGGAATTGGTCTTTAAGTTTTTAGTCCTTAGCTTTGAACTTAGCAGAAATCAACTACCGCAAAAAAATAGTTAGGTACATTCCACTGGATATAACTTTGAAAATCTGCGTTTTTCTTGTATTAAATTTAATATAATAAATCTAACCTCATTTAAATAAATACATACATTTTCGTAGTATGAATATTATTATAAGAGCTAATCAAATAAAAAAATGAATTTAACCCTATTACTGTTTATTAAAAACAACAATTAAGTAGGTATGTAAAAAAACTTATCAATCAAACAAGAAAATGTTACACCCCTTGTGAAAAAGATCAGACATTATAAAAATCCCGAATAGAAACCACATAATTCCACATTTACAGTATGGTATTTTTTTTCACTGCATATTTGACGTTCATAAGTGTCATTTCATGACCTAAATTGAAATAAAGTTTTTTTTTTTAGTATCACGACGATAACAATAGAAGTGGCAGTGGCTTGTAAAACGTTCGAATTTTCATTCACAGGTTTCATTTTCACCTAAAGAAAATAGAAGGAAGGATGACTCTACTGGATATGGTATGCACTTAGGAATCGACAAGAGAAGGTCGCAAGACTATTATAGTTCAACACAGAAAGTGTCAATGAAACGATATGTGGGCCCGCAGGCCTTTTTTGAGTGGCCCGCCAGCCTAACCCAAGACCCCATGCGAGACTTGCACAGGAATCTTGGAATGAAGGAAAAATAAGATATAAGGCGAGGTACAAGAGATGGCTCTTAAGGTGGTTAGAAGACCGCGACCGTACCTACCATCAATACCTCATTTTAGCACCGACCATAAAAATAAATATCCGTACTGTGCTTTAAGGGAATATCCTTTCGCCAAAAAAAATCATAATAAAGTCATTGTCTTGAAACTGTAATAGGACCAATAAAATAACAATAATTTTCATTTTCTTTATTTACCCAAAACTTGTCTTTCAGGTACACTTTTTGTATTGTATAAGATGGACGTTACCTTAGCAGAAATCAACATAGTACCTTCTAAGCTAAACAGTAAAAATAAACTTGATGGACTTTGAAACTCTGCATTTTGTTTGTGTCAATTTAGAAAGGAATTTTGAATTAATAAACATATCTTAAAGTAAGAGCTCGAATAGAAAAAAGAATATAATCCTACGTAAAGAAAACAATGTCAATGAAACAATAAAAATGTTGCACAATTGTTGAGATTTAAATCTAACTTTATCAAAACCCTGAACAAAATCCACATAATTCTTTCCCTAGACAGGATCATGACAGAAACAATAGAAGTGGCATAGCTTGTAAAACGTTCGAATGAGTAACTCGATCAAACACAACGTTTTATATTCCCAGGTCTCATTTTCAACCAATGAAAAAAGAAGGAGGGATGTTTTACTGAATGTTTTTTAACTTATTCGTTTTTTTTTTTAATTTGGTTTCACTGTTATTTTATAAATATTGATTGTCTGTATTTTAGTGAAATGCGATGAATCAAATCACTAATGCATTATTGATTACATTTATATTGTTACTGAAATATATCATACTTATTATGACCACTGATTTTTATCGACCCCTAGATTTGGTATGACAAAACAAATTGCTGTAATATTAAAACTGAAAATAAGGTCCGAAATAAGTAATAGCCCGATTTATTTTTTATCATTAAATGAATATTTTTTAATAATACTCCCAGGTATCATAATAGTGTAGTCGTGGATTTTTAACGAAAAATAGCGATATCAAAAAACTGTTGCTAAGGACGTGGGATTATTTTGGGTATTGTAACCTTTATATTTTTTTCTATAAATAAAATAGTTGTGTTCGTTACCATCACTTCTAAGTTGAGAACGGGTTGACCGATCATCATGTTTTTTTACTTTATTGGTCGTCACCGCCTAAAATAGGACATAGAAACGATGTTTGCTGGGACCCCTAGTGCATTCTGAAAGTTAAATATTCAAGCTTAGTTTATTTTCCTTATAATCTTTGATTATTTTTCAGAAAAAAGAAGTTTAAAGGATAATGAATAAATCTATTATATTATTACTTTCAACACTCTGTCAGTGTTGCGAGTCTGGTGCTCGTATTAAAAAGGTAGAATTCGTGCAAGAATACCTTCCAATCACAATACAAATATGGTTTTGACCAAGGACGTTAAACTTGTATATAAAAAAGTTTATAGTCTATTTTTGTTTTTTTTTATAGTGTTTTGTCACCATACAAAATTCATACATTCCTCTTCTGTCACAGGTTCACAGTTGTCTTTTACAAGTGAAATTTATATAAAAAAGTTTTTTTTAAAACCATGTCCGTCGGTCGTAATGGAAACCACCAGCTTCCCGTAAGTCATATAATTGATGAAATTGACTGACGCTTGCATGAACATTATGCCTTTATGTTGCAGGGTGCGTACGAGGCAACTTTAGTAGATTTTCACTCGTTTACCGAGAAAGAAGCGAAAGAGATGACAAATCCTCACAAAGATTACGGCACTTTTGTTGACGTGAAGCATAATATCTACAATTGCTCGGAAAAAGTTTGCCTTGGGGCGAATGTTACTATTCTGAAGCCGATTTATAATTTCAAGGTAGCCCATTATCAATTGTTGCATGCTTTCTGCATCCATTTTCTCATGGCTACAAACGGTGCAATAACAAAATGGTTCAAAAATCTCCATTGCTTGAAAATTATATGCGTAAGGCATTTCCTACCGAAAAACAATTTGTTGTTCATATTATTCTAGATCAGTTTTCGAGTACTTTGGTTGACAAACAACACGTCATGGAAATTAATGCAGCGTGTTCAAAATCTTCGCTGTAGTTCGTATATTATCCGTCTGTCGGCCCGTGTGTTAAATGTCAGAATAGATCAAAAAGCTTGTATTATACTAAAGGTAAGTCTTTTTCGCGTTATGGCTACACCAGTCGAATTTAACAGTCATTCAGTGTTATAATATTCTCATACCGATTTTCGGTAATGGCAGCCCTCTCAAAAGTGATATTATAGTGCCCAGATGTGTGCACAAAACACATATGCACTCTCTGTTCTTTCACTCTCACTGATCTCGGCAGATGCGACATTTCGGCCCGACCCGGGATTCGAAGGACCTCTTGGGTACAGCGCTACACCAACGAGTGGAATAACTGCCTCGGTGGCGCAGCGGTTAGAGGGTGCGCCGGCTGCGCCAGAGGTCCCGGTTTCGATTCCCGGGTCGTGCCAAAAATATGTACATGAGTTTTTCTGTTTAGAAATTCTCAGGGAAGCTCGGAGTTTGGAAGTTGGCGGTGTTTCACCCCAGTGCCTCGGAAAGCACGTAAAGCCGTTGGACCTGCGCCTGATCTCTCTCCGGTCGTGTCAAATTGCTGTCCCATCGGGGTATGAGAGTAAATGGAATAGAGAGTGCACCTGTGCACTATAATATGTCCCGCGCAGTCGGTTAGTCGTTGTGACGGTAGTCGAAATCGGCTAGGGGAACCATTACACCAACGAGGCATCAATTCAGTGTTACAATTATATGCAATATAATTCTGTATGATAATGATGATAATAAAGATTTTTTTAGGGATTAATCGTTATGAAAAGAGTTGACTACGACGTGTTGCTTCACGCATGGCAAACAGAACTAGAGTATGGACTGGCAAAGGTTTTATTAGAAGTTAGTTCAAATGGCAAAACGGTGTACAGTACAATGGGGGAATTTATCGTATCGCCGAAGAAAAAAATATAATGAGGTAGTTAATTTCGGTATCTTGAAACCTATTATTAATAAAGGAATCATATTTTACATTATATTTATTTACCTAAGCTGATTGTCCTCAAAACAAGATGTACTTGTATGTGCAATTTATGCAAATGAATTCGATGATGGAATTGGTCTTTAGGTTTTTAGTCCTTAGTTTTGAGTTTAGCAGAAATCAACTTCGTACCACAATAAAAATAGGTACATTGCACTGGATATAATTTTGAACCTCTGCGTTTCTCTTGTTTTACTTTGTTTATTAAACACAACAATTTGGTAGGTATGTTAAAAAAATAACAATCAAACAAGCCAATGTTACACCCCTTGTGAAAAAGATCAGACTTTCTGAAAATCCTGAATAAAAACCACATAATTCCTTCCATAGACAGTATCACGACGATAACAATAGAAGTGGCAGTGCTTGTAAAACGTTCGAATGAGTAACATCGATCACACACCACGTTTTATATTCACAGGTTTCATTTTCACCCAAAGATAATGGAAGGAGGGGTGTCTACTCGATACGGTATGCACTTAGGAATCGACTAGAGAAGGTCGCAAGACGATTGAACTATTGTCTTGTACAGATAGTGTCAAGAAAAATATATGTTAAAAAAATCTTTGTAGAAAAATATATCGTAAGAATAAGCGTTTCTTTATTTAACAGGGACCTAAACATAGGTTGACTACAAATTTTATGTTATTTTATGTTTTTTAGTTGACTACAAAAGAATTGTACAATTTAGGCGGCCCTGTCACTATAAGCGATCACTTCCAGACAACCTTAGTGTAAAGAAATTATGAGTGCAGGGGTATTTTAATAATATTGTTATTGAAAAAATTACAAAACAAAAGTTAAAACTAAAATTTGCATGTACAACTTTAAATAAAATCTTTTAACACGTTCCGGGACACTACTCCAGATACAATAGATGTTTTATTGTTTTCACGCCTGTAGGCGGGCACTGTCCCGGAACGTGTTAACTTTTGTATGAATCAGAAATTAAATTTTCTTTTCTTAAAGCCAACTCTACTCGTTACCTAGGTCTACGATGATCAAACTTTTACAGTGTCTTATACGTTGAGGTTTTTTTGAGTCCCAGTAGAAGGTTTTTGCTGAGACTACCCGAAACGGGTCCGCAAGGTTTCTTACTTTTTTTGTAAATATGTCGTAGTAATATCGTAACATCGGGTACTTTATGAAGTGTCCAAATCCTGGAAATAAAAATTTGATTCTGTTTGAACCATCTACTTAATCAGGTATGGAATTGTGTAAAGCAATCGTATTCATTTGCCAGTTCAAAACGTACGGTATGATCTTTCACACAGCATAGAACAAAACGTTTGACAGATCATTTCATTATATTATGAAGTGAATAAATGAATATGAATATGAACATACCGTACGTTTTAAACTGTCAAATGATTACGATAGCTTTACACAATCATCCCTCAGGATTCTATTACGCTTTGAAGGTGCTTGGTTTGGAATTTTGTCGTCATTTTGATATTTTACTATGTCATGAAATAAGCACTTATTTTATATTTTTAAATACAAAACTTATTGAAATATTTACCGGTAACATTGTGTCACTGACATACGATATTAAGAACGAAACATACAAGAATGCCGCATCATAAATAACATATGAACAGGGATCGTGGATATGAAATCAAACTACCTAAGTATATATTTAGATCAAAGTAAGGGTTATTTTAAAACTCCCAGGATTTGTCTTTCTCGTAATTCCGCTACATTGTTTCTGTTAACCAAATAGTACGGAAAGGTTAGGTAAGGTTAGTTCATAAGGTCATAAGGTCCTATTTACGAACTAGCAACAATACTTATTAAAAAAAAGTTATTGCTTTATGAAAATTATATTTTTTAAATTAAGTTTAATTAAAAACAGGTTAATGTGAGTTTTAGTTACACAAAAAGTTTTTTTACTAATTTAGATTTAAAAATAAATGTTTACTGATAAATAATAAGCTAGTTGATAAAACTAAATGTCTTTTCTGATAACTTAGATGTCCTTTAAAGGACCAGTAGAAACATCTGGGTAGATCCAAAAATCTTAGAAGTGTTTTGCTCCCAAAGTACAATTTGTAAGTACTGAGTCTGTATGTTTTATCAACTCTAAATCAGTAGTGTGTAGTATATCAGTGGTACTAATATAAATATAAATATGCGCCAGACAACACACCAATTGTCTGGTTTCGTGGTAAGGAATTTTCTTTTTTGTGTTACGAAGTACCAGACAACGATTATGACGGGGGCGTCCTCTTACTTAAATACATATATCATTCATGACTTAGGTACAAATGTTCGTGCTCATCACACAATCATTTGCCCCTTGCGGGATTCGAACCCGCGACGGCCGGCGTAATAGTCAGGAGCGCTAATCAATACACCAAACGAAATATTACCAAATATTTTGGTGCTGAATAAACGTTTTTTCTTTCTTTCAAACGCGTAAGTACTAATAACGATTTAACTCGATTGCCATCTCACTGAATTAATGAGAGTAGGCACTTGCGTGCCCTTGTAAATTGTGCACATACTCGAGCACTATAAACAACGTCAAGCGCCGATGATGACGATACGACGATACGACCAAATAATATAAGACTATATTTTTTTGTTGAAAAGTAGCCCTTATTCCAACAGCATAAGATACCGCAAAGTATAGCTTGACGTGCTGTCGTCCGTACTACACAGTATTACTACGAGTACTTCGTAGCAGTGCTACGAGACTACGAAATTATTGGGTCGTATAGACGCAGGTTTAGATAGCGCAATGCATACCGATCAATGACTTTACTTGACTCACCAACATCAGAATGAATGCAGCTGAAGACTGTTTACCTGTAAAAACAGAATTAAAATTATAATTTATACTAAAAATATGATAAAAAGCAGTTTTCTTTATTTTGTTTAAGACTTTTTTGCACAAATAATATTGTACAAAGGTGTACTTAATGCCAGTCAAACCTTTAGGTCGTGCAGAAAGGCTGTGTTCAGTAAAAGTATTAACAGAAAATAATAATTATTTAAGATGTCTCTGTATTTTTATTGTTTATGGTGTGCAATAAAGTATATTTATTATTATTAATAATTTACTTAAATTGTACTTGCAAAAAGCAGACTAGGAATCAAACCCTGTGTCTGTGCTAGCCGGGTTTATGCCTATACCACTCGGCCTGCGACACATTGGCACGTCGTTGATAATGATTGTGGAGAAGTAGTAAACTATTCCATAATTTAAGTTTTTATATCCTAGGCGGCTAAAAACTGTGAGTTAATAAAATAGAAGCGTTTTGTCTATTATAAAAAGTACGAAATTTAAAGCACAAAGTAGGTAATTTTAATTATCTTGAAAATTGATGTCAGCGACAAGTTGCAAGACCTTTTATAGGCCCGACCGGTCCGAAATTCAATTTCCTGACAATTTATCTTGGAAATTATTGAATTTCGCTGCATTGTAATACAATTATTCATTGGAAATTTTGTTCAGGTTCTTTGAAGTATATTTTCGGTAGCTGTTTAAACCTTGATGAATGTTAATTTCAGAAATTACGTTCATAATGATGTTGAATTTTGACGTCATGAGCTAAAATGCACAATAATCGACATATTGTTATATTTACTTAATAATTAGTAATTAGTTTTTTTTATCAAACTATCATTTTATAACATTTTAATTAACAAACTAACCACTGTGGGAGGATTAAAATTGCATTATTTATTTGATTTTTAAGGCTGCCATCGCACGATAAAACGACAGAAATAATTGTAAGTAGTTCTTGTCTGACAATACCAACGTCTAGATCAGCTATACACAATCTGCGGCCCGCCGAGCCTTTGTGTGTGGCCCGCCAGTCTAACCCAAAAACCCACGCGAGACTTGCCAGGAACCTGGGCACAAAGAGAAAATGTGGATCTAACTTTATATTCAAGCTCACTGCGCTCGCGTTTTTATTATGTTTAACAGCTGACGTGCATAACAAGTGACCAATTTTCACGCTTTCGCTACAATTCGCTTTAATTTTAAATTATTTTTACACTATCTTGACGTATGACGAATTGCCAAATTACAGTTGTTTGGATTACGTTTTATACATGTTATAAGTGTGAATGGAGCCCAATGTGTTCGCTCACGACTCTTGCATTCACCCTAGATATATTTTATCATGTTGAAGACAAGCGGTAATTTAAAAAAAAAGTTTACTTTAAAAAAAAACGTTTAAAAAAGTTACCGGACACCAAGTTGCGCAACACTACGCCGGCAAAATAGTGTAATATATTTAATGTTGTTAATGTATGTATGTTAGTCTTTAAGGTATTTATTGTATGGGCCTAAGTTGCCTGAAATAAATGATTAAATAAATAAATAAATTAAAAAAAAAGAGTCAGGACTTTCAAAAAGTCCAAATCTTAAGCAATTATTTAAATCCGGCCACATTTCTGTGAGTGCAAGATACAAGTTCGCTTTTGTCATGTGCCAAATTCTTAAGTTTGAATGCCGGCCAAGACGGTCTGTATGCAGATCGTTCCAGTTATATGGACCGTGTCGCTCAGTTACATGTACTATCTTGTCACGTTTCTGCACACTGTACCTGTGTTTCAAATGTACTTTGAAAGGTACGACCATTTATCTGGAAATATATTAATCTTAATATATCTGGACGATGCAGCAAAGGTTGTATCATGTCTGAATAGTAATAGACTATTTATTATATGTAGAAATTAGAGGTTGCCCGCGGCTCACCGGGGTAAATGTCGGGTTTTAAAAATATGGCAATAAATTATAGCTGTGTTAATCATAAAATTAATATTCCAAGGATAATTTATTCTATGGTGTTAATACGATGAATCAATTATTGTTTTTTTTTTATAAAATTTCATCAAAATCGACTACGTTGTTTTTTGCATAAAGGAGGAAAAACCTACATTCTTCCTCACAAACTTAAACATTTTTTTTAAATAATGTACAACACATAATCTGTACTAACTCTCATCTGTTGAAATTCTGGATAGACTTATTTAACTTTTTAAATGCATACCACACAGCGTACATTAGTGTTTTATAATAATACACTTATGGTTGGAACCTTACTAAGGATACACTTAACGCGGGTAAGAAGCAAAAAGTTTGTTTTGAATGCCTAAGCTCTCACAGTGCCCTTACTCTCTAAATCGATTTCGGTATTAACGTTTCCAGCTGTCTCCATCACATGAGCGAGCGAATGAAAAGGATGGCTATTGTCTAAAATTGTGGGCGATGTGTTACACAGTAGTGGCTCGAAAAATAAATGGGCTGAATGACAGACGAACTAAAGTTAATGTCAAAGCCGAAAGTCCATCGAAGTTGAGTTATTCTCGTAACTAAAACACAAATTCAACTTCTGTTATTTAGTTATTTAATTCATTTATCATATCCAATGTTTTTTTTTTGTAGAGGAATTTCACTCTTTAGCTTTTATCTATTTTATAAATAAAAATGTCGCTTTTAGTCTTAGATTATGTCGCTCGTAGCGTAGTGGTGGCAGCATTTTGGTAGTACTTATACCGAAGTTAAGCAACTTACGGCGCGGTCGTTTTTTGAATGGGTGACCATTCCGCCCATATAAGTGGCGTATATCACGAGCATCTCTGTGTATCGGAAGGCACGTTAAGCGGTTGGTCCCGGCTAATATCGGCTATTCGTTAAGCCTAGTCAGAGGACCTATGGGCGGATTGATAAAATATGACAACAAGGTTCGTCGCTTGCCTTGCACTGAGCCCGCGTGGTGGCGTATAGCTCACACTACCTCACATTTGAGGTAAGGCCTTTGCTCAGCAGCTTACCGGCTAACTTAACTTTTTTATGTCGCTTTTATTAAGTTCATCATTTACTCCGCTAACAGGTATGTATTTTTATACAGCAGCGCTGAGAGGGTCGCATTTTAAAGCGACGGCTGCGCCGGAGGTCCCGGGTTCAATTCCCGGGTCGGGCAAAAAATATGTACCGGAGATTTTCTGTTCAAAAATTCTCAGGGTAGCCCGGAGTTTGGAAGTTGGCGGTGTTTCACCCCCGTGCCTCGGAAAGCACGTAAAGCCGTTGGTCCTGCGCCTGATCTCTCTCCGGTCGTGTCAGATTGCTGTCCCATCGGGCTATGAGAGTGAAAGGAATAGAGAGTGCACCTGTGTTTGCGCACACACTTGTGCACTATAATATGTCCCGCGCAGTCGGTTAGTCGTTGTGACTGGCCACCGTAGTCGAAATCGGCTAGGGGGACTACTATTTTTATACATATTCTTTGCTCTAATCCCAAAGTAAGTAGCTAATGTAGCATAACTAATGTAGCATAACATACGTGATCTTATGGAAATCAGACACAATGGTGATACCACGATACCCAGACCCGAGACATCAGGAATCGAACCGGACCCTCGTAAAAGTGACTCCTTGAAACCCAGCGAGCTTATCCACTACACCACGAAGGTCGTAATCTTTACTACTACTTAGTCTAAACAAAAATGATCCCGGTTCAGCTAAGTATCGAATAGAAACGTGCTGATGTCAGTTTAACATCATTGTAATACTTTATGTGGTGTAACAAAAACGTTTTATCATTCGACGTTACTTATTATATCGGCAGAACGTGACCTTTATTCAGGAGCATACATAAAAAACGTATGAAAATGTCATTCCAGTGTGAAAACGAGGGCTGTCAACTGTGCCAAATGCAGTTTTCTATATTGTACAGCTAGTAGCATCATGTCAACCTTTTTTATCACTATGTTGAAATAAATCCATAGTTTTTTTTGTTTTGTTTATTAACGATGAAATAGAAAAAGATAATACACATAATAGGATATGTTTTTTCTGTAAAAGTCGTTAAAAGTTTTAAGTAGGTTTTTAGTGTTATCTTTGTGTTAGGGTGTTTTGAGCCTATCAGCATTCACGTAAATAATGTAAATAATCTGTTTCCTTTGATTTCGTTTGTACATAAACTTTTGTAAAAACCATGGAACTACTTGCGTATAGAACTGACACCACGAACAAATTTCGTGCTCCATGAATTGACGCCACTGGTCTTCAAGTCATACAACCGGTTTCATATTCGAAATTCAAATTACAAAGTCACAATTTTGTCGTCGTAATTGCGACACATTTTTGGCTTGGAGTTATAATAACTCACTGATATAAATTGAGGTTAGGTGTACGAAACAACTTTATTTGATATTTTTTTGGTAACACCTGCCTTTTTTTACAAATTATTACAAAGTAGCCAGCCCTGCATCAGCATAGGTCATTAAGTTCGCGCCATGACACCCTGATAGATGATCGGCCATTTTGTCCAATTTTGATTGATGCCTAAGGAAGTCCTTTCAGTTGTGACCTCGTCAAATCAGCAGGGAATTGGCCCAATCGGATGTAAAAATCTTCAAAGTCATCTTTACGATCAAACGTTTAATTAAGGAGCTTGTTAATAATGGAAACATAAAATGAAATATTGACGGAATTATTACAACAAAAGAACTGAATGTCAATTAAAATATTTAAAGAGCTTGCCACATTCATAAAATTTTATGTTACCTGAATGTGGCAAGCTACACATTTGAATTTATTTTATTAAAAGCGTTTATGTGTAGTACAAGACATGTTATCACTCGTATTCTAATGGACGCAACTGTCGGTCTAATTCCTTGGACACTGTAAACCACAACACTAAAAGCAATTTATTGACGTCAAAGAGCCAAAGTTTACATTAAAATTATCTAACCTTCAAATAATTGCTCTTAGTTAAAGTGTTCGGTGAGAATTTGACAAATTGCCAGGCATTGTTTTATTAGGGCCGTAGTCCGCAGACTTTGAATACAAACTAGTAAACAACCTCACTTACCGAATAATTCAAGTTTGAAGTCCGAGTTACGCATAGTTCGATACAAACAGTAAACAAAACAAAACTAATGCCTATAGACCGTTGATCGTATTTGGAAATGGGACTAGTAATTTATTGTAATAATCAAAGTTATGACAAAGGATTATTTTGCCGTCATACCTAAATATGAGGAAAAGCTCGATCTAAGTTTGATTTGATTTTTACAACTGTATACTTGATGGCGTTTGCGAGTTTTAAGGATTTTAAAAAAATACGTTGGCTATGCCGTACTAAGAACTACCTGGGCCTCAATTCCGCTAATTGAGTCGTCACTGAGTTGTGCATAAGTTGTACTACGAGAGAACAATTGGTATACAATTATTGGTATACCTTGCTATTTTGACAGCGGCGTGACACCTTACAATGCTGACTTTCAGCAACCACACTGTCACAATAGCACTACTAAATGACTACTGTAGTCCAACAGTAGATGGGGTGCTGTTCATCGTAAGAATGGACTTGTCACTGTGAGAAAATAGTTCGGTGAGAATTGAGTGCAAAAATGAACTGTCTCGACACGAAACGGATGAACTCAGGTGGGTGAGTGAGGAAGTGGGAGGACTGTGACATAGCCGGGTAATATACCCCCAAAGGTAGGAGAGCGCCATCTCTTGATGATAATGTATCATCTAATGACAATGCCTATATTAGACTGCTTATGTAATCTACAAATATGTATAATAACCGTACTATTTGTGCGTGCAATGTATTATTTATTGATTACTAGCGGTCCCAGCGAACTTCGTTTCGCGCCCCGCCCCGTCCCACCCCGGCCCTGTTTTATGGGAAATTTCTTTGCTATAAACCTCACGGAGCCCGAGACCTTTCCAAGAAATGTAAAACCGTGGAAACCGGTTCGTGCGTTCAGGAGTTATAGCGTCAGGAAGGAAAACCCGACTTATTTATAAATTGATCATAAAATACACTGTGTAAAATATAGAGAATATCTCCATTATTATTTCCTGCGTAATATTGTTCACTATCTACACACAGCGGAAACTTCAAAGAGCATTTACTATGAAAATTGAATTACATGTGCGGTACAAGTACATTAGCTGGTGCCCATTAAATTGGCCGTGGTGAAGTGTTTGTTAGAGGCCTAGGGAAAGGTCTTTGACTGAAGAAATTGGACACTTAACATTATTTGTATTACCTAAGCCTCAGACACGTGACAATACGCTCCGTTGTACCTCAATTCATTTTTATTGGCTTGGCGAGGATTGTAAACCTATATATCTTATAGCTTGTAAAATAATATCAGAGAATTAAATTAATCGTCTTCTTTATATATAAAAATCAATCCATATTTCTCTTGGTCAGAGCATCACGCATGAACGGCTAGACCAATTTCGGTAATTCTTTTTGTGTTTTGTATGTTATAATCAGGAGAATGTCTTATGAAAAACCGCGGAAAGTAAGAATATTTAAGAACAGGACTGGGACGGGATGAGGCCGGAGGCAAAACGAAGTTGACTGGGTTCGCTAGTAAACAAAAACAATTATGAGTGATACTTAAAAAAAGAAAAAAAAAACTATAACGACTCAAAAAATCACAGTGTTCAACGATGAAATTACCTGTGTAGGTTGTAATTCTTTTGTTCATCTTATTTTAATATGAATCATCGTTTCGTTAAAAAAATGACAAGATCGCTAACAATATTCATTTAGCAAAGAAAAACGGTCAATACGAAGTTCTTAAAAGATGAAATAAGCAAACGAAAATTGCGCCCGGTCGGGACTTGGGACTCGAACTCCCGCCCGATGACACTGTGAGTGTTAAAAAACATTCTAAAACCATTACAAAGTTGTATAAAAAGTTGCAAATGAAGCCGACAGATGTTTCTATTTGACTAACGATGCTTCCTCCACCCATAGAGTATACTCAACTAATACGCCACAAAGTACCTATTGTGATCATGGACGTTCTGAAATAAAGGCAATATAATTTTAATTTAATTTATTACCAAAAACGTACCCGCGCCTAAACTGTCATTCACAATTCACCAAAAATTACTTACAATATTTCCTTTTTTATCTGGCCTTACAAACTCGACGCAAAACATTGTGACAACCAATTACCATATTCCCATGGGTCTCAGGAAAAACAGGTGTAGCATTCCATAAAACACGAAAGTCTCCAATCAAATCATATGGGATGGTCCCTGGACTATTTTACTATTCCCCTTCATATCTTCTGTTTACACGCAAAAACCGATATTCATATATCTTTATGGTTTACTCAATAAGGCTTAGAATTGAACGAAAGTGCCCACATTACGGGACTTCTAGTGTGTTATTACATGTATTATTTTGAGAGGATGACTGTTATAGTGATGTGCGGGTTTATTGTGGCCCATTCGCTTGTTTCCGAATCTGACGATATGATTTTCTATCTTAGAATTGTAAGTTACTCAAATATCAGCCAAAGATTAAACGTCAAACTACAAACAGAGAGTCAGAAGTAGAATAAAATTCCAATTCCAATTTTGACAAAGATAAACAGCTGCACTGAAAAAAGAAACTAATCGTTTTCTAACGATCTTATCATTACATTATGTCTAAAATGCGAATATCTTTTTGTTTTTAACCAAGGTGATATAACAAGTTTTTTTTATATATGGATAGCCAGATATATCCACGAACGTCTCTCATGGTAAGTGACAATGCGGCCTAAGATGGACCATTACTCACATATCTGACTAGTGACAGCCTATTCTTGAAAAACGTGACAAATGTAGACAGCGCGTAAGAAAAACAGACAACTTACAGCTGACTTCCAAAAAAAAGGGGAATTTCAAGCCGGGTAAAATCCTAGTCTTTTCCCATCCCTACGTCTGAGTAAACATGAGAAATGACAAACTCCACACAAGCATTATTAGATCGACGAGGCTGATATACCGAATGTAATTTTGCGAGTTTCAAGCCCGGGTTCTCTGGTCTCTGAGGATCAAATTACATTGAAATTTAAATGCTTATACTTAAGGCTAAATTTATCTTGCTGATTTAATGATATAAGAAAGAATAAGCCTGAACTGTTTTGTTTGTTTCTAATAAAAGAATTTTCTTATTTCTAGCAGCGGTAGAGGAAGCTTTGAAGACGTACCTAAAAATTATCGCTGTCTTACCGCTTTATTTACCTACTTATGTGTGAAGTAAGGGGCTTTTGAAGATTCATTTTATGAAAACCTACCTCATCCCAAACTCCTCAACCTATATCTGTCCGCACCGCAAATATCGCGCAAAACCAAATCATTGTACCATCTCTTTTTGGGTCTGACGATTCGAAGATTCATATTCCATCATAATCGTAAACTGACTCGACAGAGATCATTAAATAACTGGTCAGTACAATAAACATTAGCAACGAAAATCGGAATTACATAATAATGTTGTGTTAATGTTTTATTTTCTTTGCATAGTCTATGTATTCAACTATTCCCCGTTCACTCATAATCCAATAGAAACGTAAACAGCACAACTCCGCTATGTAAAGTTTAATTTGTTTTTAACAAGATTGAGTTTCCCAATCGACGGACGAAATATTTAGCCTCAAAGTTCTAGTAAACGTCAATTTCACAGTCATTTGGACTTCAAAACGTCGATGTACACGAATAAATATCAGATGTTGCCGCAAACTGGACACAAAACAAGTGTAAAGCAGTAACTGAAGTCAGAAGTTGTATTTAGTGAATATTTTCCAAAATAAAATGATCTCTTTTATTATTTTACTTTTGTGTCCATGCATTGTCTAACTGAATTAAATACAGAAACGCCTTAATTTGTAAACTTGACATGACATTGATTAGCTTTCCTAGATCGTGACAACACATTTACTTCCAGATCCGTATAATTTTTGCAACCGCGAATGAACCGCGAGCTATGGTAATGAAACTCAAATGATGAACTTTTGGCAGAAGTTTAATTTTTTTATAACCACACACCGAATTTTAGATCATGTGGACATTATTAAATGGCAGTATCAAACTTCTGAACTAAGCACACTGGCTAAGTTAAACAGAGCGTTTAGTGGAATACCTCACGTAATACGAAGTTAAGATACTGTGCACCGCCATTGCACTGTTATTATGGCGGTCGAAACTTGTCCTTGGGCTAACGAGGCTCTCTTATTGTAGGGCTGCCTACGGTGCTGCCAGCTTCTAGTATTTTTTTTTTAAATTGTGAATGTTCTTGGCCTGGAATCCAATGACCACAATTTTTTATGAGATACATTCAATAATTATAATCTGTATTGCCAGTACTTTACTTTCAATGTTGTTTTTAATTGTGATTTTTGTCCTTTTCTTTATATCTTGATACGACACGACATTTAAGTTTTACTTTGTTTTCAGCATGCATTTGGCAACACCAGCCTCTGTTAAAGCTGAGACCCCACGCTGTAGTCTGATGGCATTTTCTTTATCCCAGCCGTCCTTGTCGCTCAAACCAGCATCACCATGCAAGTGAAAGATATATTATTTCTGATAAACTTAAATCTCATCCAACTTCATGTAGTTGTTGGCAACTACACTGGCATATGTTACCTGAGTCATAGTCTCCATTATGTAACTCAATGTCCTCCTTGTTTCAATCTAGCCGTCTCTTCTGCACATATCAGCATGACCATGCCTGTAAAAGGCATAGCTAGATCCGAAACTACGGGCAAATTGGTAGCAGTAAACAAGAGTAGATGCCCAGGACCGGGCTGCCTCTACCTAAGATAATTTGTTAGGAATGCTAGCCCGAACCGTGCGGTTTGAGGTGCGCTTGGAAACGGCATGTGTTGCCGATGCGCATACTTTACCGTGCGGCGAGTGTGGATGGTCGCTTGATGGTCTAATGTGGGGAATGGCTGCTGTAAATATGGTATCATGTTAGTGTAAGTTATTGTAGATTTGTTACGGATATCGGATTTTCTGTCAGCCGTACACTTCTAAAAACTATTTGATGAACATCTGAATACCAGTTTGAAAATTTAGACATCACGAGAATGATTACACCGGGTGTTTTTCTATTCAGTTCTGATTTCTATGAAAAGAATTAAAATATTTCTAATCAGCAAAACTTTCCATCTTTAGTATTCAGGGCACATTAAAAACATCCATCCTTTATATAAACTGGTACTGCTAACTACCTAACATTGAAAATAACTTGTTTTTTTTACTTCTGCAAAAAGGAAACTCCCTGAAGGAAAATTAAAAAATGACAGACTATTGGTTAAATAGCTGTTATAAAATATTATAATACCATCTTACTGTTATTAAATGCTACTATGGCGCGTCGAAAATTTACATCACAAAAAGAGGTGCAGATGCATAGCACATTTCCAAACAAGTCACGTACGACTGGCACGACACACGGATGTTTTCGTCGCAAAAAAAAACAAAAAACAAAAATGGCTGACCCTATAGCAGATATAGGGATAACGGACGCACGAGATACGTCGCCAAACTGCGGAAGGGACGAAAAAAGCCACCGCGTGAGCTACGTGACGCGGAAAACCTCTGAGAGGTAGGTATGATAATTAAACATTATGAGTTTTTACGTTGATGACCTGAGATACAGAAATAATAATGTAAATGGTTGATACCCCAAGTTTTTTTTAATGTGTTTTTTTTTTAATTAAATATTGGTGTAATACCATTTTTCAGAATGATGCGGCAATGTTTATTTTGATATAATTTGGTTTTTGATAGTCTATCTATACAATACGGAACTATAGAAGAAAAAATATTAAATTGATGAGATTCCTTTATCTTTGAACACAAAAGTAACCAATAAAACGTTACATAAAAGGCATTCCCCTTTCGTCATTCTGTCGCTTGTACTCGTATTCAAATATACTGAGCAAAAACCTTTTACTTAACAATTTCCCCATGGCCACATCAGTTAATTCTGCGAATGCCAACATGTGAAATGGCATAACAAAAATACTTTTGTTCTGAAAATATTCCTCGCAACGACCCTTTGATACTGTTGACCTTGAGCATTTAAAAACGAATAGGGTAGGGGTAGCTCCGCAGTTTGCCCTTTTCAGTACGGGAAATTCCTAAAATATATTACGTCACCGCTAAGGGTAAGTTTGAATTCTGGTGAAACAGCTTGGCCATTGGAACGCAAAAGAGATGAGAAAATTACCTGAATAGAAATGAATTACAGTAGCGTTATACTATAAAAAAAATCTTGAGTCGTTGATCTACTGTGGTGTACCTAGTTTTTTTATTAGATATGGGTTTTCTTTTGACTTTAGCCTAGACCCGCTTGGGCTTAAACAGAGTTGACGATGGGACGAGCTCACCCAGAAAAAGCCTGGTCACTCTGACTATAAAAGTGTTGGATTAATCAACCCTTTTCTTACTATTTGAAATTGTACAAAATATTAGGACACACTGCCGTGTGTGAGCCAAGTTTGCGGAATACCAAAGGTACATCTCTTGTAAAAATATGTTTATTTCGCAGCAAATAAAATCTGGTGAGTCCATTGACTACAACAAGCATTCGGTTGCTGTCCCAAAATAATATTTATTCACCCAACAAAAAGTAACATCCAATACCATTATCATGATTGATTGATAACGGACAACGTCTATGAGTTATTATCGGCATTATTTACAAAATACCAAAATACCGCAAATAACCAATATCGTAAACACACTGAACATTGTTATTTCAACCAATCAACAACAACCAGCTACTGTAGACCTACGTCTTATATGTAACTTATATAGAGACTTAATCAATATCAAAGGTCAAAATACAATGGACGTTCTGGTTTCCTCAATCAACCATCGCTTCAGAACTGCGACTTCCCAATAACTCCTTAAAGGTAGACGGACCTTCATGTTTCTAGGAACAGTGGTCGTCTGCACCGGACTTGATACAAGTAAAATTGATTAAGATGGTTACTGATTGCCGAATCCACTGAATAGATAAATAAGGTTAGAAACGTTCTGACAGTTCGTTTGTATGAGAACCTGTGTCGCCGGTGGGCGGTACGGCGTTGTTGCTGCAGTGCCAAAAGCTCCAATCAATGAATCAACGCATCAATATCACAAACCAATCACACTTTCCACAAAACCAACTACCAATCACAGAGCTGCTAGCCGTGGAACCAACAAACATCGTACAGCTACGTTCATTCTTTAATGTCAAAATACTAGTGATGTAGTATAAGTCGATAACTTTAATTACCGGTGTAATGTATTTTGGCAATATGAATTGAAAAAAAAAACATAAAATGTAAGTTTTTGAGTAGTATTTGGATAATTTTACGGCACATTTGATCGCATCAAAGGGTTGTACAATTACCTTCCGATAGAAAACAATAAGAAAAAAAATTGTATTGTTATACTTTACTTGAAATAGAGAAAATTAATACTTTTACGTATTGCTTAACATTAATAATTTGATTTAAATAATATTAAAATAAATTAATATTAACATATTTTTTATTTTATTTTTGACAATAATTTGACATGTCCGAAAACGCAATGTTTTGACAGGGCTTCATACGGAATTTCGATGCACAAAATACCGATGAATGCAAATACGATGCTACACGATTTCGAGCGCACATAAGTGCGAAATAGCTATACTGCGATACTACTGAACTTCGATGCACATTAGTTCGATCGAGTATCTTTCGAACTAATGTGCATCGAAGTTCAGTAGTATCGCAGTATAGCTATTTCGCACTTATGTGCGCTCGAAATCTTGTAGCATCGTATTTGCATTCATCGGTAATTTGTGCATCGAAATTCCGTATTGGACCCCTTTTGACACATGTTTGTGATTGATGTTGCTCTCAAGAAGAGAGTTTATTAACATTTTTTTTTGTTTCAACAGAATAGTTATATAGACCCCACAGTTTTCCACAGCGACCGGTCGCAAGCGGTCTACTGTGTCCAATGCAATCCTGCAATCTTCAGAAGGTCATATTGCCGGTGGACATCCACGCTCTGAAGGTCTGTTGTCGAAGGGTGTTCAATGTGAAACTTTTCTGCAAACATTTCGTGGGAACGCCTTTAGGTGTTGTTGATTATGATAGGGTAGATATCTACATGGCACAATAGCAATAGCCTACTCTTTCTAGCATCCGAAATAATTACATATAATTGACAATAGGCGTAGAAAGTATTTCCATATTGTTGTTTAATAAAAAGATAATATCCCCGTATAAGTTTGAAAAACTTTTTTTTATTAATAGCAAACAAGAAAAAATAAAACTAAGACATGCAACATAAAAAATAAGAAAAAAATCAGACCTGATTTAAGTCAGGTCTACGTGTTGTGTCAAAAGACGTAAAATACATATAACATTTATCTATAATATATAAGTATACTAATAAAAAAGCTGGATGTTTTTGTTTGTTTGTTTGAACGCGCTTACATCATAAACTATTCGTCTGGTTATAAAATATGTCAGATACATTTTTAGATAGCATATTTATAGGGGAAGACGATAGAAGTACTCGTAGTAATGCGTATGGGCTTATAAAAAATCTATGATTTATGGTAACGGTAAAACTTAGACGCGCGAACGAAGTCGCGGGAGGGCGCTAGTTTGTTATAAATAAATACTAAACAATATTTATTTTAACTAATTAATCATGTTTTAATCTCCTAAAACATCAGTAGGGAAATTACCATTTATCGATATTTTTACTATGCCGTGAGTTACATCCCTATCGTTGTGTACGCAAGCGAACCAAGCAAATTGGATGCGATACATTGCGTGCTAAGGTAGCAATTTTGTTAGTAATGTGCGTGCACAGTCATCAATGAGTATTTTTTAAATACTTGGTGCAACAAAATCGCTGTTCTTGCAGAATTTTACTGCAACGCTCTTGTCACGCGACTGAAGTACTGCTCATGCTCATATGCTCACAACTAGCTCACCTCTGCTGCACTGACCGGGGCATTTCTAACCTTATTTATCTATTCAGTGGCCGAATCCATCTCTCTAGTAAACAAATGTGAGGATGCTGGTTTGTTTAATCCCTGACGAATAGTTCGATGAAAGAAAATTTTTGTTCCCTTTGATCAATATTGTGATTAGTCTTGGCCCGCATTTTGCCCTTCAAGTGAGGTTAAGATGAAATAGAACTGACAGTAACATGAGATTCCTTTAACGTGTTACAAGGGTATTTTTCGAAAATACTACATACCTGGAAAAAAGACAACTCCTTCCTGGTTTTTAAATAAGAAATGATATTTACAACAATTAAACTACCGATATGTATTCATCATATAAGTTTCAATGGCCATTTGCAAAGATGCTACCTAAAAGTTGAGATAGTTAGCATCGCACTTCACTGTTTTATTTTTTATGTAGCTAGGTATGTTGCGATATGTAAATATATATTTGTATAATTTAATTTGACGTTGTAATTTGGTCCCAAATTCCGAGCTACCAGCACCAGTAAAGTGTTATCGACACAACGCGAGGTGCAAACTATACTCAACCTGGATGTTCTATATGATTCGTAAGACAAAGCCTTCACAGCTGGAACTAAAGCTCTGTTGACGTCAAAGGCAGTCTTATATGCATAGTACAGCTTAATACACCATAACGCTAGGTAGTCTACAGTAGCCGTACTGAAGCAGCCAGCCCACAGAGGAATTACGAAACTACCTTTAAATTACTTTCGTTTTGCAATTTCTTTCATAGTAACCTGGAGTTGACAGATCTGAAGTCAAATCTTACTAGCTTGGTAATGGCTTATGCCACTTGACCCCAAATCTATTGTTCTCAAAGTTTTATAATCCATATACTCATTCCACTATAACTCCAATATTGATAATTATAATCCTTACTATAAAAAGTTTTGGGGTCAAAGTGGATATTTTTTGGGGTTTATTGGCACAAGCTTTGGTAACATAATATGCTTGACGGTGCATCCACTCCATTCAACATGGAAACGGCTGTGGTTTCTACCCACTAGACCATAATCATACCATGGCCGTGCTAGGATCGTGACAGCCAAAAAAAATCTGTATTGAAAACTATGATACTGATTCCACTAGACCGTTCCGTCACCGACCAACACCGTCGCGTGTCATGCACGGAGCGTGTAATCATCGGCAAAATATGCTCCATATGACGGTGAGACAGAACGCTGTAGATCCGTTCAGTGGGCAGTACAGCGTATCGTGTTGTTGTGTCACTATCTGTTAATGTTTACTGTAAGCGTTTACTCCGGCTACATCAGGATTACAATAGCATCGCGACTGCAAGTCACATAATACCCCAGCCGTTTTCAGTTTAATTTTCGCATAGCACCCGCTTACCCATTGCTTCTAATTATGCCCCCTCACCTTTAATTAAATCGCTGTAGATAAATTTACGTGTAAACTCGCACGTTAGCGTGTAATAACAACGAAATGCAACGCGGTTGCGTCGTTATACCGTAATAACATGTAGGTGCTTGTGAATGATACTTGTGCGACAAAAATGGCGAAAGATATGGCCAAGTTTCCTGTTTAAGGCAGATCTAAATAGAACGAAGATTGCAACGAAAAAAAAACGATATATTCATCAAATGATTAGGCAGGGTGTGTAAGAGTTACACATACGAATATTAAAGTAAAATACTAAGCGCAGTTGAAATAATCTTCTTCAAATTCTTCTTTTACAAATCAACATAATGTAAGCAACCGCAGTGTATCACCACAGCGTCATTTCAAGAACCCACTAAAAAATAAAGAAAAATGCTTCCGACGTTAAATAAAAACAATTACGTCGTCAATGTGCGTGATTCTTCCTTGCCTTGGCATTAAAGAAAAAGAAAAGCTATAAATTGAAGAAAAAACACCACCGACGCGAACAAAAGTTTGTAAAATAATGATGGCTTGCTTTTTTTACAGGATCGATGAAACTTAGCTCATCCCACTGCCGTGCGCGTTGATTGCGTGATGTACGCCATAATAATGTAGAAAACAATTTCATTCATCTGTTAAACAATTTCCGGCCTCAAAACGCGTAGGCATATGAAATTGTTTTGCCTTGTTATTCTATTGAATGGAAATTTCCCTAAACTCAACGACGATTGTCATTATGATGGCAGATTTCACAACATAGGTACTAGAGCTGTTCTTTACTAGGTTTTAGTCAAATACCTACTAACATAATAATACTAACTAAGAACATTTCTTACGTAGCAAGGTTTATATTGGGACGTGTATAAGTTGGGACTATTATTTATAACTTTATATTTATGACTCTTATGACTTAAAGTATGTTAGGTAGAACGTACCACCGTTAATAAGTTAATTTTCTACAACACTATACAAACCCTTATCACTGTAACTACTGTAACTGTTACTACTAAACTAATTTATTACCAAAAAAATAATGATCTAAGTGCGCAAATACTTTGTACTTACTTCTTCTTCTTCTTCTTCTTTTCGAGTCAATGGCAATTAAACTTTCTGCGCCCAAAAAGTGGCAACATCAATGGCCTTCTGGTTGGCGTTGTACTTACTAAGATTAACCTTAAATTAAAAAGCCTACAGCGGTCAGCATCCCTAATCGTATCATTTCAATTGCAAGGTAAGAATTAACATGTAAAACGGTGGCCCTAAGAGCCTTTATACACTGCGACTTTTATACGCATATGAATAACTCAATAACTGTTAGGTAATACAGTGTTTGGTAATTCACCTGTTTAAAATTGCTTACGATAAATTTTGATAAGGTAACACTGACTTGTACTGGCAGCAATTTCGTTTTCAAAGTGACATCTGTACATTCTTCAGATAAATTGAAACGCGCGTTTGCATCGATGCCAAAATCTGTTCATTGCGTGAGTCGCGATGCGCATCGCGTTTCCAAAACGCGGGATACTAAATCGATGCTAAAAGTCGCAGTGTGTAAAGGGTCCAAGATAAGCTGCTACTAATTAAGTTGGGAACCCTTGGCTCATTAAAATGGAATGCTTGTACGCCGACATGCTGGTTAACGGAACGTATTGCGACTTGCTTTAATCCGTTCAAGTTCCAGGCAGTTCAATTACCACTCAGCTACCTAAGTCACTACATTTACTCAGTCATACGATCGAAATTAAGAGATGGAATTGGTCGGAATTAAGACATCGCAATACGAAATTTGCTAATTCATTCAAAAGCGAAGCAGCTTAACCGTCAAAGCAAGTTTTAAAAAAAACCTCAATTTCTATTTGTAGTCTGTTTATTATTGATTCAAAATAGAAAAGACGCTAACGCTGTAAGGTTTTTTTTCCACAAAGTTATATTCTCGTGTTGACTATTTTTGATACTTCCGTGCCTATTAGGTGCTAAACTTTACGTCGTTGCAAGACAATAATAATATTTACAATAGGTAAATGCCCTGATTTCTGTTATTAAGAAGATCTCATGTGTGCAAATGCCAAGAGCACAATTTTAAATAGGGCACAACAAATTTAAGGTTTACCATCGACACGCTAAGAAGAAGAAGTTTAAAAAAAACGAATAGCATATTAATAACGAATACGTATTTACATCACTATGTTGTGATAGAGGCTCAAAAGGCGCAACGATGTAGCCTCAACGTAACATCGTTGGCAGTACTCGAAACTTGTCAAACTAAAGTTAGTGCGTGCTCAAATTCAAAGCTGAGTAAAAGCGCATGCGGTCGACGAGTTAGAAGTTAGATTAAGCCAAATGCACGGAGTTGGATAGCTGTTTTTTATTGCAAGCAACTCAATAATAATAATACTCTCCCACCAATTTTCGGCAATGGCAGCCCTTCTCAACTAAGATAGGCCAGGTACGCAGGAGATATTTAGTGCCTTGTGTTTTTTATGAAAAAAAAGATTATGATGAGGAAGGTCTAGAAGGAGGTAATGACCTCCTTTTAGGGCCTCCGGTTATTGATGTAAAATGTCATTTATAATGTAATTTTGACAGTGACAGTTTTAGTTTTATTGTTTCAGGTTTCAGGTCTAGGCATTTATATAAACATCTCTTGTTTAAAGCACTTATACAAAAACAAATTCAAAATTCTACCCTAAAACAACGCAATTCTACACTTTGACAGCGCAACAGAGAACTCTATTATCCCATTGTCTGTTCGTCCGTCCGTAGAGTTGCGAACCCATCTGACATATGCAAATAGTAAAAAAATACGACGTAACGGTTTTCCGTTCGCGTTTTAAATATAGAACAAGAACACTTGTGGCGCTGTCACTCGGAAAAAAAGATTTGATAACGTTTTACATTGGAGTTACTAGATTGCCTTATACGAACAGCATACTGAAAACAGATAGGTACTATTCTACTTGTACAGTTAGTTAGAAACTTAAATTTCAGCAACAGTAATTAACGGGTGTAATTATACTTTTGTGATAAAGGTGGGTATTGAAGTGTAATTTGTTGAATTCGTTTATACAACCTTCTTGCTACTTCTGAGTTCTAACATTACAATATATTTACCAATTAATATATTAATAATCTGCGCCAGTCGATCGTCGTTTCGTCGGTTTCGACATGTAGAATTACGTTACAATACCAAACAACATCGTCTCCCATAAATACAAGTATAAGATACATGACTTAGGTACAAATATTCGTGCTCATCACCAAAACAATAGCCCATTGCTCGATTAGAACCCGCGATCGCTGAATCTACCCACCCGCCAGACGTATCGTCAATACTATTAAATTAATCAACACATTGAAATCATAATAAGCAACGCTTTTAAAGCACATTGACCACTGAAGCCGCAATCCCCTAAAGAGTTTATGTTCCAAAAACCAACAAGGTTTCACACACACTCGATTCAATCAACTGTCATTATTTTGTTCCATCCATATTCCCCTCTCACTGAATAGTTCATTCCGTTTAAAACAAACGAGCACATGACGCTATAGCAAATGAATAATATAACAGCTGCCTTCAATAAAGGTAATGGATAAAGTCCCTAACTCGTAAAACAGAAAAGTTGAACAGCCGCGAAAACCAATTTCCGATAAATAAAATATTCAATGCGATACATCTATCTCTTGATGTTCAGTAATAAAAAAACTGGAGATGTATTGTGAGGAGCGTAATGGAACTACGAATAAAATAGCGGCCGGTTTTAGGGTTCAGCGCATAGGCTTCGACAAAGACCAAGCGCATATAAGGAACTAAACCTAAACGCGACCATAAGGCTGTGGCCGAGTTTTATTTTATTTTGTATAGCATCGACGTGAATTGGGTGTTTTAATACAAGAATGTGAAGGTGGCGGCCACCTGTCACTAAGCCACTATTGATCGTTAGATTTCACATAATTAACGGGAAACAATCCGAACCAAACTATGAGATTAAAGAAGCATACTAGTAGAGTAGGTAACCAAGAAAGTACGTTTTATAGTCATGTAAACAGTACCGTTACTATGAGTATACGTCGGCTTTACTCGCTAGCGACGACGTAACTTTTTGTATGGAAAACTTTAGTTCTGCAAGTGACCGCTAGGGGTGCTGTGCATTTTTCCATATACTTTTTTTACGTAGTCGCTCGCTAGCGACTCGCTACTCGCTAGTAAAACCGTCGTAAACTCATGGTAAGTACACTGGTATTATTGTACTTACCTACATTTTATTTTATTGAAACTGCACAATTTTGAAGCCTGTTCTAAGTCAGTTCTTGATGGGATGAGGATAGAATAAAATTACCTGAAACAATATTGAAACGATCGTTTTACACACAACAATTAGCATTAACAAGATACTTTTTCTCGATAATATCGATATACCTTCAATCAAGTTAAATAAACAAATAAATAAATAAGTTAACCTACTGAACCCATGTTTTGGTAACGTCATCTCAAACAGCATAGATTTTTTTATTGCACTTCACTACGTCCATTTGTTTAACGTACGTAAATTGAAAACGATATTGCCGAAATAGTAATTGCCTTTATTTCCCAAATGAATTGAATGAATGAAATGAATTCCCAAAAAATGCTAAGAACTAATAAAGATACGCTGAGATACCTTACAAACGAATTTTATTTCTTTTCTACGGATAATGTAGCTCATTGCGACAACCAAAGGCGACAACGATCTTCTGGCCGATAGATGCCATTGACAGGGGGCGCTAGCAATCAGGGTAGCCAGTGCAAAAAAACTCCCGTGATTCAGGGAGCTTAGGAAGCCGTTATTAGCTAATTATTTTTTACCCATCCATGGCATATTCAAAGCGAAGGATACTAATTTAAAGCAGTACAAGTATGTTTGTTCCATCGATTTGAAAACCAAAACAATTGTTTAAACAATTACAACCATTCAAAATATAACTTTATTTAAACTTTAAGGTATTTCAAAATAATCATTTTATTTCAAAGAAAAAGTAACGACATAACAACATCAGGAGACATTAGGAAAAATTGATAAATCTCCTGTAAGATCACATTGGGCTGCACCAGGGACATTGGGCTGCGCTGGATCTGACAACCGTATTGCACAAGATCACACCGTTAGTTCTGATTTTTGCCGTCAGCCAAAAGATCGTTGTCGCATTGTATATAGTATTATAGTGCCATAGCCGAGACCCCATCATGTAATTTTCAGTGGTATTCAAAAAGTGCGTCACTAATTTGACCTCAGCCTAAACAGCTAGACCAAAATCTACTCTAACTAAAGAACGTGGCCCGTGTTCCTTACATAGCATATACCACAGTACATTATGTACTCGACCCCTGTTGGGTCTTTCCGTAAAGATTGGAATTCTGTTGGACTGTCCGTGGAATTTCCAGATTGGCCCGGATGCTTTCTCGTATCTCTTCGTTGTGTGCATGTAATTGTGTTATCTTGTGAACGGAATTACGCGACTTTTAAGTGATTTTGTGCAGTTATGAGTAAGATTCAGGGCAGTCATTAGGCCTGATTCCCATCAGCGCTTCATGTGATTTCAATCTATTTTATTTTTAGGAATTCATAAGAGATCTATTTTAATAAGGATTAAGGAACGGCAAATTTGCCATTGACTATATCTGTGTATGAATTGAATTGAAGCTAGTCAAAAAGATTTGAAAATTTACTATGCGCTCAAAGCTAAAAATGACGTTTAGACTTAATATTTCAAAAATAACGTTACGGAATATCTAGGATGTACTAACCTAACAAGTTAAGTGGTTCTGCGTGCCTACTCCACCAGTTTCACTCGCGTATCGAACTCAGGCACCTCTTTAATTAGATCGGGTTACGTCAAGAGTACTCGAGAACAGCGCCTTATGTTACCCCTGGAGATAATAGAATAAAATATATAGAAACGCTGGATTGTGTACAAAATTGGTACTTATTATTTTGTTATCGGTTGAAGTGAACAAGTAGTCAAAATGTAATAGGATTACCCTGTCTATATAAACCAAATCTAAAAACCAAATCTGCGTCAACTATTAATTATTGACTTTACTGGGAACATTTTGGCAACCAACGTGGGTCCAGCAGGGTGTGTCATTAAAGCTTCCTTGCACGCGTTGATTATAATTTATATATTCAAAAACTTAATTGTGCTTAAATAAGGGCCATGAGAGCATTCTTAGAGCATTTGCTGCCAGAAAAAACACTTAGACCATTACCAATGTCAAAAATCGAACTCAGTACAAAACACCACTTTTATGTACCGACTCTTGAACGTTACTTTATTGTATACCCCGTTTAAGCAGAGGAGATTTCATTTCTTTTCACTAACGCCGCAGTAATACCTGAAATAATATGACTTTATTTTTTACCAACATTGATACTTAACACATCGCAATAAGGTAAGGAAAGCCTCAAAATGCTCAAGCATCTTGACGCCGACTGTACAAAGGGGACGGCGAAGTTGTCCCGAAAACAATGCCAAGAATGTCCCAACAAAACTCCATCAAAATATTACGAGTGTGATATAATTGCACAGTGTCCCTTAATGAAGATTTAGGGCTGCTGGAGGGCCTTCTAAGGGCACTTGCGTTATTTCAGGCCCATTTTAATAAGACGTTTTGGCGACGGTAAATGAAACACTGTTGTTTTGCAAATAGCAAGGCCTGAGATGAGAGCACGGTGAAATGGAACGGAATGTGGGCTTTGGTGGAAATTTATTTGTGATTTTCTCGCTCTGAGATGTTTTTGGTGCGATGTTTAGGGAGCTTTAATATATTTTTAATCTAACGCAAAATTGATGATTAGGAAAACGAATTTGGGGAAGAAGGTAATATCATCATTGTCAGACAGTCGTTAACAGTTCAAAGGGCGACGACCTCGGTGATGTAGTGAATAAGCACGCTGGGTTTCAAGGTGTTGCCGCTCCCGGGTTCGATTCCTATGGTAAAAATCATAATTAACTACATTTTATTGAGAATGTGTGTTATGATACTACCGTTGTTTCTAATTTCCATAACAGGTACATAAGATAATTAGTTGGGGATCGGAGCAATGTATGCGACTGGTGTCCTATTTTACCAATTAAAGATCAAACAGCAATGGTAAACTTTTTAACTGACTTCAAAAAAGATGCTGTCATAATTTGATACATACTCGTGTTTCTCATTCGGTCGGAATTGCATAGTTTTAATTACTGGTGTCTTTTGAAAGCTTATTCAAGTACCTTTCAGATGCCTATATTAATTTATAGTGTGAAAAAAAATTAAGATGTCACATTTCTGTGATGCAATCTACCACAAAAAACTTGACATACATTGCATATTACTATCTCTTGTAATAAAAAATAACAAAAATAATATATAGGTAAAAATTTTTAAACCCTAAAAGCGATCCAATTTGAAATGGGTTTGGTTCGGATGGCTGTAAGTATATCCAATTTTTCACAAAATGTTTTTGGCGACCGATAATATAACATTTGGCTTACCGATCAATCAACACTATGGAGACGTTTGCAATGGACCAATCTATCAATTGGATTAATAGAGCTTTCACAAATATTATGTTACACTAAGAGCCTGTTTCACCATTGAAAGAATAGGCACAACTAACTAATAATTAAAATAAAAAATGTCATATCGTAAGAAGGAGTGGACAGATAAAGCTAATGGGAACTTATTCAGAAATGTAAATTGCACTTGTAAAAAGCAACCGTGACTCTGTGACAGACGAGGAATCGAACCCCATGTCTTACGCTATCCGGGCGTATGCCTATACCACTAGGCTAGGCCATCGTCACATTAACAAGCCTACGCGTTAAAAGAAAGCACTTGCAAAATTAATCAACTAAATCAACTATTATTCACATATTGTGTGGCCGCAAATATTATTAAGGGCATCTCTTAAATGTCTTTACTTACAAAACCATTTTAAAATAACATAATTACTTATTTCCTGTGCCACCAAACGCGGGCATTTTTTTCTGTCATGAAGAGTATTTTACTGTCGCACAATTTTTCGTATATGAGCAGAATAATACAGAACCATTAATCTTGTAAGCCCATTTCTGTGTCTCAGTTACAACTGGTAGTTATTCAAGTTGTATGTTATGTCAGTGTGTACCGTCAGCTTATTACGTAAACATTTGCGTTTGGCAATAACTGTGCAATTATCGCGCGATCGATTGCTAACCGTCAAACATCAAGAATGTGGATACAACGTCAAAGACAGCTATCCAATCGAGTTCACATTAAAGTTTTATCATTGTAGCACTGACATTTGCTATGGTTTGGGCTGCTACGAATACAAATGAGCGAATCATGCTGTATGGTGTCATAGAAAGTTGGCAGCCACTCACATTTACTTTTTTCATAAAGAACTAGCGACTGACATGCCAGGAGCCTAAACGTCAACTGTCAAGTACCTTAAATATGTGCGTTATTAAATTAAAAGCTTATCAGACGGATAAAGTTACTTTCGCTATTAATTAGAGTATAATGAGAAGTCGTCTAAATTGCGTGCGCTCAACACATCGTGGTACGAACTAGAATTACGTCATTCGTCTAAAAAGAGTTTCGCAACAGACAACAATCCTCTAGACAACCTTTAAAGATCAATGACCTTTCGAAATACCTGGCCATATTTAAAAAAGTTTATTTAAACGCGATCCAGCTCACGACTTCCGTATAATTAAAAATGCCGCCCGACTAACGAGCCCTCACCTTACTCTATTTGATAGCGAAAACTTTTGAGTTCTTTTTTCGAAATACAATTTTCAATTTTTAGGGTTTCACAGAAAGGTTGTTATTTACATTTTCTTTTGCTAAACCCTAAATTTATTATACTCAACAAATGGTTTCTAAAATACTTCGCTAGAAAATGGATGAGGCGTTCCCCGAACTGCCTTTGAGAAATTCGATTGGCTTCTGAATATAATTATTTCGAAATCTTCTTACGTTACATTCAATGGTACTGAATGCTTCTGACATTAATGTTCTATAATTTCTTCATCAAAAGTAATGGTAAAGTTACGTTACCAGCGGTTGAATATTTACGATTCGAAGAAAAACTGTTTTAACCAAATGTCAGAATGACTATTTTAATGACTATTGGTTAAGTTTTTTTTTCTTCAAAACACACGCAATCGTTAATATTCAACCGCTGGTAACGTACTTTACCATTATTTTGGATGAAGAAATTGGGCCTTAATCTTGCTTCGCTTATTAATATTTTAAAAACACTTGTAATAGTACTGAACCCAGAAAAATAGTTCGTTTGCTTATTCAAACCTATTTGCTAAAAATGTTTTCGTTATAAGTGCCCAGAGGCTGTATAGAGTTACTGAGAAGGCGAATTAACACGAACGAATCTTTTCACTTCGCTTACTGCATTCATTTAAGAGAAAATTTAAAAACCGTGTTATGAAAGATTGGTCTCCCATCTGAATGAATTTATGGAGCAATTAAGTGGAAAATTTGATGCAGTATCTTTTTCATTTCAAAATAAGTAGAATAAATTGACTTACCCACTAATTATTATTATTAAGAGCCTGTGGTGTCCCACTGCAGGGCAAAGGCCTCCCTACCTACTACTACCTATTACCTAATACCTACTTATGTTTTGGTTTATAATTTGACTTTCATAACAACATATTTTTCAATGGTACTCGGTAAGTCATCTAGACTAGAATTTTCTGCCTGTTGATGTTTTTCCTAAGGACTACAACTGAGGTTTCTTTTTGCAAGAGAAAATAGTTTTCTTGAAAGCGCGTTTAAATCACACTCTAGACTGTATGAAAGTACACCCTATCGTATAGGTGTGATTTCGGTTAAATATCTACTTAGCCATGAATGAGAAAACAGTCGTAATGCATTGGTTAAATATGCCAGTCACCAATTCTAATCCAAATCTTCGAGACATGCGTTCCTTTTATCATTCTTAATGACGTCACAAACCGAACACATTCCTAAAAATTTACAAACGAAAACTGCACATGTAATCTCGATGTCTTACTATTTCTGTTACCCGTAGTAACTATTGCGAAGTTGAGCTTGAGAGTTCAGAAGTGTGATGTCGAAACTATCTTAGATGTAATAGTGCAAGAGCCTGTAAATACCACACACTCTTTAGAAACAGCCTAGAATTTTCCAACGCAAAGGTATTTTCAATAACACTGTTAAAAGATAGATACTAATCTTTCGAGCTTTTTAGAACATACAAGTAATCGTGCTCTATGTAGCAAATTGTCATCGTCGTGAAACTTCGGGACTCATCGGCCTTCGTCGTGCGCAAAAGCGGTGCGAGCACAGTCGTAGGTGATCCACCCTCACCCTCACAATCTTTAGCGACACCGGACGCGTTCCTTCCAGATAAGCGAGATACTATTTTACCAGCAATAAATCAATGTAATTAACGCAGAGACGTCCACCCTTTAAGATGGTCAGACGAACTTGTAAAGATGATGATCATGATCATGCATGATCAAACTGGATGCAGACCGCTGGTGATCGGTCATTGTGGAAAGACATGGGGGCATATTTTCAGTAGTGCACATCCTTTGGCTGATAATGGTTATGATGAAATCTATGTAATTACAGTCCGGTTTAATCATTTACATCGCTACTAGTCTAAGGACCCTAACACAACCCTTCTGGCGATAAAATTCAAACAAGTTTTGCTTGCTTCTTTTTTGTATCCACTTCACCCAGCTACCTTTAGGAGCATGTGCCTAAATATGTGACCTTTTACAAAACACCGAAGGGCTGGCATCCACGGCTCTTAGACTGTAAGCCTCTTACGAATACTTCCGCGTTTCGTCCCAAAGGAACGCGAAAGCTGAGATAATCTGATGACGACATGATTCCGAAATTAGGCCCAGTTTTTAGCGTTTAAATTATTTTTAGCACTGTCCCGTACCGTTTGGGGACATTGAGAGATAATGGAGGCTTAAGCGGATGAGCAAACGTACGAAATAGCCTGTTATTTTGTTGAGGGCTTTGAGTGTGACACTTCTAATCCATGTTTGGACTATATGTGATATAGGTACTTATAAATCTGAGAATATAATTTGTAATTATTGTACTAATAACTAAAATAATTGGCTACAGGCATTTGACTAATAACCTGAACCCCGGTATTTTAACGAAACATTTTAAAGTTTAACCCATTTGCTGCCACACTTGAAACAAAATGTAATTGTAATTGTTATAGCCCATCGGTGCGTGCTGTGGCATGGAACCAATTAATCTCAAAAATTTTATTTATTTCACTCAAAATGGTATCAAAAAATTCAACTTTTGTCGTTAATAGTTGAATAAACGTTGCCAACCTTAAATACTGGAATAAACACCAAAATTAAATAAGTACTCATCTTACCTAAGCAGCGATAACGGATTATTTACCTAAGACCCTTTGAACAAAATGCCAAGCATATTCTGCTCCCGAATAATATTTCACTCCAGAAGCTAATTGACTTTTAGAATACAGCCTTTATGCTGTGGGAAGTGGTCTATCGAATATCGATACTGTGGCGGCTTTTTAATGCTGGCCATAGTAACTATGTCTCGATACTATTTTCATCGTGTTTGACAATAAAATAGACTGGCAATAATTATAGGTAAAGCCCAGGCGCGAAGTCCCGACATAGTTCCCTATAAAACCACCATGTGGCGCTCGAAAAATGCTGAGACAAAATTGGTATTTTCATGTATTAATTGATTGAGAAGAATGTTTGAATCAAAATTAAAAATTACAAATATTTTTTTATTTTATTTTTTAACGTTTAGCTACGTAAGTAAGAAGAATATTCGGTGGAGCAGAAAAACAGAATATTGAAATTGTCTACGCGAAATGTCAAAAATATTGCTTTAGACTTCCATTCACCTATTCATAATGTTCTTAAACACCGACTATCAAATGACTATTCCAATCTAAGGCTGGAACTGGATGATCGAACTCAAGATAAAACACATCTATTTCAAAGTATTTATTTGTCGTCACTTCGACACTAAAATAACTTTAACTAATTATTAAAATAGTAAGTAATTATTCTACTACTGAATTCTTCAACAGCTTGATAGTTTTTTTATATATCCAAATCGGCACACGCATGTTCTAAGCATTCATTTTATTCTATCATCATCATTATCAGCTAAAGGACGTCCACTGCTGAACATAGCCTTCCCACGGTTTTTCACAGCGACCGATCGCAAGCGATCTGCATCCAGTATGATCCTGCGATCTTTACAAGGTCATCTGTTCATCTTATCGGTGGACGTCCTACGCTGCGTCTTTGGTCAAAGGGTCTCCAATTTAGAACTTTCCTACCCCAACGGCCATCAGTTCTTCGCGCTATTTGCCAAGCGTATTGTTACTTGAGCTTACTTGAGGTACTGATACTTAGGGTTAAGTCCGTTACCTTAGTTCTTCTACGTATCTCTTCATTTCTGTTTCGATTTAAAAAAATCATTTTATAACAATACATTTGTGACATCAGTGATATCATTGCATGCTTTGAGTCTATGTACTACTTGTTACATCAGTGTTTTCATTTTGAGAAAAATCTCGATAAAACGTTCACAGTACTTTTAAGACATCTCTGAGCCTAATAAAGGGTCTTTGTCCCGCACTGTGACAGACGTAAACAGATTAAAACAGAAGAAAGGAAGCAATTTCCAATCCATTTTATCAATTTCCTTCGCTTTTTGACGGTAAAATAAAAATAAAAATTTGGTTGGGACTAATAACATTAATAGGTGGAAAAATTTATTGATACTTTCATTTAATGGAAAACTGTTTTCAGAAACAACATTATACTTTTCAAAATATTATTTATAAATAAATTCACATTATAAGGCCGTCTTTCTTATTAGTGTTAAGCTGCAGGTAAATAAAATAAAGCTCAAACATCACATGCTTTAGAGTCGCAAACATTAAACCCAAGCAAAATACAGACTTTACTTTGGCCTAGTTGCGTGATTGATAGCTAACTCAACTAACGAAAATTAACAATTAGTTGAGTTATCTATCACGCAACTGGCCACAAGTTTCCGTCTTTATCCGTTCACTTTTGTGTCAACAAAAACCTGGCAACTTTTCAACCCACAAAGAAACTAACACCACAGGGCCTCAATTCTGCTAATTGCGTCGTCACCGAGTTGTGCATCAATTGTACAACGAGCGTGCTATTAATACACCTCGCTATTCTGACAGCGGCTGCTGTAGTGACTTAGTTGTGCTACTATAGTCGGTGGTTTTTTGACAACTAATTTGACAGCTCCTTGACATTGACAATCAATTTTTATAATTTCAATCCTATAGTACAGTAATAGCTTTTAAAATTGTTTGTCAAAAAAATTACAAAATATTGTATCAAAATTTTCAAAAATTACAAAATATAGTTTTTGTCGAGGTGTATAGATGAGTGTAGGAACTTAAGTTAAAGAGTTATTCACATGCACGTAATTGGTTGATAGGTACCTATCCTCATTCAAATAACAAAATACAAAAGTTTAATGTGAAATAATAGTAAAATATACGTTAATGAAAATAAATAAAACAAATGCAAAATCATTTTATAATTTTATGCCCGTGAACACAGGCAACGAGAGTCACACAAAAAACATATTGGTTTTATTTTTGTCAAAGTTTGTCACTTTTTGGTCTGTCATTCCTATTTTGCACGAATTTACCCCTATTTGAAATCCACAATTTTTTTATAAAATCTCCACATTTTATGAAATACAAACGACTTGCAGAGGACGCACGCAGTAATCGACGGTAAAGTGCATCCGAGGTGCCTCACTGTGACTAAGTTTTTAAGGAGAAATACCTACATACCTACTTTGTATGCAGCACTCTAACTTATATCTAAGCCTAGGGTTCGGAGACCAAGAAGATAATTTCAATGTCGATACTTAAAGTGCTAGTACAGTAGCTATATGTAGCTGAATGAACCCTTTGTGAATGATGTGTACAGTAAACCGCGACGTGACGTGACCTACTCGTATCGACCCATTTTTATTTATTAAATAAATGTATGCTGATAAAAAGGTGCCAAGATTTATTTATTTAATCAACTATCTCCTAAAGTTAAGTGATCACAATGTTATCTATGGATATTAATCTATGGTATTACTCTATCTGATCTCTGTTTAAAAAAACAATAATAGACACCTGTCATATCTATGTGTGTGATTGGGAAAGTATAAATAAAAACGTGTTCATAAAAATATCTTTAATTCTAAAATGCCTCTAAAAGTAATAACAAATTAAAAACCTTTCATGGCAGCAGAGCACACACGATGAAAATAATATAAAAAAGAAGAGAAATAACAACTAAAAGTAAAAACCGAAAACCGAAAAAACAAAAGAATAAAAATGGAGAATATAAAACAAGAAGAAATCAGTAATATACAGTTACTAAAGGATTCAGAAACTTTCAATATTTGGAAATTCCAACTCCATATATTGTTAAATAGCTCCGGTATGCTAAGAATAATAACTGAAAATTGCGATCCGAAAAACGAAAATGAAACTAAAATGGATGCCAAAGTACAATTCATTATATGCCAAACAATAGCTAAAAAACATATTCCACTAATAATGGCTTGCAAAGACGCTAAAGCAATGTATGATAAACTTTGCTTAATATTTGAGAAGGGAAGTGAACAACAAAAATGTAACTTGCTCCAAGAGTTCTACAAATACAACTATAACGAAAATAAAGACATGTTATTTCACATTTCACATCTTCAAAATATTAGTGATCGTCTGAATTCACTAGGCGAAAACATAAACGAAAAAATGATTATTTCAAAAATAATAGCAAGTCTTCCTGCAAAATACAATACATTCATAACTGCCTGGGAGTCAGTGCCAAGTTCAGAGAGAACTTTAAACAACTTGACATCAAGACTCCATACCGAGGAAAACAGATTAAAGGGCGATGAACCAAAAGGTATGGTGTTCAAAGCTATCAATAAGAATATGAAAAAGCAATGTAAAATATGCAAGAAAACAAATCACTTGGAGAAAGATTGCTATTTTAATAAAAACAAAGAAAATGTCAACACAAAGAAAGAATGCAAAATATGCAAAAAGACAAATCACTCGGAGAGAGATTGCTATTTTAATAAAAACAAAGAAAATGTCAAGTGCACGATTTGCAATAAAGGAAATCATACAGAAGAAAACTGCTTTTACAAAGATAAAAAAGAATGTCCAATTTACAAAAGTTTTTTAACTTATAAAGAAGAATTTATAATAGATTCTGGTTGCTCTAGTCACATGACTAAAAATGAAAACATACTACATGACAAACAACATTGCACAATTAAAATCCAAACAGCAGAAAAAGACAAAAGCATTGAAGCTAAATTCATTGGAACAGTCACTACAAAAGATGTAAGTTTTACTGATGTTATGTACATTCCAGACTTAAAAGAAAACTTATTATCTGTGAATTCTATTACAAATAAAGGCGGAGAAGTAATATTTACAAAAGAAAAAGTCATAATTAGAAAAGAAAACAACATAATACTTGAAGGAAAGAAAAATGAAAATGGTTTATATAACATAGCCTTAGAGACTGATGTTCACAATGCTAATTTGGCAAAGACAATAAATAATGCTGAAGATTTACATAAGAGATTTGGACATCCTGGTAAAGAAACGTTAAAGAATATAATTAAAACCGTAGACGGTACAGATATTTCAAATAAAGAATTAGACAAACTTACAAATACTTGTGAAATATGCATAAAAGCAAAACAAACACGTTTACCTTTTAACACACCTAGAAAAACAGCACAAAGAAAATTACAAATTATACACACAGATGTATGTGGACCAATAAGTCCTGAAACTTGGAATAACAAGAGATATATACTATCAGTAATTGATGATTTCACTGATTATACACAAATTTACCTAATTGCTCATAAAAGTGAAGTATTTGATTGTATTAAACAGTACATAAGAGAAGTCGAACGAAGCCAAAATATGAAAATAAGTACCATTCGATGTGATGGAGGTGGCGAGTACACAAGTAATGCCCTGAAAGATTGGTGTAAAGAAATTGGTATTATTTTAGACTATACAGTACCTTACAGTCCCCAACAAAATGGAAAAGCTGAACGGTTCAACCGCAGTCTAATGGAAAAGACTCGAGCTATGATGTTTGAATCTGGAATAGAAAAAGAAATGTGGGGCGAAGCTGCATTAACGGCTACATATCTCATAAACAGAATACCCAAAGAAGGTCAGACGCAAACACCTATTGAAAAATGGACTGGTCATAGACCAAATGTTAAGAACATACAAATATTTGGTTTGAAAGCATACAGTAAAGTTCTAACACCACTTAAGAAACTACAAGAAAGAAGTGAAGAATATTTAATGATTGGATATGCTCAAACTGGTTACAGACTATGGGACCCAATTAAGAAGAAAGTTGTGATACGACGCGACGTTATATTCTCAAATGAAAACCAAAAGGAAAATAAAGAAGATAATAATAATATAAAAATAAGATACAACTTTTGTGAAGAGAATACGCCTACAACTTTTGAAAATATTATAAATAACACAGATTTACAAATACAAAGTACACCTGAATCTCAATCTCAAAATGAACAAGATACTGAAAATACAGATTCTGGAAATACTGAAGATTATGAACAAATTGAAACAGATATTCTTGATGAAGAAGCAACACCTGAAACAAATACAAGTGAAATAGAAAATAGAAGACCACAGAGAACTAAGAAAATTCCAATGAAACTTCAAGACTACTATACCTATATATCTTATAAAAAAGCAATAAATGGCCCAGAGAAAAATGAATGGATAAAAGCAATTGAATCTGAAAAGAAATCATTAGAAGATAACAAAGTTTGGAAAATAGTTGACAAGAATGCAATTAAAGAAAAAAACCGAAAAATACTTACTAATAAATGGATATTAAAAAGAAAAAGTGATGGAAGATATAAAGCACGACTCGTAGTAAGAGGTTTTGAGCAACAACCTGGAATAGATTATGAGGAAACATTTAGTCCAGTGATAAATGACAGCTCGCTGAGAGTTATACTGGCTATAGCTGCAAATAAACAATGTCATATGATGAAACTTGATGTAAAAACCGCTTTCCTTTGTGGAGAAATAACAGAAGATTTATATATGCAAATACCAGAAGGATATGAAGAACAAGAAGGAAAAGTATGTAAGCTACAGAAAAGTTTATATGGTTTAAAACAATCTCCGTTGAAGTGGAACCAAAAGTTCTCATCAACTTTAAAAGAAAAAGGTTTACATCCTCTCGATACTGATCCCTGCATTTTCATGTCTATGGATGGAGATGTCATCCTGGGAATTTATGTTGATGATGGAATTTTAATTGGAAGAGACAGATCAAGATTACTTAATTTGCTGAAAAGCTTAGAAGAAAATTTTGAAATAACATATTCTGAAAATCCTACAGATTTTTTAAGTATTGAAATAGAAAGAACAGATGACAAAATCAAACTTGGTCAGAAAAACTATGCAGAAAAGGTAATAGAAAAATTTAATATGCAAGATTCAAAAGCCTGTCCAACACCTTTGGTGAAAAATACAGAAAAGAAGGACGAGAATCAGGAAACTAGAGATTTTCCTTATAGAGAAGCGATTGGATCATTAATGTACTTAAATAAGAAAACAAGACCTGATTTGTCATTTGCCGTAAACTATGAAAGTAGATTCATGGAAAATCCTACTCAACAAGATATAATTAACGTAAAAAGAACATTAAGATACATACAAGGAACAAAAGAACTATGCATTGGTTATGATAATAACTCAGACCTAACCAAGCTTATTGCTTACAGTGATTCTGACTATGCTGGCGATACAGAATCAAGGCGGAGTACCACTGGTTATGTCATCATGTACTGTGGAGGCCCGATACAATGGTGTTCGAGAAAACAACCGATCGTAGCATTATCTAGTTGCGAGGCAGAATACATAGCCGCAGCCGAATGTTGTCAAGAGCTCCTATATTTGAAAAATCTGATTAAAGAGTTGCTGGGAGGACAACATATCGAGACAAAAATGTATGTCGATAATCAAAGCTCTATCAAGCTCATGGAAAATGGAGTATTGAATCGCCGTTCAAAGCATATAGATGTGCGATATAAATTCATACATGAAAAAGTAGTGAGTGGTGATATTAGTGTTTTGTATGTGCCTACTTCAGATCAATATGCAGACATACTAACTAAACCACTAGAACCTATTAAATTTAAAAAACTTTTACATAATTTAATTGTGATGTAATTTTATATTTTAATTTGTAAAGTTATGTTAAACTTAAACAAATTAAGTATTTTTTAATTTTGTTTTGTGAAAGTAATAACATAAAATTTTTAATTTAAACATTTAAAAGTTTAACATAGTTAAACTTATAAAATATTAAAAATTAGGAGGGAATGTTATCTATGGATATTAATCTATGGTATTACTCTATCTGATCTCTGTTTAAAAAAACAATAATAGACACCTGTCATATCTATGTGTGTGATTGGGAAAGTATAAATAAAAACGTGTTCATAAAAATATCTTTAATTCTAAAATGCCTCTAAAAGTAATAACAAATTAAAAACCTTTCACACAATACATGATACATGATATTGAAATCTAATAACTAAATTTTATTTCGGTTTACAGTGAATTATTTTGTTCCATTTAAAATGTACAGACTAATAGACATCGATTTATTTTATTATTCTTTCTTCTTTTATTATTCTTTTAAATGCTATAATCAAATGTTATGCTATGAAGTATGAAGAATATTTTTTACGCACAATAGGAACATGTTTTATAAGCTAGAACTTGAAAATTTTCAGCACTGTGTTTAGTGTTTCTTGTCAGCATAACAATCTAGCGAGTTTTCTTTCTTGACTTGCTTTACGCCTGAAAATTAATTGGATTATTATAAAGAGTTTGACATAATTGTGTCTTATATTCTCCGAAAATAACGCATTCGTCTTCTACTTGGGAGAAACAAATCCTTTTGGAGTCGGAGCATAATGTCGAGCTTACGTAAGTACACCAGCAGTCGTAAATCATGCACCGACTCCAAAAGAATTGGTTTCTGCAAAATAGAAAACAAATTCGTTATTTCAGCTTTGAAGTCAGATTTTTTAAGGGAGTTGAATTAATAATTACTTCATGATTTTCAGTTATTACCCATATCTCAAAAACCACTGAACCGATTTTAATTAAACTTACAAGTACCCTATGTTAAAATATACCTGACTGAACTAAAAAAGAATCACCTTGCTATGATTTCTCTTTTATAGATATCCTGAGACAAACATATAAACATACATACACTTACGAAATTTTGCACACGTCTTCGGAAGCCAACAACGAGAAGATCAATATACTCATTTTTTATCAAATTCTAACGATATCATATAGATACAGCTCAAAATGGATTACCTCCTTTTTTGAAGTCGGTAAAAATCTAAGAATGTACAACGCGATACCAAAACGGTTGGTTACCTCGTCCTAGTCTGATTTTTGGCAGTACTATATTAAAACGAATGGCTTAGAAGGTCAGATACCCAGAGCTGTTAAAATAAGCCTTAAAAAAGTACAAATCAAAATGACATGGTATAAAAAAATATATTTCTGCGTTGTTGACCCACGACTGCTGCACGTCGCTTTCTATCTCTCTTCCTCTTGCTTATGGCAGCATCTTCTCACTCACTTACTCAGATGAGTTGTTGCTTCGTTGTGGCTCCATAGCACACAGATTGTGCTACTCCCATTGCCATCTCCCTTTCTCTTGCTTGTGGACCTATCTTCTTACTCGTTTACTTTTTGAGTTTGACAATGTCATGTCTGTCATTATGTCTGGCAATGTAACTACTGTCACTGAGCATTTATATGTCTAATACACAATTTTGTTAAACAATAACTTTTTCTGCAAAGTACACGATTATGTGGCAATAAATAGAATTTAATTTGTGAAAAGTCATCTCATGAGTACGTTCAATGCATCGATAAGCGCATCAACGCTGTGATCAAGGAGATAATTTGTTTTGGTTCATTGTCAAAGCTTACCTGAAACGATTTGATAATGGATAAACCTATTTATGTAATAAATATCAATTTTACACAATGTATCTAGCCTCCAAATTATTTAAAGTATTAAAAACTATAAAGATTTAGATTTATTTCCAATGAAAACGGTATGAATGGTGAGGTACTTTTCAACGCTTCTTATTAACGTCAAAGATATATAAACGTCCTTCATCATCATCCCTTCGTCAGGCGCTCTAGTATTCTGCAACAAATTTATCAATGAGGATATTTATTTATATTTATTAAAGGTACAGGAATCACTGATTATGTAATCTTATTACATGTAGGTACAACTTTGAGAGTAGGTCCACCTCGGGGTAGGAGATGAAGAGTAGACTCCCGTGTGAACATAAATTACATTAGAGTTTGCTGTAAACCATAATCATTAAAATATCCGTCCTAAGCTTTCTAAAATGTACTTACGGTGACATAAAGACTCAATTTACTCAAAGCGATTGCCTACATGCTTCTCAGCCTTTGGAAAGTTCTGTCCGCATCTTCTCGTTAAGCATATTATTTTCCTTTTATTTCCATTAGGTACTTTTCTATCCTGATGTGCCTTATTTAAAGAACAAATTATTGGTTATTTCGTTACACGATTTATAATTTGATCCTAATATTTTTTAAATATCATATGACAGTAGTTGTTGAATTTATCCCATTCATACAGGAAAGGCAATGGAACAGAGCCATACAGCCTGATCTTCTTACTAATTAATTCCTTTGACCTGCAGGTTTTGGAAGGCTAAGTCTAAGGACCAACGCGATCTTACCGCGGCGGTCGCGGGGCCGCATAAAATTGGCGGGCTCGTGAGTTTTATTTAAAATAAAACCGCTGTCCTGCGGCAGCGGTGGGCAAACCGCGCCGTGAGTTCTTAGCACTGTTCTTAGCTTTAGCCATTTTATTACTTTGAGAAAAGAGAAAAGCTATGAGGGAGTGTCTATCTGTGGTCCATCTTTCAAATGTTTGACTTTTGGAAAAAAATTTTTAGAAACCTCAATATTATTTAAAAACCGGCAAAATGCGAGTCAGGCCCGCGCACTGACGGTTCCGTGCTACCCTTCACTGAATTCTGGGTCCACTTACTTTCACCTAACGACAAAATCACAATATTTTTGACGGAAAAAATAACTTTTTTAGGTATTCGTAGTGTTTGTATAAAAGACAAAGTATGTTTGCGGTTGATGAAAATATACTATATCCCAAAAGCTACTAATTTAACACATTCCGGGACACTATTCCAGAGAGTAAAAAAAATCTTTAGGTTCTAGTTTGATGTATGGGAAAAATTACATTTAAGGGGGGTGTCATTTTTCGTATCTGAATCGGAAAGCGAATATATAACAAGATATAAGGCGCGCGCCACCTTTCGTCCTCATCGTTTGCAAGTTTTTTCCAACATTTGTGGATTTGATATTTATTATAATTATTAAATTTTTATTATTTAATATTTTGACACACAACCCGCATACCGCGCGCCGCTTTTCTCATTCAAAAATTAACGGCGCACGCCTTCGTGGATGGCTCTATCATTCACCTACAAGTTTCAGATGCTAATAGTTTCAGAATAAAGTGGCTGTGACATACAAACGGACGGACAGACAGACAGTCGTACTTGACGAAACTATAAGGGTTCCATGTTTTGCCATTTGTGTCATCCAACATCAATCAAAGTCATCAAGACATTTGAGAATGTCTAGATAACTAATGAGTACGGCACATAACAAAAAAAAGTATATCTCATAAAAAAACGTGGCGCCATCTAGTACGTCGCACCTCGCACGTCATCTTATGTGAGTCATACACAAAAATATATAATAATTTAGAATCTACTAATGAGTTATTAATACCGTTGAACTAACTAACGTTTTATTTATTTCCCTAAAAATAGCGACGTACTCCTTTGTTTATGTTTATTTCGCTTATTGGAATGACTCGCAATGAATTATTAAATTCAGAGATCAATTGCAAGTTTTGTAAATAAAACCTTTTTTGCTTTTTAATGGAGGTATGAAGAGTGTTACATGGACTTTGGTTTGTCATTCCTATTTTGTACGAATTTACCCCTAGGTTTTTGAAATACAACAAAATTAAAATTAAAATCTCTACATTTTATGAAATACAAACAGCTTGCAGGGGACGCACCGACGGCAAAGTGCAGCTGAGTTACCTCACTGAGACTAAGATTTTAAAGAGAATTACCTTCATACCTACTTCTAGTATGCTGCACTCTAACTTATTTGTAAAATATATCGAAGCCTAGGGTTCGAAGACCAAGAAGATCTTTGTGAATGATGTGTACAGTAAACCGCGACGTGACGTGGCCTACTCGTACCGATCCATTTATAATTATAAAATAAAGTATTCTGATAAAAAGGTGCCAATTTATTTATTCAATCAACTATATCTTTAAGTTAAGAGATCATCACAATACATAGATATTTCACTTCATTTATATTGAAATCTTATTACTAAATTTTATTTCGTAAAATTTTATCAAATTCTAACGATATCATATACATACAGGTCGAAATCGATCACCTCCTTTTTTTGAAGTCGGTAAAAATCTGAGGGATGTACAACGCGATACCAAAACGGTTGGTTACCTAGTCCTAGTCTGATTTATTGGTAGTACTATATTTCAAACGAATGTCTTACAAGGTCTGATATACCCAGAGCTGTTAAAATAAGCCTTAAAAAAGTACAAATCAAAATGACATGGTATAAAAAAATATATTTCTGCGTTGTTGACCCACGACTGCTGCACGTCACTTTCTATCTCTCTTCCTCTTGCTTATGGCAGCATCTTCTCACTCACTTACTCAGATGAGTTGTTGCTTCGTTGTGGCTCCATAGCACACAGATTGTGCTACTCCCATTGCCATCTCCCTTTCTCTTGCTTGTGGACCTATCTTCTTACTCGTTTACTTTTTGAGTTTGACAATGTCATATCTGTCATTATGTCTGGCAATATATCTACTGTCACTGAGCATATATCAAGGGAATAATATCCTCAATGGAAGAATATAGAAATAAAGAATAGGCCGTATGGACCCCGTCCAAAGCCGTGAAACCATTAAATAAAAAAATAAAAAAAACTAATACAAAATTTTGATAAACAACATTTTTTTCTGCAAAGTACACGGTTATAAATATATAATAATAGATTAGAATAGTAAGATACGGGATTGCTACCATGTACCTTAATATTTATGAGCTTCCGATATTTCGGCACTGTTGCAAGCGCCATACGTTAGATAATGCAAATACGTTATTTTGTGAAAAATCATCACATGAGTACCTACGTTCAATGCATCGGAAAGTGCATCAACGCTGTGATCAAGAAGATAATATGTTTTGCTTCATTGTCAAAGCTTACCTGAAACGATTTGATAATAGAGAAACCTATTTATGTAATAAATATCAATTTTACACAATGTAACTAGCCTCCAAATTATTTGACATATTGAAAACTATCAAGATTTAGATTTATTTCCAATGAAAACAGTATGATTGCTGAGGTACTTTTCAACGCTTCCTATCAACGTCAAGGATTTATAAACGTTCTTCATCATCAACTCCTCTTCGTCAGGCAATCTAGTATTCTGCAACAAATTTATCAATGAGGAACATACATATAAGAGGAAAATCTCACATCACAATTTGTCTTTCTTCAATCTTTTATTTTAGGGCGCGGGTGAAATCCACGTGTGGTCCCGCGGTTTAGTTGGAATAAGCTTGAAAACATTGAGATAGAAAATTATATCGATTCTTGAAAAACATTTTGAAAATAAATAAATAATTGTGTCATCCAACATCAATCAAAGTCATTATTTTGTCATTAACAAATAGTAGTAGTTGAGTTTATCCCTTTAAAGGGAAAGGCAATGGAACAGAGCCATACAGCTTGATCTTGGTTTCCATTTTAGGGTCCCGTAGTCGAATGGCAAAAACGGAACCTTTATAGTTTCGTCAAGTCTGTCTGTCTGTCTGTCTGTCTGTCTGTCTGTCTGTCTGTCTGTCTGTCCGTCCGTATGTCACAGCCACTTTATTCTGAAACTATTAGCATCACACAGCTGAAACTTAGTGGGTAGGTGTATCTTGTTCACCGCTTTCCGATTAAGGTACAAAAAGTAAGAAAAAATGATATTCAAGGGGGGGCTCCCATACGAAACTAAAAGCAAAAAAATTTTTTTTACTCTAACCTATGAGTGTGGGGTGTCTAAAGATAGGTTTTTAAAAATGATGTTTAGGTTTCTAAAACCATTTTTTCGAAAAGTCTAAGGTTTGAGATATAGACGCTTCCAAAGTGGTAAAATGGGCGTCCCCCCCCCATCTAACTTTTGAACTAAGAAAGTGAAAATTTTGAAAAAACTATATAATGTAGATCTCAACAAAAACTTGCAACAAAAATTGGTTTGAATGAGATCGAACCAGTAGTTTTTGAGATATAGCACATCTTCAACAACCGCAAACATAACTTTGTTCTTCATACAAACACTATGAAAAACAAAGTTATATTTGCGGTCAACAAAATATTGTAGTATTTTGGGTAAGTGGAAGTAAGAATCCCTAATTCAGTTAAAGTTGGCACGGAACCCTTAGTGCGCGAGTCCGACTTGCACTTGGCCGGTTTTATTTTGAACTGCAGGATGACATTTGGGAATGTCGGTAAAACTAATGAGTTATAAATACCGTTGAAATAACGTTATTTATTTAAGCATGAAAAATATTTACTCAATAATAGAGAGGTACTCCTTTGTTAGTCTTTATTTCGCTTATTCGAATGCATCGCAATATGAATTATCAAATTTATAGATCAATGCAAGTTTTGTAAATGAAACCTTTTTTGCTATTTAATATACGAGTAGGTATGGAATCGATTATTATCAATAGTGTAACATGGTACCTTTACTTGGCAACACTGATCCGGACTGACGTGCCCGTGTCACTCAGTGTCACTTTTCAATGATGTGTTACAATAGCACTACTGTAGTCCAACGAATGTCCAACAGTAGATGCCGAAATACGGGAATTGACCCCCTGGTAACTTGGTTTGAAACGGGCTGGAAACTGACTCGATTGATAATCGATATCTCAGCTAGTCGATGATCAAGTTCAACATAGGCCAGGCGGCCGGAATAGTGTTGTTTCCGAGTAATTCTGAGTTGGCAACCGTACGGGTGGAAAGGGTACGGCACGTTGACACATGCTGAATAGATAAGTCAACTCAATCTTTATTTATTTGGTCTTGCTTTGTCCTCTTACTTGTGAGAAGAGCCTGTGTCTTCAATCATGCAATGTTAAATGTTGCCTGTAATACTTACCCTTGATTTACACTTATAGAATGTTATACCGTCTCGTAACTTCTATGTAAATGTCGAAACTCATGAACAAATAGAACAAAAGTGACATGATTTGCAAGAGATCATGAAGGGCACCTACATAACGTGTATTTATTTCGTTTATTGAGATAAATAAAATAGCGTGCATAGGTGCTTATCACCATTTTTCAAAATATAGATTAAAGAAATTACTTATGCCTAAAACAATTTTGACTTACTTGGGTTTATAACCACCTTAATCTGAATGTCAGTTGCCCTTTTCTCCTCTATTTGACTGTTAAAAATTATTTTTGTTTCATAGTGTTTTGTTACTATACCAATATGGTAATTTAGATGGCATAATAGTTACTGTGTCGGATAACGAATCGAACCCTGTTTATTACGCCATCCGGGCGCATGCGTAAGACACTGATTTTTACAAGTGCAAATGTTTGGCTGTTGTTTACAGGCTGTACTGGTATGGCACGTTGGTATGCGAAATTCGTATCATGTTTCGGGTTTGTGCGGTTTTCGAGTAAACTCTGGCGGTCTTGTTGTCAATAAATCGGTACCGACTAATGTAATATTGCAACCTGTTTACGTAGGAACAGTAAACAACCTAGAAATCAATATTGCGATGAGATTTCACACTATAAGTACACTATAAGCTTACTCAATCGATATAGAAAATTAAAGAGAACATAAACTTAACATAGTTGCATACGGGATTGTGTAATGTACTGTATTCATGGTTCCCTATCACCTTGTGAGTGCCACAATTAAAAAGCGTAGATTGTCATATTGTTCAGAAACGGCATTAAATTGTAATTAGTAAAAAAAAAGTAGTTTTCAAGACTACATAGTTATTTACTCTAATAGGTACTGGATTTTAAGGCAATTTATAATTGTTTCTTTGAGCGTGGAAAAAGTAAAGACTATCGCGCTGGAATATTATGCTAAAGTACATACTTCAGCAATGTGTCATAACATACATCAACATCATTAACCTCAACTGGCACTTACACGAAAATCCTTTCAATAAGTACCTTATCACATTATTGGATATTTGCGTGTAGATTCTGCCCGACTCACAAAGCCAAATCTTTTGCACGAAGTACTATACTCAGAATCGAATATTATTACTCAGACCCTTTCATTTTATTGGGATTCCTTGTAAGGGAAAAAACTGGAATGATCGGAAAAGTTTGCGAATAAAAAATTTGGTGTACAATACCGTGGTTGAATCTTTTCGGCGCTGTGGTTAGGGGTACGCCTTAGCCAACTGTGAAATGGTTAAGTTTTTATATCGCTCCTTAATATTATAAAAGCGAACCTTATTCGGTCTACGTGCTGTCTGTTCGATACATTTTAACGCCTGAAATAGTTTTATTTGGTTTGTATTCAGACTGGAAACAGTCTGAAAAGACGTCAGAGAGTAGATATAAGAAGATGGTTAATTTTTAAATTGTTATAATGATGTTTATTAATTTATATCATATCTATAGAAAGTCTTTAGAATTATGGACGAAGTTATGGTATACTAATTGCTGTTTGTGTGCGAAACTTGTGCACTATAATATTATGTCTCGCGCGGTTAGTCGTTATGACTGGCCACCGTAGTCGAAATTGACTATGGGGAATATTATAGTATGTAATCGATGCAAAAGCGAAGTGCAAAATAGTTTCAAGGATGCTTATGATAAATGCTTGCAACCAGTCACTGTAGAAAACCGCGGGGCAGGCCTATGCACAACACGTCGTCGTAGACGTCCTTTGGATGATAATGATGATGATAGTGATAATGAGAAATAAGTAATAATAAAAATAACATTCAGTACGCATTTACAGTCACAGTATCTGTTGATCCTATAAAGGTTGTCGCCCGATAACGAAAGTCCAGTTTAAATACAAAAACAGTTGGTTTATGTTACAAATGAATGCCTTTCAAACGTAATCCTACAAGATCCCACGTTCTCAAGTGTCAATACGCACTGAAAACTCTTGTTTTGTTCCATTAAAACAGGCTTTACTATAAATTAATGTCTTCGCAAATCCTTCTCTCGGTGACGCTGACAAATGAAGTTAAATCGCTTCGCAGACCGTCTGCATTCATAAAGGCTACCTCAGTATAGGGTGGACCGGTTAATAGCCTTCGAGTCCCTACTATGTTCGCCGAAAAGAGGAACAGGTCAACTATGTTTATATCGAAATAAAAAAAATGCTAGGGCTGAGCTGTATGCTACTAGCGAGGTCACAGGTGACGGATGGTGAACGGCCACCAAATACGGTGGTTAGCAGCGAATATCTTGAATAAGCAGTACCCGACCAAACAGCGGCAGGATTTATTTTATTTTATTAAGAAAACACTACAGTATCTTAAAACTAAAATACTCACTAGATTTGTAACTAATCACCATTTACGTGTTTTCACATATCAATCCTAAGTATGGCCTGTACATGATAAAGTAATTTAAGAAAATAATAAACAATCAGTCAGGAATTCAGAAACATTAGATCCATCATATAAAAAGTAATATTGGGTTCTATCCAGTCAGTGCACCGCTTCAAACCATCTTTTAGAATAACGCTTTTTGAGACTTCTCACACTAGTGTTAAATAAGTCTAGTTCGAGTCATCGGCCATAGCATTGAACACGTTAGGAGTCCTAATGAAATAGGTGTTCTGCCTATATTTTGTGGATTGCCAGAATGTATTGGGGAGTCTAGTGGGATGGGCTTCTCTATTAAAAACCACAATACTCTGTGACGATCCTGTGCCATCAAATAAGCGGTCCTCTCTGGTGCTGTTTAGCAGCAACATCAGTACTGTTAGAAAGCTGAAGATAGTATACTAGAAAAGGCTTGACTAGGAATTAAGAGGCGGGTAAGCCCTGGTTCTTAAACTGCAGTATTTAAAGGTAAGAGCGAAACCACCACACTATCTTCCCTGATTTGGAGTTTTATGGAAAAAAAACAACGACAAGAGCCTAGCTTAAATTTGATGATGATGAGGAAAAACCAGGCAGTGATTAATTCAGTCACAGTGATTGCTTACTTTATGCACAACATTACCATGAAGTGGGCAGTTACTAAACTTTTGCGACTTTATAGAATATGGTTTGCCTTAGCCTAAATACAGGATCAGTTTCCCGCGGCTTTACCCGCGATAATATAGTATCTCACAAAATATCATTGCGAATTATCGTGTATATGCTATTCCATTGCACAAGCTATATTACTGTAAAGTCTCGAAACTAATTGGGTAGTTTTAGCGTGAAGGAGTAACAAATATACATCCATATCAACCTCCTCATCAACTTTCGCATGTAACAAAAGCGAACAACTATGTAATCAAAATGAAGATCGCAGTCACTTCAGAAACGATGTATAAGTGGTATTTCGTTTGCACGTGTAGATTTAATATCTTCATTTTTGTAGCGCCGATATTGCCTTACATATTTCTTTGCTTATTCCGTGGTGATAACTATCTCATATATGCTTACTTACAGGGTCATCATGCTGGTGTATTCCAAATGACTTTATGTAGAAAATATAGTCATTTTCCAGAGTAAGCCCTCTGAGCACCGATGCCTGGAATCTCTACGGTCAACGAGTAAACTGTGCTGGAGTGGTGAATGGCAGTTAGCATGCTTGCTAGATTGTGATATTTCAAGTACACTGAATACGAAAGCTTTAAACGATACACAAAAGTGATAGATATATTGAACACTATATATGAGTTTATGGTTCTGTGTCGGTGGCAATATCAAGAGTCAAGCCAATTTCTCATTTTCTTATTGTTATTTACTAGTTCTACAGTCTACAGTAGGTTCTAGTTTCTACAGTAGGTTTACGGCCTGTTTCACCATGTCCTAATATCCTGTGTGTGATTGTGTCTGATTTCCATAACACAAGTGCATTAGGTAATTACTTTGGGATCAGAGCAATGTATGTGATTGGTGTCCAATATTCATTTTTAAATAACTCTTGATAGCACATCACATAGATTTATTATAAATTCGTTTAAAGGAAATTACTCTTTATTGCACATCACACAGATTTATTATATTTTTTAAAGGAATTAAAGGAAATATTAAATTTAGGCGGTCTTATTGCTATGAATGATCACTTCTAGACAACCTTATATGTCCAATACTTCATATAAAATGACGTTCCAGATTTGAATTATTCGTTCGTTGCTCAACTGTCGAAACAGGCCCTTAACGTTGATATTAATAATAATAATAATAAATATACTTTATTGCAAACCATAAACAATAAATAAAATATAAACATCTTAATTATTAAATAGGAGTACAATTCAGGCGGTCTTATTGCTTGAAGCAATTTCTTCCATACAACTTTCGTCCAGACAATTAATTTAATTATACGCACATGCGAGAATAAACAATTTCAATTAAGGTCAAAGAGATAAACAGATGTGGAAAGAAAACATTTTAAACCATTCGTGATTTTCAGGAAGAAAATACTTTCTGCTTTCTTTATCTTAGCAAATACTTGGGTGACGGGACCGCATTGGAGTGAACTCAGGGTTGCCAGTGTGATAAGCGCATGTTTATATGTGACAAAAAAAATAGAATTTATTGCTTATGAAGCTGAAGTTAGTCACAAGTGTTTGTTCACTTCAAAGTTAATAATAAATCAAAGGATGGGTACATTACCACTGCCCATGTCGAAAAAATTGAAAACTATAATTAATAATAATAAACACCAGATAGCACTCAGAGCCAAATAACAAAAAACACTTTTTTCTCCAATTGTATAGGTACGGACGAGTAGGACGAGTACTTGATAAAAAAAATATGCCACCATGCCCAAACAATTTATCGAAATTAGGACATAGGTACTAACTTGAGACATACAAATATCATATTTTTTCTTACCATAGGTTTAAATAGATATCGAATCTTTTTATAAATATCTGTCCTATTTTAAGTTTGCCACCCCTGACTGAATAGTCTCACTGAATATTTTACAAGCGCTGGCGCAAAAACAGTGTCCGTGTCGTCTTGTTTGTTTGTTTATTTAAGATTTGCGTCTTTGCTGTGGCGTGCCTCACCATTTGTCTTTATCTAAAGGCATTTGGGTGAGGAATACTGATGACTTCCTGAATATATATCTTCCGGGCTCTATTGAAAAGGAAATATGCAATATATAAATTGTTTATTCTGCTTCTTTGAAAAAGAAATGAAAGTTATTTATCTATTTCATTTACTTCTTCTTCTTCTTCTTTTTCTTCTTCAGCCACTGTCTACCAATCGCTTGGTGTAGGCTTCCTTTAACCCTCTCCGTTTATCCCTGTTTTGGACAATTAGGATCCAGTTGCCGCCCGCTATCTCTTTTAGGTCTGCCTTCTATCTCATTTGCGGTCTCCCTCTTGGTCTTTTGTGTCCGTATGGTCTCCATGTTAGGATTTCCCTGCACCAGTATACTAAACAAAAACCTTTTCTTATGTTTTGAAAGTCAGGCACTATAATCAAGTTTAACATTTACTTAACTAGATTGGGGTCTAATCTAGTATTAGAAAGATACATACAAAATTAGAACACTAATTTTCACGTTTTAATTAATAAGCATTCCTAATCGGGTAGGGTATTAATACAAAATATGCCACTATAGTTGAACTGGCCATTATTGAGTATAATAGCTGACATTTACATTTATGAGAATATTGTTATTTTCGTATATAATAAGACGAGGCCATAACCTGTATATGAGCAACCCTACAGTCAAAAATCTTGAACTCTCAGCTAAGTGACAGTTTCTCTTCGCTCCCAAGATATCTAATTAAATTGAGCTCAGCCTTGGAAAGGTACGTTTTAAAGAATTTAATTAACTTAATTGCTTAAGAGTTAAGCTAGAGTGACTGGAACGGAAAACTGTTTATTTGAGCTAGAAACGAGCCAGTTTGATTATTTTCCAAAACAGAATTGTTTTTTTTAAGCATGAAATTATGTCGCGATTATAAACAAACAGCAACTATGAAAACATCATGCAGTTTTCCCCATCAATCTCATATCACCGCACAGCGGTGTACGCCACTTAAACACATGCCAGTCAATTTGTCATTAAATTGCTCAGTGGGCGCCATAAAAGTGACGGGAAACCACAGTAATTACCGCAAAAAGTTAGGGTAGAAACAAAAAGGAGAGATTTCATTAAGTTTCGCAGCAAAACCTTGGTTAGATAATTACAGGTACGAGAGAATGTCCAGGCAAAAATGCAGATCCATTTGTTTTAACCATGATATTATAATGAGGGTACGCGAAAGACAGGCTCAGTTGCAGCACCTTAGCTATATCAAACGCAATAACAAAAAAGCAAGTTTTTGACAGATTTTAAATTGAACAGATATGCTAAAACTTCTCATATTCCATACGTCACTATAATGATAAACAGAACTCTTATAAGCAGTAATTTATAACATTTATTTTATTTAATCAGTCAGGTATCAAACGACAGCCGGGCGCCGCATAACAATGGAATTTATATTGTGTCTCGTTTACACATACTTGACGAGTTAATAATACCTATCAACACTCGGGCATACAAAAGAAAATTAGTTTAAGCGTAATCTGTACTTCCCTTTGAAAATCTGCCCACGACCAAAGTTTGTTATAAAATATCACCCACACTAATATTGTCTGTGTCCACAGTCGACCGCTTCCAAAGGACTTATGTTGACATTTAAAAGTAAAAAGAGTCTGAACGCAAAGACGCTATTGCGTTGAACCAACAAATCCCATGGCGTTTTTATGCGAGATCAAAGGAAGACGTAATAAAATGTCTGCTTTATGAAGCATTTTTTAAATAAGGTCGTCGTAATTACATTATTTAGTTGACGGCAACAAATGTTATTATATTTAAGTTTTTGGGTTATTTTATTACTTTTACAAATATGCCTTATCCATTTATGTTTATAAAACTTGTGCTATGATAACACTTACAACGCGTCGTGTTTGGATGGGTGACCATATATTCCTACCAATTAATTAAGTGACGTATATCAAGAGCATCTCCGTGCTTAGGAAAGCACGTTAAACAGTTGGTCCCGGCTAATATCGGTTGATAATAGTTACAAAGCCTAACTTATGGGTGGCTCGATAAAAATTTGTAAGCAAGGTTGGTCGCTTGCCTTGCAACTCCCCTCCACCAATCCGCACTGAGCCCGCGTGGAGGAGTTACTCATTTCACCTCATATTTCAGGTGAGGCATTTTCTCAGCAGTGGGATGTTTACAGACAAACTAAACTAACTGTTTTCCTGGACTCTACGTGTGCTTTTATTATTGCCCTTTCAGGAGCTGTCTTGTTTGTTTATGTGCTCAAAATTTATAAAACTTAATATCTTTAAAAATTTTCAAGAAGCTCAAATAATCAAACTTTTCAGTAGCACGAATGCCCTTTCGGATATTTCGTTTTCATCTTTTCTACTAAATATAAACAAGCAACACTATAACACTTTTACTCAACTTGTTTTTCTGAGAAGATTTATTGAAAACCTTTTTTTATCCGTTGCTTATTTTTGGTCCGAAGTTTTCTCAATGGATTGAGTTCTAACGAGCGTTTAAGTCCATAAATTATTATAGAACTGATAGATGGCGCTGTAAGCTTCTCGGATTAGACGTAAAAGTTTTTTTTCTTGTGAAATAAAAATTTTTCTGTACAAATATTCGTCCGAAACTTCGGTAAGCTTTTAAGAACAGCTAAGTTAAATCCGATTGGTTTTGCGTAAGCTAATAAGAAAGTCGCAGAGGATAAGTATGAAGAGAGTGATAAAGTTTTTTTTCTTTTAAATACAATTATTACAAAAAACACAATGTTGGTGTCCTGTCATAATAAATATTGAAGCACATCTACCCACTCGTGAAGGGTACAGCACCGTTTTGACATCAAACAGGCATCTACCACACGAAAGCACGTTACGTAAAGGGATCAGCAACGCCATGGTATCAGATCAGCAACGGATAGACGCCTCGAACACGTTGTTCTTGTCTACACATAAAATAGCTAACATGAAAATAAACTATTATTGATCAAGGAAAACGAATTTCCTCTACAGCGTGTAGCCTGTAATAGGAGCTTAGACCTGGTCGTAGGGCTCTAAAATGCTTTAACCCGGAGATAAAGTAATCCAAATTTATATTTTCTAGTCAATAATATCAAAATCGTTAACTCGTTGTAGTGAATGACAATGTCAAATTCTATGACTGGACACTTATTATTGAAACACGTTGGTTCGATTTATTTTGTAAGAAAATAAAAAATATTTATTTTTCATTACAATAAATTGAAACCATTTAGAATTGATTTCTGGGTGCATATTGCGAAGCAGTTTTGAGATAAACAGCTCTGTTTTACTGTCAAATTAGCAATTTTTATTGCAATTTCGCATTATATTGATAATATTACTTTAACATAACAATATAAATATTCATAATCATATTATTATATTAATACATTGATTATATTATTTTACACTGAGTGGGAGTTGAACTGCGTCAGATTTGAACGGATTAAGTTGGATAGTAATTCGTCCTCTGGTTAATTAAGGGGCCTATATATTAATTTTTTGCTCTTGTTACAGGCCACACCCTGTATATTGCTTTTATCTAAATATCTTATTCATATATTACTTCATTCCACTAAATTTTTAATTGAACATAGGAACTTATTCCAGACATTATCCAATCAGATAACAATTAAATATTTCAAATTCAATTACAGTCATTCCTTTGTTCCAACGAAAATTCAGTATGTTTAGGGCTCTCACAAACTGAAAGGTTTACACTTTATATTCGTGCTATTTCAGAGAATATGAAAAAGAAAATACTTGTCTAACATAAGTACCTACTTATTTATTAAAATCATTATAAAATATTTTTTGTAAAATTATTTAAAAAAAACATTATTATTTTAAGGTGTGGCATCACCGTTGTATCCGATTACAAAAGTGCATTAACTATTTACTTTGAGATCGGAGCAATTCAAGTTATTATTGTCCAATATTTGATTTAAATTATCCGTGAGACGCGAAATAAAAAACGTTTTGTCAGGAACAGTCTCTTCTTCGTGGCCCATAGTAATTGTTCTTGTTTCCCGAATACGAGAGAGATGGAATATAAATATTTTGCTGAAGCCTTAGGAAAAGTTCTGAACAAACTCCGCTAACAATCGTGGCGAGAGCTCCATTGGAATTGCGTTCTATTTGTTTTCGATTCATCAGAATTATACTGAATGTGAAGTATTGACTAACAACGCGTAAATTATTGGAATAACTTCCGATGAGTATACAATTATGTATATCGTAAAGAGAGAAACTTTCAATGAGTATACTATTATTATAAAAAGAGAATTATCTAGAGAGATCCATAATAATATTATCATCATCATCAGCTAAAAGACGTCCACTGCTGAACATAGGCCTTCTGATAAAAAAATATTAGTTTTTTACTAGAAAATAAACTTCAAAGAGAAATCACGCTACGCAAGTAATACAATTTTAACCCATTATACGGTACAAATGTCCCAATTTTTTATTCATGTTCGTACTTAAATACTTGGGTGAATTTCCCAACAGCAAATTTTACGCGGCATGAGTGAAATCGGCAGTGCAGAGTGATACAATGAGGCTTATTTATTTTTTTATTTATAGAAGGCGTTATCTCGTATACGAGACCATAAATATTTTTTATTAGGACTACGTTAAATTCGGAATAAAAAATGATAAAGCACCATATTTTTCATTTCGGTTGCGCGGTCAAATCCATTTTTCTGTTTAATTTCCCTTATATAGTAAAAACTTTTGGTTATTTAGTATGATTGCTTATTTCATTTTAATCGTGAATAGTTATAGTACTATCACATAATATTTTCATAATTTAATCTATTTAATAAAATGACTTATAAGTAAAAATGCATGTGGTCAAATAAGACTTTTCATATCGGTGAATTTTTGTTTGTCGAGAATATTTTTGCGTGGGACAACTCTAGCTCCTTGCCCCCGCGCTAAAACGCTACATACCAGTGCCGCCTCAATGCTTAAAGTAAATAGACGTGCGCCGCTTGCTCCGTGTTCCCGCCAAAAAAGTAAGTAGTTGGTTTCGATGACATGGGACATTTTATTTTTCATTTCCGCAGGTTGGAATATATTGTCATCCAATTCTCCATAAAATGTATGAAATATTTATTGGTATCCTTCCCAAACTACGTTTATTAGTGTGGTATTTTTAACGTTGTGACTTTAAAACTTTTATTGTTATGTTAAATTTTGTCGTTGATTTTAATATCGGTGTTTTCATTTCGGTTGATTCGGTGGCCTAGATTGACCACCGAAAAGAAACAAAATTCACCGAAATGATAAAAAATATCATTTCGGTGAATTTTATTAATTCCGGTGCGTAAATTGTTCATAGCGGTGATTGTTTTTCTCATTTCGATGGCTTCATTTTATCATTCCGGTGAAATCTATACTATATTATACAGTTGAAGAGTTTGTTTGTTTTTTATTTGAACGCGGTAATCTCAGGAACTACTGGTTGAATTTAAAAAAATATTTTTGTTTTGCCTTCCTTTTTAGGATTCCGTACCTTGAAAGGTAAAAAACGGAACCCACTATAGGATCACTTTGTTGTCCGTCCGTTCTACCCTTTTTCCCAGGAACACGTGGAGGTATCAAGCTAAAATTTAATCAAAAGCTCTGCGGTCCCTTAAAGCTGTAAAAAAATCAAACTTCAAGCCAACGCAATCAAAAGATACAGCCTTTATTGCCGTAAATATCAGCAAATTTCCGCAAATTTTCAACACTCGAAAAGGTATCAAAACCTACCTACAGGGTACTTCCCGTGAACTTAGAAACTTGAATTTTGGTACAAAGCAACGTCATTAATTATAATACAGATACAGGAATAATTGTGAAAATTGTATTTTTTTGTTATATCATATTAAAAAAAATACTGCCCCTTTCTTTATAAACGCGTTAAGGTGTTAAACGAAAATTACAATGACATACGTATAATGAACTATTAAGATACAAATTATTCTTTCATCGAAAAGCGTCGTCATTTTATAACAAAATGTCACAGGAAAAAAAGACGCTTTGAATTTCCTTATAACTACTATTGATTCCCACTCTACGCTCTGACCGATCCAAAGGTTCCCATTATGCTAGCAGCATTGCCTCGTTGAATAGCAATGGAAACCTGTTGAACCAGCCAGAGTGGGGATTATTACCCTTATCCCTCAGTCGTTGTCCCAACTCTTTGAAGAGCTCGCGTGCCTCATCACCCCAGGGCCCAGCCAGTCTCCACAGCGATTGGAACAAAATCATACTCAGACATCATACTAAGTATGTTTTAACTTGGCAGCATTTTCCGCCGCTGAACCTGCTGAAGTTACAGTATGCCGTAAATGTGTCTAACGCATGTTGCGTCCCATAAGAGGCTACGCCCTCTTTGCCATGGAACCATCTGGTCTCTTACCATCCATGCGGGACAAGCCTGGTGGCTCTAGGACGCAAGGAATATTTACGGAAACCGTGGCCCGACGCACAAATTCATTAATAGAATGGTGCCTCGGGAACCGCCCCGCACATCTTTGGCAACTCAGTCCATGGTGGCCGTTTTCATCTACCATCACACCACAAATACAGCGATGAGGTTCAAAAACTTTCTTCTGCCCAGTCTTAAAGCTACTGCAATTCTTAAGGAATTGTTGTCGAGAAGCGTACCCAACTGTGGAGACGGCAAAGCATGCAGCCAAGCACTAGGTTCAGGTTTTGCAACTGCTTTAAGCGTGCCAGCATCACGCTGGAACTTACGGGAACGGAGTAAAGGCAAAACGTACAGAAAATGTCGAAGGGGACCGCTAGTAGTGTTGTTAAGCTAAAAAGTTTTTTTTTAATGTGGTATGGGTTTACTATTTTCTCTAGACTATACCAGACGAGGCACAGACAGGGACGACGATAAAGCGAGCTCACCCAGAAGAAGCCTGTTTACTCTTTGTCTTGGTTGTAGACCGATGGAAACACATATGCCGGTAGAGAGTTCCACTCTTTTGCTGTGCGCATTATGAAAGTTGACGAGAAGCGCTTAGTTCGAAAACTTTTTAAACGCGCTAATCTCAGGAACTACTGCACAGATTTGGAAAAAAAAATATGTTAGATAGCTCATTTATCGGAAAAGGTTATTGGCTATACTTGGTGTTCCTTAAATAGAGGTCCAGCCTAAAATGGGTGATAGGCTTGACAATGACAGTCATTAAAAAATTATATAAAAAAATGAAAGTTATGTCCTTTTCAAGTTGTGTACATTAGAAAATCTACCAAATTGTCATCTAGTGATGGGTTTTTGACTACTGTTAATAAAAAATACTTTTTTTACTTGTTTATTTTGCGATGCGAGTTTGAATAGCCAAAGGCCTATTTTATTTGTAAATCAGGTTACATTTAAAAAAATAGTTAATAAAAAAAGTGAAAATTTGTAGTTAGTCACAGTAGTCTAGCTTATTACCCGTATTATGCGCGGCGCACGGCGCTTAAATTTCGCGGGGAGAATTGCTGTTTTTCCGTTATAATAATATATGAGCCCTGAAAGAAAGGTTAACTTCTACATACGGGATACTGTAAAACATCACGCTACGACCTACGGGAATGGAGTAAATTCAAAACGCACGAATGCAGTCACGAGGAACCACGTGTTTTAGTGTATAGAAGTAATTTTTTTAAAGGTTTTCGGTGGGTGGATAAGTGTTGTCATTTCGGTGGGCAAGTTATTTCATTTCGATGAATCGTTTTTTCATTTCAGTGGCATCAAAACTTTGAAGTAATGTATCTTTTTAGTTTATCAAGATATTTTGATGGCGTTACGTATTGATCTAAACAACATCAAGAAGTAGCATAAACCATAGTTTGAATTCGAAAAATGTTAAAAATAAAAAAGTTCACTGAAGTGATAAAAAAATCGACTTTGTTGAAATTGACCCACTTGTATTGAACAAAAAATACCTTAGCCAATGTCATTAAAATAGCCATTTTTTCAATTGACTAAAGTATCTTTTGATCAAAACATGTATTGTCATATACCTATGGTAACGACTTTTAACTATTAGTTGAGTTAACTATCGATCACGAAACTGGCCCTTAGAGGTATACTTTATATGAATGTTAAATGTATCGTTGGTTAACTATGAAATAATATAATGTGGTAGCATTCCTACAATCATTTATTCAGCGAAACACTCCTGATATAAACCTCTAGCCCATAGCATAACTGATATAAAGCATACCAAGGGCCGTGTTTTTCTATAAACGGGTGAAACTTTACCAAAACTTCAAATTACTTCATAGAAACCGGGCCCTATATTTTTTTTTAAAAACGAGCTAGTTTTTTTTTTCCTAACAAAAAAATAAAATTATTTTTAAAAGCATCCTGTATCGAGTCTGAAACATCCCAACGTCACCTGAGGAAATGAGGGAAAAGAGAGAGAGGTGATGACGATGATGATGATTTGTTAGGAAAAATAAAAAAAACACTAGCCCGTTTTGAAAAAAAAAAATGATAGGGCCCGGTTTCTCTGAAGTAATTTGAAGTTCTGTTAAAGTTTCACCCGTTTATAGAAAAACACCTTATATACCATACATACAATACCATATTAAATAAGCACTAAAAACCGAATAGTTAAAATAATATGGAACGTCATTTTGTATGAAGTATTGGACAGATAATAGGAACTTCTAAAGGGAACTTATTTCATTTAAAATTAAAGAAATAATGTATAAAGAATCATTAAATGAATTAAAATAATCAGTTTTCAAATATAAAAAGTAATCAGCCTGCTTGCTAGCTCAGCCAGCGCCCAATTCAATTAAGAGTCCGGAACCAAATAGCTTAAAGAAACTGTATGTGGTGAAGCGAAAGTGCTAAGCATTGGATTTCTTTCTTTTGTTGGTCAAGAAAACAGTGTTCATTTTCCAGTAGGTGATATTTTTAGACCGGAAAATAAACATAGGGTTACATAGTTACGTTAAGAATACAGCATTGGTCAGTGCCGTGTTAGTTTTATTTTAGGTTAAAGCTTATATATCATGATTTTATGCGACTAATTATCACTGTTGATGGGTTCCGATAAAAAATGCTTAATTCACCCAAATGAATTGTACAGGCAACAGAACTTCAAGGTGAACATTGCGGTATCTTATGCGGTTGTAATAAGGGTTAGTTTTCAACGAAAATGTATAGCCTGATATGCTGTCGTATGTACATTTCCTCAATCCTCCTATGTGATATGCAATAAAGATTAATCTTCTATCACAATGACGTGAGCACGAAAATACCTTAATTCGAAACCAGACAATTGGTGTGCTGTCTAGCGCATATTTACATATATTTTCACGACTAAAAATATTAAGGTACATTACTATTACTCCTAGTCGGGATATAAATAAAGGTACTTATGATATATTACAGCAAATTTTACGTTCCACTTTCAGCACTTTCTTTCTAGTCTTTTACTGGCATAATTCTTCCTTTGTTCTAAGCAATCTTAAATTCAGCACTCAATTCTATAAATCATTGCTTTCTCTCACCCGATCTCGTAAGAATTTATGGTATCTTCCGAAACACCATTAAAAGGAATCGTAAGAGAAATCAGTATCGATATTCCATTTAATTCAGTTTGTCACGTTCCATCCCGCATTTCGCGGATTTGAAGATTGAAAAAAAAATTAGAAGGCGTTAAAATACCGAGCATTCACAGCTACCATGGATCAACAGACCAAGTAGAACAGATAACACAGCTGTCGTTATAACCCTAATTATGTTGATTAAAATATAAAATCGCTCTCACTCGGCTATCCATTTTAACCGTTATACCACTTTCCAAGCAGCTGTTGGGAATTGGTTAACTTTAAATAAACTATTCCTGCATGTATTCTTACAGTTTATCACACAGCAACTACAGTGACTCATTATTTTTGTCCGAATAAACAAATTATATAAAACACGGCTTAAATTCTGAGCAATATCAGTATATTATGACGGATGTCACAAATGCATGATCAGACATTAATGCTAATTTTTGCCACTGTGAGCGCTGCGGTAGATTAGACTTCCCCCACCTAGTACTTCGCACACAGCCAATAGTCTACAAATGAAGAAGACACACAGCCCTATTCAATTAACATTTGGTATTATCAACATGAATAATTTAGGATGATCAACCCCAAAACGAGTCCAAACTGGATAATTAGGACTGTTTTCATAGATTTCTTGTTGAACTGATTTGGAAGGAACATAAATGGTTAAACTTCGATGAGGTGACTCGCTAACAGTGTGATCTGATTTTATTAGAAAGTCCGAGTCCACGATAGTTAGGATATAAACTTGATCTTTTTTTTTCAACTAATATTATAAATGGAGTTCGTTAGATTGGTCGACGGGCTTTAAGTACTGGCTGATTAGTTCTTCCTACTACCGCAGTAAGCACGATCGGAATTATTATTCCGTGTGCCCGCTAAAGTTGCTCGATGCCTCGGATTTTCACGTTTTATTTTATCGCTGCCCACAAATATTGGTTTTTAAACTTTGAAGTTGCACGGCATGAAACCATTTTTCTGGCTATCAAAATATTAGTCGCGGTTTTGCGACCTTTTTTAGAGTCTGATCAATAACGCTATCCCACACATAGCTAAATATAAACCTAGGTACTCAAATCTGTCAAAATACGTTAATTTTGTCGTTTTTATTTAATTTGTACCTAAGTCATGGATGTTATATGTATTTAAGTATTTATGGGAGACGCCCCCGTCATAATCGTTGTCTGGTACTTCGTAGCACAAGGAAGAAAATTCCTTACCACGAAACCAGCCAATTGGTGTGTTGTCTGGCGCATATTATTATTTATTTGGTACACATTACCTATTGAACACATCAGTTGATTGAGTCATCAAAGGTAGTGATTATGACACACAAGGTAAGCTACTGAACGTGAACTGATGTCAACTAAATAAGGAGGAAGGTTGCCTTCTTTGGACATATGAGAGAGGTTCTCAATATTAGTTCTTAAGGCTGATCTTCGAAGGCAAGATTCCTGGCAAGAGATCACCAGGCCGACCCAGAAGAAAATGGATAGATGACATCAAAGACTGGACCAAACTTCGTTATGACCAGCTAAAAAGAGCGGCTCAAGACCGCATCGGTTTCTATATGCTGACCTCCAAACTTCAATTTGAAGATGGCACCTCATGATGAAGGTAAGCTAAGCTGTTTTGTGTCTCCGCTAGCACATTATACACACTGCATGGTAATAATAATAAAAAAATTTGAACACAACTAGCGGTGCTCCGCGACTGCGTCTGCTGGTTTTTGCTCCATCCCCTCTCGTCGCAGTGTGATATTATGAATCTTCCTCGATAAATAAGCTATCCAACAAAAAATATTTTTAAATTGTTCTAGTAATGCCGGAGAGATAAGATACGATAAGATAAATTTATTTACTTAAACATGTGTACAGTACATAGTTTTTACAAACGCAGTAGCAGTAGATGTTAAAAACTAGCTAACCGGAGATTAGCGCTTTTTAAAATGATATGGGTTTGGAAAGTCATCGTAATGGATGCTTACAATGAAAGTACCACGTCCACGATAGTTGGGTTATAAACTTGATCTTTTTGTACAACCTATATTAGAAATGGAGTTCACTAAATTGGTCGATAGGGATGGTATTGGTTAAAAAAATATATATGGGTTGCTCTTGTCTCTAGACTATACCAGACGAGGCATAGACAAACAGCAAACAAACTCTTTAGCTTTATAATTTTAGTATATAAACTTAAAATTTTGTTGCAAGAACCCGACATATTAAGGAAGGTAAACGTGCTGCACAGTGTACCTAACATGTTGTATCTTAAGCTGTGTCACCTCAACGTAATCCGGAGTAAGAACGATTTTGTACTGGAACAGCAATTTTCTGATCCTAGCTACAAAATGACATGACATTATTCGAGCGCAGTAAAGATACATTTACTCGAAAGTTTTTAGTAAAATAAAGACCATATCACACAGCTACTACAATTCCTAGAGCAAACATACGAATTGATAGCGAATACAGTAAAAAAACTTCATGTTTCACATCATTTCGCTTACTAATAATAATAATTCGCTAATAATAGGCAATTCAAAGCAATTGCTCGATACTTTATCTACAAAATCTGGGTTTTAAGGAATTTGTACAAAATAAGTTAAACAGAATGACAGTTCAAGTCTATCAAATGATAGTGTAACAAAAAAGGACCGTACTTAATTAGTTAAATAGTAAATACAATACAGAATGACTATGTTAACAGTCTTTTCAAATGGAATTGGCGTAAGAACAATAAAAACCTGATTTATGTTCAATGTATTACTTTGACTTCTCCTCAAATGCTGGTGTTGTATCGCAGACACCATTAGCATAGTAGTTTTGAATATGACTTCACTTAAACTTCAGACCATATCAGATTACTCTTTTATTATACCAGACACAGCATTCCGACTGCTCTCATATCCCCAGAGAGATAAAAAGTCGTAAAAAAGCGATCTAGAAATGCATTTCAAGAAAGAAAGATGCATTTGATCTAGTTGTTTATTTGTTACAAAAATTGTAAGAATGGATATTCTTTGTTGCGGATTATCTGAAAGAAACAAGATTATTGTATGAAAGAAGCTTGCGTACATAGTATAACTAATAAGTAGTTTGTATAACAGCATTTTTCCAAACCCAATAAAGGCTATATGAAGACAAAGTTATATATATATAGTGACAGAATCGTTAACATACTCAGTACTTACTCCAAGGTAGAGTCAAAAATATTTAAAGATGTAATGTAGTGTATGCTTCCACAGCGGTACATATATTTTTTCTTTAGTTAATCCCCAGCTAAATCATAAAACTCTAACCGGGCATACCAACAGGGGAAAGCTTGTGTCACATAAACCTTCGGGAGAGCTATCTCGCACGTGCTACAAACATGCAAAGATGTTCTCTAATCCTATACGCTACTGAGTAAAAAGCGCTGTCCAAACGGACTTTGAATGCAGTTTGCAGGTGCGGCATTTGCAAGCCTTCTAGCCTGCCTCCCGATTCACGTATTTACGGCATCTACTGTTGGACTACATAGTCATTCAGTAGTGCTTTTGTGACACATCGTGTGCTTAAAGTCAAAGGCATTGAAAGGTGACACGCCGCTGTCAGAATATCGAGGTATATCAATTGTTCACTCGTAGTACAACTGATGCGCAATTCAATGACGACTCAATTAGCGGAATTGAGGCCCTGCGTTTCTGTCAATACAGACGTGCTTATAAAGCACTAAACCTACAGTTAAAATAAGCAAGACATCATTCATGTTAGTGCTGTGTTTCAATAGCAACTTCCTAAAAATAATCATTTCAAAATATGATACAAATACTTTTAAGTACTACGAATCGGCCACATAACAAATGACAATACTACCTCTATCTAGAGACAGTCTAAAAAAACAACTAGTGAGTTGTTGTTACTACGTATAGAGAAGCTATTCCAAGCAAAAAAATGTGTTTCAAATACGACGACAACATTGTGACGTATTCCTTGAAATTTGAATTTCGATTAAGGAACCGTTTGTATGACCTAATGACAAGTAGCTTCAATTCATGGCACATGAGATTAGTTCGTGATGCCAGTTCCATGCGTTAGTAATAGCTTATTAGTTCAGTGATAACAGCAGCACAATTATTGCTGATTGCATGTGTAAATAAGCTCGCTGACTGGATGACACTGGCCGACAATTTAAAATCAGTTTGCTGAAGGACTGGTGTAAACAGTTTCATCAAACCTTACCATAATTGTTGAGCGAGGACCAACCTTCCACAAATAGTTCAGATCACTTTACCAGAAAAAAATAAAAAAGTATTTTACCTGAAACAAAACAAATTTTCATCAATTAACATTTTTATCGATTAAACCTTAACTTGTATTATTGTTTCTACACAAATACATGCTTTATTTACTGCTACAAAGTGATTTCGTATATGCTACGTAACTAGTAAGATGTGGATTGAATACAACACAAGCTAAAGCAATTTATCCATCACGCTTGGTTCGGCCTGAGTCTGAAACTGACTGATAATAATAGATCGCGGTGCTACAGATATTTACAAATCTACACCTATACGTGTTACTTATAGTGTTACTGGAAGTGACAGTAAATATAATTGTTTTAGCTGATATCTATACTAATATTATAAAGCTGAAGAGTTTGTTTGTTTGTTTGTTTGAACGCGCTAATCTCCGAAACTACTGGTTCGAATTGAATAATTATTTTTGTGTTGGATAGTCCAGTTATCGAGGAAGGCTATAGGCTATATAACATCACGCTACGACCAATAGGAGCAAAGATATAGTGGTAAATGTGTAAAAAAACGGGAGAAAGAAGTCACTATTCCACGCGGACGAAGTCGCGGGCAAAAGCTAGTAACAGATATACCACGTCTCAACTAATTCATGTTGTACTGTAGTTACGTTTATGCAAAAAGTTTGTTCAGAATCAGATACTGAATCAATTTCAAAATATGATCAAATAGGTATTTTTGGCACCCATTTCTGTAACATTTTGTATTGATATCTTGTCTTGCCTTGTCTATTTCTTTCACCACAAAAAATAAGAACGCAGTTAAATCAGGACTAATATTTGCCAACCAATATACTATTAATGACGTAGAGATACATGAAATCATTTTTTTGATCATGGTGTGAGCCTTGTATTGTAGTACATACTCATATCAAGCATAAACAAAGCTTATCTGTTATCTATTAAGATGATAACTTTTTATAAAATAACATTTCATAAAAATTTCATAATCACTGATCAAATTATTACAAAACAATATTTGTATGTGATTGTGCATAAGTCAACCAACCAATCACAGCAGTTGACAGTGAACAACACAAAAAACACACTTTCAATTATCGCATCCCATTACACGTTCTGTCCAGAGCCCAGACTCCAGTACAAATGGCATAATTTCCAAAACCAATTGACTCTCAAACAAAAACGACGATGAAATGTTACAACGATTAATCTAAGCCGGGGATAAAGAATATCCAATATACGGGGACCGATAGCAGTCGACGATGTGTCAAACCCTCTTTGTGAACGTGACGGCCGTAAACGAAATTCAAATAATGCAATCACCTACTATTTCTGCCAACGGTTGGCAGGTTTAAGCTATAGTTTTAGGAGTTGGATTATTTAAATTGCTTCTTTGATTCTTTCTGAAATCGAGGTCAAAAGGTTGATCATGAAAACCGTCAATAAACGCAAATCATTATGCAAGGGAAAATTTAGGGAAAGCGACCTGGAAGAAGGCATACTTCGTGGCTTAAGAATCTCTGAACGTGGTTTAACCTAAGCACGACATCCCTTTTCCGAGCCGCTGTGTCCAAGATAAAGATAGCCCTAATGATAGCCGACCTCCGGTAGGAGATGGTAACTCAAGAAGAAGAAGAATGAGTGTCAAGTAAGTGTTTACATTAGAGTACAGAAAGTAGGCTCAAGTCAATCGGTAAGCTAAAAAATGTGAATGTGACCGCCGTTGTTAATAAGTAGGTATAGTTATGAAAGCACATTCAAACGGTTCTTAACAAAAGCTTATTCACTATAAATCAACTCATAACTTCTGATAAGTCAAACACAGTCATTGAGAAGCAATAAAATAAAATTTTCAAAATAATACAAACCATACATTGATTCTACTATAACCCAAAAAGATAGTTCTTCCTGAATAAGGTTTTGGGGTTAAATGGTTATTTTTTTTGGCTTCAGTGAAAATGCCTGTGAAAAATGCATGTGACAAAATCTGCATCAGTTTGTAACAACGCAGTATCATCGTTTAAAAATAATATTTTCACGGCTGCGATTCGTATTTCGACTATCAAGATCACAATCAAACTTTCGTCTTTCGTTTTCATTACAGTTACAATACGACGATTCAATTTCGAATTTCAAACTCTCGCGATCTTGTTTTGTTTTTCCGTCAGTATCCAGGCCACATCTAGCCATTCTACGTCGCAAGTGGCCATCGATTACCTCTGTCAATGACCCAGAACCCCCAGCGCCAATTATTCAGATATCTGTACCCTGTAGCGGATCCCACCTCGGAGCGCGAGTAATCTATACGCTTTGCCGTAATTCTCTCACTTCACGGACTCGATTTCTAATCGAATTCGATTGGGTGATCGCAGAATTTTCGGAGGTGAGACGATGTTTAGTATGCAGCTGTGTTTCATTTTCTCTTTTTTTATCAGCTTATCCTACCTCAAAGGCATTTTCAGTACAAATAAGACGTATTTAGGCCGTTTTCCAGGTAATCTATACCAATAAAATGCTTTGTCCTGAATGACTGACTTATTGATTGACTGACTGACTGACTGACTGACTGACTGACTGACTGATGGATCAACGCACAGCCTAAACCGCTGATTGTAGAGACCTGAAACTGGGAGGGTGTGTTCTTTGTGTGACGAAGGGATCCGATAAGAAAGGATTTTCAGAAATTCCACCCCTAAAGGGATCAAAAAGGGGTGCAAAGTTTGTATGGGACAACCAGATCCCTTGGTCCAATCTACTTCAAATTTTGCATACACATTCTTTTACAAAATTGACGGAAGACTTGTTTTGTATTTTATTGAAACTCATCTCCTTAGGGGGTTAAAAAGGGGTGCAAAGTTATTATGGGGGTGATTTGCTACGAATTTGATGTCAATACTCTTTAGTGCTTACGATTAAAATATTTTTTATTTCATTTTTGACAGTCATTTGACATAATCTGAGACAGAATATTTGACACATGTTTGTGATGTTTGTTATTGATGTTGCTTGATGTTGCTCTCGAGGAGAGATTTTATTCCTTAGAATAGTAAATAATATTTTTTTGTGTTTAAACAGCGTAGGTATCAATCGGTCTGTGTCCAGTGTAGATTGCAGATCGTATGTTCATATTGTCGGTGGACATTCTACGCTGCTCCTGTGGTCGAAAGGTGTCCAATCTGTAACTTTTCTGCAAACTTTTCGTGGGGGACCTATTTTTAGCAGTGGACGGCTTTTAGATGTTGATGATAATGGTGGAAATGGAAAGTAGAGTAGGTATTCGCTATAACCAATAACCATAAACAAAGCTCAAATTCAAACTCCTAAGGTAGCGAGAGAAGACTTGAGGGAATTTGCTTCTCTCACAGCCTGTATGTGACATGATGCTGTGTAAGCGCAGAGAGTAGCCTGGTCATGTAGTACCTGAAATAAATATACGATTGACGATAGGGCGTACGAAGTCTTTCCATTTCGTTGTAAAATAAAAATAATAATATCCCTGTGTAAGTTTGACCATTATACCGGGCTACATGTTGTGTGTACATAAAGTATAACATTTATTATCTGTACGCATTTCTTTGTATATATTTTAAAACTGTATGTTTTTATTTGTTTGTTTGAACGCGCTATTCACAGGAACTATTGATAAGGTTATAAAATATGATAGATAGCTAATATATCAGGAAAGGCCATAGTTTAATGCGTATAGGCTTATAAATTTTCGCTACGATCTATGGGAACGGAGTTAAACTTAAACGCGCGTACGAAGTCGCGGGCGGGCCGCTAGTAATATAATAAGTATGTATGTACAATATAGCAAAATAAAGAATTGGGTATTAATTATGTTGGGAAAACAGGATTCTGGACGAAAGAAAACTGCAGAGTTTAGTGAAAATAGAACGGAACGTATATTCCAATATAGTCTTGGAAGGTAGAATGTCTGGATCCTATCACACGGATTTATCTACAGAATATAATGTAATGGGGGTATTTTTGTGGTTTATTAATATCCACAATTTCACAAGAGGCACACACTCAGACCAGACTGTCAAAGTAAGATGGCGGGAACCAGTGTTACCATAGCTGGCATTTCCGTGTTATAATGATACCAGTATTTTCATAATAAAACATTACCAAATAATAATTGGTTTTTGCTTAATTTCAACAAATTATACATAGGAAACTTAATTATGACAACGCGTAGACTACACTCCCATGGAAGTTATGAATGTATTAAACCACAGTACGAATGCAAATGAAAAAAACTAGAGTTTTGACAGTAAAATGTAAATTTTTATAGGTATAACGGACAGTGAGTTGTTATTACTGACGACCTCCGTGGTGTAGTGGCTAAGCACGCTGGGTTTCAAGGCGTTGCCGCTCAGAGGTCCCGGGTTCGATTCCCGGTCGGGTCAATGTAGAAATCAAAATTTTCTATGTTGTCCCGGGTCTGGGTGTTGTGATACCACCGTTGTGTCTGATTTCCATAACACAAGTGCATTAGCTACTTACTTTGGGATCAGAGCTATGTATGTGATTGGTGTCCAATATTTATTTATTTTTTTTTATTACTAAGTATTGAGAAGCTATGCCAAGCAAAAATGATGTCGCAAATACGACATTTCGAGTATGCAACTATTTCTACGAGTTGATGAGCGTTAATCTATGGCGCACTAGATTTGTTTGTGTTGTTAGTTCCATGCGCTAGTAATAGTAGTTCAATGATAACGGGCCTAAATTTTCCCAATCTTTTTAAATTCATATCGACTTTCACTCATCACACTCGCATGCCAGTGACAGCAGCACATTGAAACCATTGATCCATTTTTTCGAACGATTTAATATTTGAAACCGCTGAACCCGCGACCCAGCCTTAATTATCCGTCTGTTTAACGAATTATCCAATTACGCTACAAACAGCGCAAGTGTTGGGACGCGATGAGACCCCCGGGGGCGGTGCGTCGAGTATTTTGATTGCAAATATTAATGAATCGCGACATATCACGTTACACGCAAAATTAAAATGCACGAAACCGTCGGTTCGTGTAAATAACTCCGAGGGCAGATTCCGAGTAATGTGGATGTTTCTTGGAAAGCGTTATGACGAGGCACGCGGGTGTCAATGTTGTGTGATGTTGAGATGACAAATGTTGGATGAGTCGCAAATGTGTTGATGTTTATGAACAAGAAATCTCAGTCACAGCTTAAAAGGTGGGTTTTGGTAATTACCGGAGCTGTATCGAATTTGAAACTAGTGGACACAGCAAAGTTTGTTTCGCATTAGCGCCGTTTTATCGTTATTATCATATTTGGAGGTAAATTTTCTAGGGTTATTCGAAATAAGATCTATTTATGTTACTTTTAAAATACAGAATTACTTGCAATAAAATCTCTACTAATCTGAAAAAAAAAACATTTACAAACAAACAGTAAAATGGCGGAGAAATCCTTTTAAACCTTATTTTACTGAGTGGCCTCTCGTGTCGTGGTGTTGAAAGCGTATTTTGTGGCGGTAAAGTGTGAAAACCACTGCCATTCCGCACTTTTTACTGATACTCGATTTATTTTACACGTTTCACGGGAAATTGTTAATACTTTAAGGAGAAAATAAAAAAATTGGCGTTCTGAAAATATAAGGCTCGGTTACACGATCTAATTTAACCTAACCATAAACTGTCAGTCATGATTTTCACAAAAGGCTGGTTTAGTAGTCAGAAGCGCTATAACCACTGCACCAAACGAGTTAAATATGGAACTTAATAAGTCAGCTGTTTTAGTTCAAATTAATTGTATATACTTTTCTTACTAAATCTTTCGTATATGATTTGTATCTAAGGTACCATCAGATAAGAAAGAAAACAAAAAACTAAAAGCAATAAATGTTTTAGGAATTCAACTGGTGTCCATTTTGCTATTTAGAAAACTGCAAAAAACATTTAAGGTTAGTTGGTATTTTGGAACGTGACACAATTACGCTCTACAGTGTAAAAATATGAAATCATAAATACTTGAATGGGCCTTTTTTGCATAAAGCCAGCTAAAGCGATCACAAAAATCGTTTTAAAAAGTTACGGTCATAGAAGTTAACTTTGTGTCACCTAATACCTGTAATGGCAACCTTTGATACGATTTTATCTTTCAAAATAAACTTAGCTTTCAGAATTTCAAGCATTATCTTACCTAACAGTAATTGACTCTCGTGTCTGCAAATATTGTGGAGTTTCATATCAATATGATGTACCTAAAATTAAATAAGATGGTAGTACTAAAATAAATAAATGAATATGCGCCGGACAACACACCTATTGTCTTGATTTCTAAATAAAGAATTTTCTTCCTTGTGTTATGAATACCAGACAGCAAATTATGATGGAGTCGTCTCTGAAAAATATTATACATTCATAACTAAGGTACAAATGCTCGTTCTCATCTCACAAACATTTACTCCTTTCAGGATTCGAACCCACGACAGCTGGCTTTGTAGATACAAGCGTTAACCACTATACCAGATTTCTCGTCATAAGTACTGACTTCAGCCTAACATAAAGGAAAAAGACCATAAACCAAGTCCGCCCCTGTTTCGCCATAGAGTCTAGATGTAAATAGAAATGGCAGGAATAGGATTTTCTTCTCGTAAAAGCCAGTGTTGCTGGTGTGCCCTTTGAGGGGTTTATGCTCTTGACTTCTGAAGAACCTCATTTTAGCTGTTGCGCACAAGGAAAAACTGAGCTAAAAAGTTACGAGAACCCTTTTCGGGTTCGAATGAGCGTGTTCTAAAATTTCCTTCTTATTGCAGTCGTTTGATGTATACCTACGGTTGGTGCCATATAGATACTCGTATATCGTATCCTTTTTCGCGACCCTTTTAATCACATTATGGTATCTTATAAACGGACAAATTTCCCGACAAAAATAGCTAGCGGCTGCCGTGGAGGAAGATCAATATATTACAGGCATCATAATTTGCAACAAAGGTTTGTTGATATGTTAGTGATTAAATCAATGCGCCGTCGACAAACCGTCGACTATTTGGCAGCCATCGACACTCGCTGGTGTGCCATCGTCTACGGCAGTCCCCATGTGCCGCTCTTTTGTCTGAGCACTAAGTTAGAAATATCATTTTGAGACTGATATTTTGACAGATCCAATGGTTGTTATTGCATAGAAACTTTCTTCCCAAATTTATCATCAGAAATTTCTTATTGTATATTATTGTTCATATTACAATATCATATTTTTCAAAGACAAGGTGAGGCATGTAATAGGAGCTAAAATTTAAAATATAAGCTAACCAGTAATCAATAAAATTCTAAATGGTTTTAATTTATAATGTTTTCAGGCAACACGCTGTATAAATATTTATTTGCAATTACTTTTAGTAAGTAGTTACCTTTTAATTACTTTCGGGTCCTAAAACATTAGTACAGATCTCAATGGTACGCAATACAAATAATTGGAAATCCAAGAATTAAACCGTTGATCATTTCTGCGAACGGTTTTGCAAAATCTTGATAAATCTGGCATAAAAGCGCCTAGATACCAATCTTACATTCATAGATGGCACGATGTTAATTTTGTTCGACAAATGAATAGAACTGGTTAATAGCCAAGGTATCTAAAAGCGATAGTACGCCTACTTATTTTATTTAGGTCCTGTTTCACGATCGACAAATAAACACTAACCAAGGAATTTTTAAATTATAGAACGTCATTTTGTATTAAGTAACTGACAGGTAACGCTGACTAGACCTTATTAAGATATTGTGAAACAGGACGTTAGGTAGTTCATTTTCTTCGATCCGTTGACCTAAGAAAACCACCGCCAACTACCCAGAAAACCTAAGCTTGATTTACGGATGGGAAATCAAAAAACTAATTCTTCTTCTTCTTATTTATGCCCTTAAACGTAATGACATTGTTGCATACAATATATTGGCTCAACTAGTACCAAAATTAAAATATTCATAAAGATGTAGCCCGGTGCTAAACGGTCGCATGCCACTGTTTCGGTGGTTTAGCGAGCGGATTTTAAACTATGTCTTAAGCAAAGCCACGTTTTGACGTTAGGAGGCGGATGAAATTATAAACGTGTGTTTGTGTGAATATTATTTCGAACTGACTTTTCCATGCGCCTTCATCCGTGCAAATGTACCTACAGAACAAACTTTAATTCCCTGTTTCATCCTCTAATGAAATTATTGCTTTTTTACGATATAAATATAACTTCATATAATTATTTGTTTGTACTATTTTCTTATCTTCATTGGTACTTATAGCATTTGTAACAATTTCCAAATTACTGCAATGGTCAAACCGTGACTATTTTTGGACTGAGTTTGTCAGCTATAAGTGTTTTTACATTTACAATGAGATGGAGCAACCTTATAAAACAATAATAATATGGAAATCTCCAAGATCACTGAAAGGGGCCTGCCTAAACGTCCAATTTAGAGCCACCCCAAATGATATATCACAGTTCGGAACCATTTTAATTGCATCGCCAGTTCACGCCAAGTAAATGACGCTGGCGTTTCTCCAATCAGAATCGCATAGATAACTACTATTAAGTATTCTGCGGTGTAAATCTATTCATCTTACAAATGTACTGGCCACATTTGGACGGCCGCCATTCCCATATTGGTACAACCCTATCTGTTACATTTTTCACACCATCTATGTCAGAAGCGATAGATTTATCGCCTATAGTCCAGTTTTTTTTGCATATTTCCACTGTTAAATTGAGTTATTGTGCTCTCGGTCTATGAATGTACACTTAAAATGATTAATGTGTCAGATACATAGCAGAATTGCGCTCAAAATTCAAATATGAGTTTGTTAACTTAGATTACAGTCGAATGTTAAAACGTCGTAAAAGGAATAAACATTTATAAAGATTTTAATACGGTTCGCTGCACATTGCAATGACAAGATAGTTTCCTTTCCATGGAGACAAGCTTTCAATATTTTATACAGTAAAATACTTCTTATTCTGTCATAGTACTTACGGAACATCTGATAATTGCATAAGCGAAATTGCGAAGTTTTAATAAGCAAAGAAACAATAAATTTTAATAGCTATTTCTATCTACGCAATTAGCAACCTCAAACAAAGCGCAATGGGCAATATCCTCTACACTTACTGCAAGAACTCTACATTTATTGCCTTGCTCAACAATGGTACTTTTATCCTGAATCTGATATACGTTGATGCAATCTGAAATTGTCACACCATTTCCCTCACTTTGATGTGCCAAATACGCATTACAGTTGCCATAATCCTTAATGGCTTTAAAGATTATCAACCCGTCTCTTTTTGCAGGTAACATTTTCGCTTTGTGAGAGTGGGACAAAAAACGCTGAGACGCAAGTAATAAGACCTCAGTCTAATACCTTCCCGAGTCCCCAGATTAAAATACAAATTCACTCATTGGAAACGTTTTACAGCCAGATTACCTCCGTATTTATTTCCTACCTGTGTATTCGTTCGTTCTAAGAATTTCCGAGAAGACTCATTTCTGGAGAACAACACAGAAAAGACTGAAAGCAAAATATTGGAGCGCGTCTTGCTCTTTTCTTGTATCGTTATGATTATCTCAATAGATTTAATTAGTATTTATTTAATAATAAGTTAATTACGATATTCCGTATAAAAAATAAAATTACGTATAATAATTTTAATTATAAATAGGTGAGGTGCTCGTACCGCAGCTGCACAGTGGTGCCAGCGCTTTGGTCGTGTTTGGATGGGTGACCATTCCGACCATATAAGTAACGTATATCAAGAGCATTTCCGTGCTTCGGAAGGCACGTTAAGCAGTTGATCTCGGCTAATATCGATCGATATTAGTCGTTTAGCATTTTCAGAGGCCCTCAGCGTTAAGCCTTTTCTGATACAAGCGACAAAACTCGCTGTCAGATTCTGAAAAGGTTAAACGATTAATATTGACCGATATAAGCCGGGATAAGCTTGCCCAGTAGTGGGATGTTCACAAGCTAACTAACCTTGTCTTTAAATCGAAATAAAAATAATGGCAGTAAATGCCTAAGTCAAAACCCAAAGAATTAGGTTTTACTTGTGACCTTTCAAACTAAATTACATCTATCATATTCACAATCCACAGCAACTGAATACATTACCTACTTCCCATTAATACCCTCTCGTAACATACCTAACATCGTATCCTGATTAAAATGTATGGATATTTAGGTATAAACCACGAAGCATGTCTCTGTTGATTGACGTAGCCAAAATATTTAAGGCCCCTATGAAATTGCTTACATTAATGGATCTAAAGGGAAATATCCGGTAGGGACCTGCCGCCTTGCCACATTCAAAATACATTTGCTTGCATACACGAATCGCAACCCGTCTTCAAACAAATGATTAAGTGAGGTGTAAGTGATTTTGGCTCTTATACTGATAAGGCGGCGGTGTCCTCGCAACTTGCAAGCGATTGCGATTTGATTACGTGTGTGCCATGATCGGAGTAAGCACTTTTATCATCACCTGCAATTTTTAGGAGATCATTTACTTTACTTTTCTTATTACGTATGTCTTAATTATTTATTTAAATATATTTATCATTATATACAGATTAATATTATACCATATCAAAGAAACACAAGTATGTTTGGAAGAGGTCTTAAGGAGAATGAATGAAAAGTATCTATGACATGGTTCTTCAGGTTTTTAGTGACCTATATGCTGACCGTGCAAGCATGCAAGTATATGGTTTTAGTAGTAGTTTTAGAAAGCGTAATAATTCATAATTTTGGTGCAAGTTCGCCACGATTGTGTACGTGAAACACGGACGTTAATCACATAACTAGTTTAGGCAAAGGTGAAACAAATAACTTTATAAGTTTGATTTATAGCTCTCGTGTTAATAACCATGGTTGAAGTTAATACTAAGCACTTACAATTATTATACGGAGAAGTATATGGAGTCACTTTTAAGCTCGGCTTCTGTCTATCAGAGTACAAAAACCGGCCAAGTCCCCTACCTACTAAGTCATAGATGCTAGTTTGTTTGGCTGGGGTGATTTCCGCACTAAGCCTCCCGATATCCATTATGCGTATAAAATATATGTATTAAAAGGTTCTAATAGTATTCGAATAAAGTGACCATGACACATAAAGGTTGTTTTATGCCATTCGGCTACGAAACCCTAACAAACATAAGTTACGACTTAAACTAAATGATTAAAATAGTAGAACTAGGCCATACTCATGGTTTAGTACCTTAAAATAAAATTGTGTGAATAATCACTTATCAGCTTTGGCTATTAAATTCCTCCATTCATTTTAACGAATCAAAATTCTTTAAACGGCTCAACAAAACTTTGTAAATCTTGATTCTCGAAAGTACCATTAAAACATTCTCAGTTTGATTCGGTGAGGTGATTTACTGTGACCTGAATAATCCGCTTTCGGTTTCCACACAAAAAAATGGTTGCCAACCGATTTGATTCAAAAGAAAACTTTCCCTAATCGTAAGGTATTTTTCGATTAATTCTTCAAGCACTCTTTATTCATGTTTAGGGTTTTTCGAATAAATCTGCTTCATGTTGTAACATAACTATGTAGTACCATCATATATTCTCTGACATAACAACACTTTAGTCTCTAACCACGATTTTCTCCTATATCAGGCGTATGTACTTTGTTACTTTAGTCAAATAACATTTACCTTTAAATTAAGCGAACGTTGCATTCAATCCCGTAGTGTTGTGAATTTTAGTTTAAATAATGCAACAAAGCTTAAAATCCTTTAAAAATAGTCACTTTTCGACGCGTACGCTCTCACAAAGCCAAGTGTTAAACTCGCAAATAGTCCTATAAGCGGGATTCGAATGTTAACACTTTGGTTGCCGCGAGAATCACTGTCAATGATATCTGTATAATTGCTCGGCCGAGTTCGTGTTAACTGATGACATTGTCGACCCGCAATGATTTTAACATTGCGATTTACGCGATTTAATCGTTCTGTCTGTGCTTCTGAATGATGAGACGGGTTATTTGCTGCTGATGAAAAGTTAATGGGATGTTTATCTTACGTTCAACTGTTCGGATCGAGATATCATGTCAGATGGCTATGACATCGTATTCACGAATCCGGATATAATTTCTGGTTCAATAGGAAGAAGCACAATCACTCAAAGTCTGACGACGCGTTTGGTGTATTGGTTAGTTCTGACTATTACGCCGGCCGTCGTGGGTTCGAATCCCGCAAGGGGCAAATGTTTGTGTGATGAGCATGAACATTTGTACCTAAGTCATGGATGTTATATGTATTTAAGTATTTATGGGAGACGCCCCCGTCATAAGCGTTGTCTGGTACTTCGAAACACAAGCAAGAGAATTCCTTACCACGAAACCAGACAATTGGTGTGTTGACTGGCGCATATATAAGATATGTATATATAAGATATGTGTCTCTATAAATATAGTTTAAGGTTAATTGTAGTGGTTTGGAACATAGTTAACTGACTGACTTAACAAAAGGATGCTTGGAAATAAAAATATTTCCTATTTACTGATTATGTTCAAAAGACATGTTCTTGCAATAAATCTAATGGTAAGTTTGTAAAATCCATTAATCAACCCTTTACTGTACCTATTTCATATTTACCACGTAAGCATCTCCAGAAAAAAAACCGAAATTCATTTCCCATATCTGATAAAACCGTAATCAGTGTGTTTTTAATGAATTCCGCTTGTTAAACCGATCGTCGATTTATACGTGGACATTGAACCGTCAAGTCCGACCTGTTAAGGGCACAGATTTCCGAACGCACTCCCCTGAAAGTAGGATTTTTTTAATTCACTTCGTGATAATCGCCTACCTCCGATACTCTAATCACAATGGAAACGAAGGCAGTAAGGAATCTTTTCCGCGGACGAAAGTTGCAGTAAGAGATGGCGGGTGCCGCCTTCAACATGCCGTCAAAAAAATGTCGTCGAGACGTCGCACATAGAAGGTAGGTCATACAAGGTAGTGCTCAAATTTTATTTTCAAAAACTTATTTATCGAATTATTGTTATGTGATTGTTTAATTTTTGTTAAAATTATGTTTCGTGGTAAGTATCCTGTAACTAAGATAGGTAAGAGTCTATTAAAATCAGTCAGTAAATACCTTTTATTAAAACATCGTGTTTTTTTCAGTATTTTGGACGTATTAGCAAAGCAGTAGGTACTGTAGAGGTTTGGAGCTTCGCGTAAAACCTCTATGTCACTCTTGTTCGATTCTTCGTTATTTAAAGGCTGAAAAACTTTCTTTTTGAGTGACTTTTGATGTGCAAACGTCTTAGCTCTTACGTCTTACGTCTTACGTCTTATGTCATATATCTTGAATCTTGACTTAATATTTTTACGTGATACATATAATTCTCATCATAAAATACGTTTAATTGAAATATTGTTGAAGTTCAGTGAAATAAACAAGAAGTCCATCACGAAAGCTGAGTATTTATTATTATTTTTACATTATACGTAGAAACATACACTCAAGAAACACAATCTCAAAAAAAATCATAACAACATCCAGTCTTCATTCTACAACACCCAGGCTTCACAGTACGTTTGAACGGCAATGTACTCGTGAATTGTGTCTGGTATAAATTGTAAGCACGTCATTAACTCATGTATCAACCTTTAAATACTAATAATAGACCCCAAGCCTACTTACTGTGTTTGTCTGTTAGTATATACCGGATGTGTCAACGCTTGCCCTCGACATTATCAATTTAGCCGCCCTTCCAGTATGGTAATGGACTTACCTTTTATAAAAACGAGTTGTACAAATACAAAAAATTAACCTTTTCTAAAATACTGAAAACATGGACTACAGACAAACCTACGTTCAACTATTCGGACTGCTTACTTCACAAACGAAATTTATTTGATGAAATTTATCATCATGATCATTATCAGCCAAAGGACGTCCACTGCTGAACATAGGCCTCCCCCACGGTTTTCCAGAGCGACCGGTTGTGAGCAGTCTGTACAGGCGCCAAAGCTTAGTACCTAGATTAGATTAAATTTATTTTTATTTTTATAGACTAAGCAACTATGTCAGCCAACATTGATGAGGTGATGCAGCCTCGAATTATAGAAAGCACTTGTAAAATTCCACAGGCTTGCACATGTGCCGGTGGCCGAATGGTATAGGCATGCGCCCGGATAGTGTAAGACACAGTGTTCTATTCCTTGACTAACACAGTTGTTTTTTCAAGTGTAATTTATACTATCATATATCATACTTATAAAATACGTTGCTAAAAGATTGGTGAAATGATTTACAGCACAGCACATTTAAATATTGGCAGAAAAAATAATACCATCATTTGGTATTCTTCTAATTAAAATCTCTTCTAAACAAAACTGTCGTCATCAAAAATTGGGTTCATCGCCCATCCCCCTTTCCACCCAACTGAATAGTAATCGTTCACCGACCGCCCCGGATGTGTCGCCGCTTGCCCGCGATGTTATCAATTTGGCCCATCGCCCTTCCTGAATGTTAATGGATTTGTGATTCTGTAGGCCCGTGTAAAGATTTAATTTCGATGTCGAAAATAGAACGCGCGGATTTCGTTTTTTAAAATACGCCAGAAATATTGGCTGGAGTGGTAGTCTTTTGTTTTTGTTATCCAGCGTTAACAATTTATTTTGATTTTTTGCATGAATTTGAAGTAAGGTAATATTGTTGGTACTCGAATGATTTCAAAGCATAGTAATTCCACTTCGCCATTTACTTATTTAATCTAACAAACTTCAAGGAGTCAGTTCTTAAAAAAACACAGTGGCACATAAAAAAAACATTTACATTAAGTTGATATATTTAAGATGTTTACTGTATCTCTAATAACTAAAGGTTATAGTTTATTTTTGTTTTTATAGTGTTTTGTCACCATACAAACTTAATAATATAAATTGCACTTGTAAAAAGACAACTGTGAACCTGTGACAGACGAGGAATTGAACCCCGTGTAAGACACGGGGTCTGTCACAGGTTCACAGTTGTCTTTTTACAAGTGCAATTTATATAACTAAAGGTTGTCAAATACTAACAGACTGTTAGCAATATCGATAATGAAAGGACTAGTTTTTGATATTGTACGTAACATTTGCAAATTCATGTTTAATAAAATAATACTTACTAAATGGACGTGTGCTATTACAAGGCTGAAGTTGAGCACTATTAACAAAATGGCCATAACCAAACATTTGCCAAAATAACGAATTGGTAATTAGGTAATTTTATGGAAGTATAGTTAATGTTCAATGTTATACTATCGATATTTTTCGATTGGATTATTAATGCACATAAATTTAATAGTTTAGCATAATGAGTTAATAAAAAGTATTGAAGGGTACCTATCTGAAAAGAAAATTCACATTTTTTTCTTACTTTCATGTAGAACTTTTGAAGCACCTTTACAACCTACACATATACATATGTTTTCGTAAAGTCAACAGGAAGAAAATCACATTTCAAACTGTCTCAGTTCATAAAACAATACATACTTTGTACCGGCTGAAGTTACACAATAATGCATCTAGTTACAGCAGTTAAACTTATCCGCCACGAACTCGCGGGCGATTGCTCGGAAAGTCGTTGCAAAGCTATTTTAATGTTTGGAATCCAGGTGATTGTGGGAAAAAATAGGTAATAAATAACCAACAAAATCTCCTTCAATCCCATACAATACGCATAATGTCAAAGAGTAAGAGTATGTTGCTCAATTCATTCCAAAAAGTGTTTAGCTGTCTTATGAACTAGTGTTACGGCCTGTTTTACGATGTCGTAATAATTTATCGTAAGCTTTATCTGTCCAATACTTCATAAAAATGTTGTTCCATATTTGAATTATTCGTTGATTAGTGCTTATTTGTCGACTGTGAAAGAGGCCCTTATTCTTATGTGTCAACAAAGTAATGTCTGCTTAACACGTTCCGGGACAGTGAACGCCTACAGGCGTGAAAACAATAAAACATCTATTGTGTCTGGAAAAATGTCCTGGAATGTGTTAAAATAAATTGAACTTAACTATTGCGCTTGGCGGCCGTCACTATCCGCCAAGATGGCATTTACTATGGCAGCAAACGGCTTAAGAAACATCTGTTGGACCAAGCAAACCATAATTTTATTTGCAATCCAGTTTGTGGAAACTATCAATGCACCTGAACCATCTCCTGTTCCAGAACAACCGAATGACAAAAAGTAATAAAAGTTACCAAACAACGGGCCTCAAAAACATTGTGCCTCGCAACGGCTGATATTTCTCGCATGTTGCACGAAATGAAATTTTCATAGTGAAAAAGTTGTATTGAATTCGCGGATAGCGGCAAATGAAAAAATGATGAAAGATTGCGTTGTGTTGTTCGATAACTGTACTCCAATAACATTGGCTTTAGAATATTAACTGTAGTAAAATGGAAGAGATCAAAATATGATGCAAGAGTTATTATGACACAGATACGATGAAACCTGAAGAAAGCCTTCTTGTATAAATTAATAAATATGCGCCATTATTTACACTAATTGTCTGGTTTTGTGGTAAGGAATTTTCTTCCTTGTGTAAAGATGTACCAGACATCTTTATCATGGAATCTGACATAAAAATACGTTATTAGCACATGTTGATAAAGACAGAAAAACAGCGGTAAATTACCGTAAAATATTAATAGTGTACTGGTCTACACTCAAATATTATCTCCTATAAACCTCTTTTTTAATTTAAATCTTTTTTTATATTCAAAGTAGAGCATCAAACGTGGTCATACGCTTCTTAAGGCTTCCCTTGTTGTCAGTTTTGACTGTAAGTTTCCTTTAAGCCATTAAATACTAAAGGATCTTAAAACTATTGTGTTATGTTTGGAGAAACTACTTACATAGTACGCATTGTAAAAGTTGTGCTTTATGAACAACACTCTAAGATACACTTTGGCTTATGTTGTCTAGGAAAATGAAGCATAAACTATTGGCCATAATGTTGTTTATTGAGAAGTTTTCTAATAAATCGCCTTATTTATTGACAGCTGTAACATGAATTGATGGCGCAGTAAATGGTAGAATTAATTTTGCACATAAACATTATGATCGTACTGATTTTATGTAGTATTTTTTTCCTTATTGACGAAACACTGAAATCAAAGGATGTGAACCAACTTTTTACTGCGACCAAATTAAAAACAAAATACGTTAACGTTCATGACGTTAGAAGAAAATCATGTATATTCTAATAGTTGGATACGGGATTAAATATAAAAAAACTAGCTTTTGCCCGCGACTTCGTCCGCGTGGAATCGTGACTTCTTTCTCCCGTTTTTTACACATTTACCACTATATCTTTGCTCCTATTGGTCGTAGCGTGATGTTATATAGCCTATAGCCTTCCTCAATAACTGGACTATCCAACACAAAAAGAATTATTCAATTCGAACCAGTAGTTTCGGAGATTAGCGCGTTCAAACAAACAAACAAACAAACAAACTCTTCAGCTTTATAATATTAGTATAGATTAGTATAGATATGCGCCAGACAATAATACACCAATTGTCTGGTTTCGTGGTAAGGAATATTCTTCCTTGTGTTACGAAGTACCACACAACGATTATGATGGGGGCGTCTCCCATAAATACTTAAATACATATAACATCCATGACTCAGGTAGAATGTTCGTGCTCATCACACAAATATTTGCCCCTTGCGGGATTCGAGCCCGCGACGGCCGGCTTAATAGTCAGGAGCGCTAACCAATACACCAAACGCGTCGTCAAAGGTACATGGATTGCTACCATGAACCTTATTATTTATAAGCTTCCAATATTTCGGCACTGTTGCAATCGCCATGTTCCATTATTGAATGTTAGCATTTATAGTAGCTATAACTATAGTAAGGCCAACCAATTTACTGCCTTGGAAATGTGGTGCTGGTAAAAGATGCTTCATTGGACTGCATTTCGCAGTTACGAATCCATCCTTCAAGAGCTTGCTATAAAAATCTATCTTTCAGGTGGTAGAAAATGGTGGTGGCCTTCCAGATTTCTTTTGCCACATTGCGAGAAAAGTTTAACAGCTAATAGTTACCGGTAAGATAGACGTCAAAAGACCGAGAGGACTCAGTCCAATGAGATGGTCCGATCAGATTTTCGCTGCGGTGGATGCTGATCTCCACGCCGCTCCAAATGACGCCTAGGACACGAAGAGATGGAAGACCATCAGAAGAAACCTCATTAAGGGGTGTCGCGACCCTCAAAAATGGGGAGTACAATGAAAAGAGGAGAAGGATTACTTTAGTACTGGTTCTAAGGCTACTAAGTACTAAGTTTTTGAAATAAAGGGCTACAAAAATAATAATAATTAAAAGTCAATATTTTTCTTAAGATCTTTCAAGTTAGTCTACCTGATAAGTAAAGTTAGCAGACAAAGTTTGAAAGCGGATAAGCAAACATGGCATCTGCATACAGCCTCCTGTTTACCTCCGGGCTTTGAAGCTTCGATCACTTTTATAGTGATAATAACTGAATTTTTGCGCTAGAAGTTTGTAAATGGAATAGTTTTTGAAAACAAGTCTTTAGAAAATGTACGAATTAATATCTCAAATATTTTGAGATATTATTTCGTACATTTTCTAAGGACAGTCGTCCAAGATGTTTTATTTGTTTATTTATTTTATTCTTTATTGCACTAAAAAAAAAACAAATGGCGGACTAAATGTTTAAAACATTCTCTACCAGTCAGAAAAGTTGTGTCTCGAAACCGATTTTCATGACCGATAGGTAATACAGGTTGGAAAACCAATTGCATTTTTTTTGCATTTTTTTTATTAAATTATAAAAGTCTTTTTCCTTAATCGAGGAAACTTTTAACCTTAATTAGCAAAACTTTTAATCGAGGTAGCATAAAAATGCTGCCCTGTGTACCTACGTAAAAAAAATACGCTTTTTGGCAGGTTGTTAAAAAGATAAATTATTATTTAATTTAAGATTTAACTAAGCGTAAATATGTAGCGGAAGACCCTTATTAAGTTTATTGTAGCGCTCTGAATAGTTCAAAACTATGTTGATTTTCGACAAACGTGATAATCGTTGCGTTGCTAACATTATGCTACTAATCAAGCTGTTTTATAGTCACATTAGTAGACATTAAGCCGGTTATGTTGATTTAGTAAACTGTACCACCTACCTATTATACTATTGTGGTATTTCAATCACCTATCTTCATGACACAGGTAAATATATTTTGAACTATTTTTACTTGTTTTTTTTACTTGATGATTGTATTAGGTATTCAAGATAAATTCCTAATTGTAAGAGTCTCGTCTCGTGCATATTCTTTAGGGGTTAAAATATTAAGTTAGATAATTAACAGATTGCCTATTTTATTATCTTTTTGGATCTAATATAGAATATATTATTTTGTAGGTCATAAGTTTTAAATTGGCTTATAAATAAAATCATTGTTGATTTTAGAATGATAAACATTTTTAATTACACAAAAAGACTTACATACTGGAGATCCTTAAACTTTGTTCCTGAATCACTTACAAAAGTATTCCCCGACTTTTTCCTCTTATTTGCGGCCGGGTCATTCGGAGGGAAATCTTAACTTGCTCATTATGCGCACGAACGACTTTGTATCTGGTGTGGTCAGCTAACAAAACCAGCTTTTTTCTAATTATAAGAACGTTTTTATACAGTGCTAACTTTGCCTCTTGCCACTGCTGCGCTTAATTCATGCAAATTAAAAAAAAACAGGCCCATAACCCATAATAAAAATTTTGTCATTTAATCACTCAGTTTTCTTGTCATTACTCAGTTTTATTGTCATCAACTCAATTTATATATCGTCCCCATCGTGTCAAAATTAAATAACTGACACGTTTGCCGAAATTCACTTTTTGTTATTTTTAAATAATATAAAGTGTAAGCTACATTTTGGTCTATTTTTCGTTGCAATATGTATGATTTTCGCGAAGATATCATAATTTTAGTAACTCTATTGACCACATATTACAACAAGGTTTGTTAAAAAAGTTTCGTGGAAAAACTGAATAAATGACAAAAAAATTAAATAACTACAATTGAGGGTTTTGACATACCTACCAACAAAATCAATAAGTGACTTTGTTGAATTCTGCCACAACTGACTCGGAAACATTGTTACAAAAATTGGTTGTGGCAAAATTGAATAAGTGCTCTTGTTTAATTTTTCATTAAAACATTGTATTATATATTTTTATCATAATCAGCCAAAGGACTAGTCCACTGCTGAACTTAGGCGTCCCCCACGATTTCCCACAAAGACTGCAATCTTTACAAGGTCGTCTAAGGGTCTCCAATGTAGAACTCTTCTGCCCCAACGACCATCAGGCCTAATCCCGCTTGTTAGGGAGGCTGGAACTTATTAAACCCACGTGCGAGACGATTTGTGATAACTCTTGAATCAGCTTGTTGACATGGCTCAGGGCTGAGGTGGTAAGTTTTGTTTATTTATTTATTTATACTGTATTGCACAACCAGAGTTTATACAAAAGGTGTACTTAACGCCATATGGCGTTCTCTACCAGTCATACCTTTTGTCTCCTTTTTTGAAAAATAACACCACCAAACTCCTGTTCCATGACTCAGGCAGCCCTCAAGCAGCACGGAATTAAAGAGTCTCTGAAGGACTTTGAGTACCGGTGTTCCCCCCTTTTGAAGGCTCTGCTGTGATTCCGACCTCACCAGGTGCCTTGTTGTTTTTAAGCTGTTTCAGAGCCATTCTTATCTCGTAGAGGCTGATGTCCGGGATGTCTTCGGTGTAGTGTCGGGTCAGGATAGCTTTTGGGTGTCCGGCCTTAGCTATTAACGGGCTCGGCAACTGAGGTGTACAACTGCCCATAGAACTTCTCGATCTCCCTCAAAACATCTGCTTTTGTCGACGCTACACTGCCGCCTTCCGTCTTAAGCTTCGTCACAGGCTTTGGCCCAATAGACATGTCTCTTGCTTGGAAGCCTTGTTTTCACTCTATCTATCGGTTCTTTAACACTGTTCGTGTTAAAGGAAGAAATTTAGTGTCGTAGGGACTTCCATATTCGTCTTTTCACCTACTGTAGTTTTCAACATTAAAGGAGGTCTTCAATGCTATAGATCGACGTTCTGCTATAAGGTCGAGAGTGTGGATCGAGAGTCTTAGAGGACGATTTTTACGGCCAGGACTAAAAATCTTAGACCCCACCGTTTGAATAGTTTCCATAAACTCGTTGATTATCTCGTCCACTGAAACGCAATTCTTTAGGCACTCAAAGCGGTTTGACAACTCGAGTTGAAAGCTCTCGGAATTTTGGATATGGGCACGAGTAGGTCGGAGCGGGGACCTCATCAAGCGAGACCTTCCCAATTTGACATTAAATTCCATGTGCCTTGAACCATCCGGTAAACACTTCCTACCGGTCTTTATTCAGTTGATCACGGAGACATCATTAAATAACCGTTTCTTGGTAGTCATGATGAAGTCTATCTCATTTCTCGTCGTGCCATCCGGATTCAACCAGGTCCATTTCCTTTGAGGTGGCTTCTGGAAGAAATGTACCCTGGCGTTCCTTTCACCATATTAAAAGGATCGATAAGATCCGGAATACCATAATACGCTCCAGAACTGGAATAGCAGATGTAGGCGAAAAGACAGCAAAGCTTAAATGGGAGTAGGCGGGGCATGTGTGTAGAATGCACCCAAATAGATGGGCCCAAATCGTCACGCAATGGATACCACCAGACGAGGTGGAGTGACGATCTGTTCAGCTTTGCGAGAAATTGGGTGTTGTTGGCCGCTGATAGAGACAAATGGATAGAATTGGGGCAGACCTTTGCCCAACAGTGGGATGATGTAGGTAATATAAAAAAAAGTATTACTTGGTTGTGTGCCAAAACTTGCAAAAGTGACGTACAAAAACTTGATAATTGCAATTTTGTTATAAAATACGTTTGTGGCAAAACTAAATAATTACTTTTTTATTTTTATATTTAAAATAATATAAAGTAGCATTATGATAGACTATTTAAATTATGAAGTTGAAGCAGCTTCATAACATATCAAAATCTCTACGGTAAATTTCCTTCGGCTTGGAATGTTATCGCCATTTTTGTTTAAAAAAATCACAAAAACTCAAATATCTCGGAACTTTGGTTTTGTTGGTTATTTAATTTTGCCACGACGGGGACGATATTATGTAAAAAATATTTGTTACATTTTTCAGGGAGAAAATAGTTTTTTTTTACTTTCAACACGCCGAGTGATTGAATATTCATCAAGAATATTGATTCGCATTGGCATCCGTTAAATACAAAAATAATGAAAAAAAAAACATAATTTAAGTTAGATCATTTTAATTTCGGTAAAAAAAAAATATAAGATATACCTTCTAACTTTATGTTAACAACGTCGTTTGACCGGAGTTTCCGAGCTGGTAATCTTGAATACAAAAAATTACCGATAAAGTCAAGTCTTAAGTAATAATAAAGTGTTTTACGAGAAAAACCGCTTCAAAAGGCGAGTGTATGTACAAAATTTATGATAAGAAGATTACATAGAGTGGATTTTACTTGAACAAGCTTTTCATGCCAATATTTTTCTTGAGACAGTGAGAGCTTTCAAAAGACTTTGGGAACCAGTGAAATTTAGCGAAATTTATTATTGCACTGAAATGCTTTGTTGCTATCTGTTATTTGTAGATGTTTGAACTGTTAATAGGCTTATGAAACACTTGTAAACGATAAATGAGCAGTAACCAACGAATAATTTTAATATAAATATGGAACGTCATTTCGTATGAAGAAATGGATAGATAACGCTAACCAGGACTTATAAGGACATTGCGAAACAGGCCGTTGCGATCTTGCTTTCATCCGTTCAAGTTTCAGGCCGTTCAACACACACACAAAAGTTTTATTTATTTATTTCATATACTCGTGTAATGCTGTCCCAGCTAATCTGTTAATTGGATTTTAACAGATCTGCTTAACTTGCTTGCTTGCTTGCAATACGCACCCTTATGTTTAAGTACCGGCTTGAAAAAAGGCAACAACTATAGAAGATTCACATTATACGCCTTTTATACAATCACGAGCTTAATCATCTATTTATCAACATAAGCCATACCAAACCAACAATCCCACGAAAATGTTATTCCGAACGATAATAATAATCATTTGCAATTCTCAAATGTCACCTTAGGGCAGGTTCATTTCGTTCGATTCCTCTTCGTTTCCTATAACATCCCTCAAGGGTGTGTTCCGAGGTCTGTAATGTCTAGTTTGCTGTGTCATTCGTAGGGATGTACCCATTAGCTGGCCATTCTGTCGATATTGTCGATTGTTTTGTATGTTGGCAAGTGTCAAAACAGATTATGTGATGCAGTATGAATTTTGCAACTATAATTGCTTATAGTAAATAGAAGAAATGTTACCATGTAAGTCTATCACAACTCCAAATAATCCATATATACAGCGTGTGGCTTGTAATAGGAGCAAAAATTATAATCAATGATAAGAATACACTTAGTTACCTTGACCTAGTCATTAGTGCTCTAAAATGTTTTAACTCAGAGATATAGTATTCCAAAGTTATAATCACTAATCAATGTAAATAACAATGTCAAGTTCTATGACTGGACACATTTATTGCAACACATTGCTGGTTCGATTTATCAATAAATTTACTATTAATTTTTATAAATTAGAACCATTTGAATTGATTACTGGTGGTACCTGGGCCTACATTTTATATTTTTTCTCCTATTACAGGCCACAACCTGTATATAGTTAAATAAATGGATAATCTCCCAAAATCGATAGCAAAAACTGACCGAATTCAAAATGCACGAATGTGTTTGAAAAGTTCTTAAATCCACATCACTCCTCAAATCCAAACTATCGATGTCTCACAATCATTTTGATCGCGTTTCTAGTTGTCAATACTATCGGTCGTGTATTCTATTGAGAGGCGGTGATCTCAAGCAGTCAATTAGAGGGAATTAATCAGTATATCTGAGTCGGTTCGCACCATAACGCGACACATTGCATGCAATAATTGAGACGGATTGCCCCGCAGATACGGAGTAATTATACCCAATAAATTAACTCAAACTCACACGCAAACGATAATACTGTTTAGACTATAATACTCTTAATGTGAACCGTCATAATTTAGTCCATAAATTAATTAATATTCAGTGATATTCTATCGGAAATCGGAAGGTGGATTCGCGTCTGTCATTATAAGAGTGTTAGTTTATATTAGCTTATGAGCTCTGCTTATGAACAAGATTTTTACTTATATACATTGCACTTGTAAAAAACAACTGCGTAAGACAAAAAATATTTGTAAAAAAAACATTTTTTTCGGTTATTGTGAGAGCAACCTCGCAAAATTTATGAGGTGTCGCAGCCTACGTGTTTATAAAAGCAACATGCTTGTCAGTGTGTCGGTGGCTGAGTGGTATAGACATGCGCCCGGATATCACACGACACAGGGTTCGATTCCTAGTATGGCACAGTTGCTTTGTACAATAAGTTTGTGTAGTGACAAAACACTATAAAACAAAAATATAATTAGACGATTTTTACTTGTTCGCCAGTGACTAAAAAATCGTAAGGAAATCTCATGGTTGATACGATTGACTCATTACATTGTAAGCTGAAAATCCATCATGACCTAACCTATACGAAACTCCAGAACTTAAATTTGAACCGAACATACCCAAATTCTGAACTGAAACTACGCTGAATCGTTACCAAAGCATAGTTATCCGTCTCAAACTATGAACATAACCTGGGGGTCAATTCCACTATTTACAACACGAATCGTTTGAGTTTAGTTTAGGTAGCAGTTCGTTTGGAGTTACGCTCAAAAATATGACACAAAACAGTATTCCACTATTCATTCTACCGAACTTAAGCTGAACGCAAGACGAAACGCAGCGTAAACAAACAGGCAAGCACAGATTAGTAAGAGTATTAAGAGATTGGAAAGCTCTTTGAGCGTTTAGGACCCTAATAAAGATTGGAAATGCAACCTGTGGTGTCGCTAGCGTCGTTTTATTTATTTTTTAGCTGATTTTGTGCAATTTGTTTTTTTTTAATATTATTTCTCATTAATAACAGGTTTATATTTTAAATAACACCCTAATTGACCCTAAAAAATGAGCTTTATAGAAATACTTGTAAGTTGCAGATTTAAAAAATATTTTGTAAACATTCGATCATAAAACATCAATGTTTTCGACGGCTCTTGAGGTATTTAAATTATTTAAACTTTGCAATATTTCACTTGATCCTCATGATCAAGTATTTGTCAGTAACTTGACTGTAGGTAAATATTTTTCTTTTCTTATTTTAGTTGGTTTTTAATCAGTATAATGAAGCCTAAGTCTTTTACCTAACGCAATATAGTATTCTGTGGTACAAGTATAACATGTACACTACGTATTCTTAGCTAGCGTGGCGCACGTGGCAATCCCAGGTAGATAAAAAGACAAAGGGAAGGGGTTGAAAGTTATTGTTCTTGTTTGCGTACCTTTACCGCTTGTGTGACGTTGCCAATCTAGCTAGCTATTGTGTTATCCTAAACAGCTTTACAGCTGGCAAGTAATAAATACCCTAAACATTCCGTTATCTATTTTGAAAAATACTTACGTGCTATTTACAGAATAACTTACCTATTGACTTGGCAGACGGTAAAATCAATGAGCAGTTTTCTTGTCATTAGATGTTTATATCATCGAGAGATGGCACTAGCGTTATTTTAGGAACTAACTTTTAAAACTTTATCCAAGAATTATAGCAGAGGGCTATTGCTTTTTGCCAACGTAAATAATAAACAGTAAAACAATATTAATGAGAACTTTTAGTACATAAAGGACATAATAATGGTAAAAAAATAGTATCCTAATTAATACATAAGTCGAGTCATTAACGCATTTTACAATATTTAATTACGCACTTTTATTCTTTCTCCATGGTTTTCCGCCAACGTGAAAATAAAAGTTCCTAAACTGACCTTAACGCCATCTAGTAAGAGCTGTAAAACGGTGGCAGAAAAGTGCTCATTAAAGGTTTACACATCAAATCTGCTATGGTTCAAATTTAAAGTCGTGTTGTCGATAATTATTGATTGATTCATATCTATGGTATTATGAGCGGTTGTTTAATATGGTTACTTTCTTGCTTCTCATTAATGGTTTTATTTTAACATTGTAAATCGTAACGTGGTGAATCGATTCATAACAAACTCGATATATTTTTTATAATCTATGCTTGCAACATTCGATTTATTAAAATTACATCGGAGCACCACTAACAGACGTTCAATGATTGGTTGAAATAATCGTCATCTATTGGTGGATTCGTAAAGTTCTTCTTCAGTTGCGGTTCGGTCGACCTAAACGTCAAAACATTAGTAGAATATGAATCGGCTAATCTTCGGTCGAACGATAAAGTTGAGCTAAACCACAACCGAACCGCTTTAGTGGAATAGGAAATGTGACGTTTAGTTGGTTATCGTCACCGGTTGAGTTTACGTTAAGTTCGATTTTGATAGTGGAATTGGACTGCTGGCCGGCGTGTTATTACTTATTCCATAGCTTGTGAAATGCTATTGCAAACAGTGTATTGTATAGCCGAGGTAAGCACTTAAAGTGTTTAAAAATTAAGAGTGTGGCCTGTAATAGGGGCAAAAGTTTAACATATATGCCCTCTAACTAGCCAGTAATCAATTGTAAATGGTTTTAAAGTAATAGTTTTAAAAATTATAATTTTAAAAATTAATTTTTATTTTCTAACGAAAGAAATCGAACCAGCAATGTATTGCGGTCAAATGTGTCCAGTCATAGAACTCGACAATGTCATTTACTACAACGAGTTAGCGATTTTGATATACATTGATCAGGGATTATAACTTTGGATTCATATTTATCTCTTATTTAAATCATTTTGGAGCACTACGGCCAGTTTATTTTTGTTTTTATAGTGTTTTGTCACCATACAAACTTAATAATATAAAATGCACTTGTAAAAAGACAACTGTGAACCTGTGACAGACGAGGAGTTCCTCGTCTGTCACAGGTTCACAGTTGTCTTTTTACAAGTGCATTTTACACTACGGCCAGGTCAAGGTAACAACGTATACTCTGTAGAATCACTGTTAAAAATTTTTGCTCGTATTACAGTGCACAAATTGTTACTTGTTTGTAGTTGTGTTATTTATTTAAGAACTTTATAGCACAAGTAACAGTGTACAAAAGGTGGACTTAATGCTAAAGGCATTCATTGTGTTAGACTTGTTGTGTACTTTAAAGTGTCTAAAGTAAATAAAAATTATTACAAGTACGTATATTCTTGACTTTAATTACGATTGCAAATAGCAATCGAGTTTGGGAATATTCCCGCAGATAAACTTCTCACATCGATCGTGATCCACGTCCCACTGTCCAACCATGCTGTCCACCTAGGCCCGGTTGCGTGATCAATAGTTAAATAACCAATTGTTAAATGTCGTTACCTGCGGTTGAATATCTACGATTGTGTGCATTTGAAGAAAAAAAAATATTATTGGTTATTAAAATAGCCATAATGTATTTTCAACTGCTACTTACGAAATTTAACTATAAGTTGAGTTAACTATTGGTCACGCAACCGGGCCTTAGTGCTACACACTTGTATAAACTTAGTTTAACTAACTCAAGTTTATAGCAGAAGTTGGTGGTCACTCTTGAACTCTAAGTGGAAATGATTACCGTACACAATGTATGTATTTGGGACTAGAGGAGAGCTGTTTTCTTGTTATAATTTAAGTTTTAGGTATTCAGAAATAAAAAAAACAAGATTTTAATGAACACTGCAATATTTAACAAATGCCAGAATCAGCCAGCGCATTAGCTTTTATTGAAGAACGCCACCAGAAGATTTACTACAGGTATATAAGGACATGTTTCGTACCAGTTTTCAACAAAAATCGCTTGCACACACGACATCAAAACGGGCGTCACTTTAAACAATCGACGACGACATTAGGCGCGGAACACCTCGTATAATAACAGGGCAGGATTTTAAAGTTTTAAATCAGTAAAATCTTAGGCCGCGGCCCCCTCTTAGAGATGGGGCCCCGGCCTTACATTTGCGAGAATAATTCAAAGTGCAAGTGCTGAAGTAAGCAAGGCGATGAATGAATACAGAAAACAGAAAAAATACTAATGGGTTGACAAAACACAATCGTAGCATATCGTGATTGGTTAGGTTCTTAGATTTGTGTTCACATTACAGCACGTCCGATATCATTCTCGTATCTATCTCCCGATGTTTATATTGTTTAAAGCTAATTCCATCTGAGATTAAGAGACTGCACAACTTATAACATATCCGTGTTTGAGCTGTACCTAACTTCATGTTACTGAAAGTGGTCAATCTTAGTTGGAGCTCGCGTAAACTTCTGTGTAATCTTAATATGCGTACCTTTGGGCTTGAGACAACTTTGGTCGTGTGGTAAACCCGTGATGTGAGGAGGTAGTCCTTAACACGTTCCGGGACAGTGAACGCCTACAGGCGTGAAAACAATAAAACATCTATTGTGTCTGGAATAGTGTCCCGAAACGTGTTAAGCCCGTGTTTACTATATTTGTGTAGAAATAAATATCTCAACTGTTAAGTTTATAACTGTACTAGCTTTTGCCCGCGACTTCGTTCGCGTGGACTTCAGGTTCGTCCCGTCTAGTAGCGCAAAAAATGTGTTTTTTTACGACCTCACATTAGAAACCTCAAAAATTGTAGCCTATATGTTATTCTGATGTATAAGCTATATTGTGGTAAAGTTTCATTCAAATCCATTCAGTAGTTTTTACGTGAAAGAGTAACAAACATCCATACATCCATACATCCATACTTACAAACTTTCGCCTTTATAATAGTAGTAGGATTTCACAAATCATATAAAAGCGTTTTTTCAGTGCCATGTGCTATAAATAAATACTAAGGGTGCGACTCCACCTTAAAAAAGGAGGAGATTCAAAGAAGCGGACGATGTTAACGTTTTTGAATCAGTGGATATCCGGACTAACCTATGTATAAGTATAGGATCAGTAAATGATATGGTAAAGATCTCTCGTGCCTAAGCACTTTTGATGAAAATCGCATGGACACACGACAAAAACTGGCGTCATTTGTAACAAAAGATGACGCGGGCTGCAAGCGATTTTGGCTCTTAACATGGTTAGGCGCAAGAGTCCTCAACTGTACATGCTCTGTCATCAACTACAATATGTATTCCTTATCATGTATTCCTAGAATACATTATGTAAAGACTACAGCCCTCAATGCAAATTGTGTATTAAAAAGAACCATCCATCGTAAAAGCTAACTCGCGATAAAATTGCAATAAAAACAAACAATGTAAAAATATGTAAGTCTAGTATATTAAAACCCGTCTCCGAATTTATTTAAAAGCCATTTTACTAAGCTCAGCCATTATTTTTTACGAGCGCCGAAGGACAAAAAGTTATGGACTCAATATTTGTTAAAATAAAAGTTCTCATAAAGCGATATTCGATGATCACGCTAAGTCTATTTTATACGTGAGTAATAAGAATTCAGTATGTAATAATGTTAGTAGCAGTATACATTGCTGAATGGATTCGGATTAAAATATACGAGGATAAACTGTGGAATCGGGACTTCGCTTGCAAGGCGGCGGGGTGCTCGGAGAGGTGAGAGCGGTTTGCGTGAAGGGTGCGGGTGGCGTGAATACACTCGCCCGCACCCCTTACGCACCGCGCTATCGTCTCCTCCCGCACCCCTGCACCCCGCAGATGAAGTCTCAATGAAACGGATTACCAATGTAATTTTGTAAAGACTACTCTACGCCATTAGCTGATATATGGCCGTGCGTCTAAATCTATATTATTTACAAGGAATTGCGAGTTTCTATGATTCAAGTTCATATTTTAGTGTAATTATACTATATACTCGTAATAAGTATAATATACTCGTAAATAGAGTAGTTATTACGAGCTTTCTAAATTGTTTTGATAAAAGTACGATCCAAAACTTTAGAATTAGTACTTTTTAATTAATAACGCCTAACACCATTTAAGAATAATTCAATTAAACACTTAAAATCGTTTCGAAAAGCAAATGTTTAGTCTGACCGCAATTCAGCTTGTTACACTGCTACTTCAATGGGAGGAATTGGAGCTGTACAAACCTCAGGCAATAACTGCTTTGAATAAATTATCAAGATAGAGGTTAAAGGAGATTAACGTAACAGGGCAATGAATATTCGAAACTATTCCGTATCTAATAGAATGGTTGGCGAAAATTCAGATACTTATAGAACCCGAAAGTTTGGGATTTAACACTTTGGGATGGAAGTTACCAGTTTACTTGTAGATCAATTTTGTGGGCTTATAGTTTCAAACTATTGAGATGAACTGATGAGAAAAGAGGAATATTTTGTAGTATACGTAATAGCGCAGACACTTATTTTGAAAAGTAATACGTACTCAACAACCGCTATGTTACACTAGACAGGCTGTTCAGAAAAAAACTTTGTATAAGTTGAGGCCAGATGGAGTATCTTTCATAGTGCAGTGTTGGCGTTGACGCGATGACGTGGCAATTGCATACTTTTGTCATTATAAAAAATGTGACACAAAATGTGTTTTTTACAGTGTGTATATGTATGTATGTCTATGTAAGGACTACAAACATTCATACAAACTCGTGATTCGATAGTTCTCAATTTAATTAAGGTAAACATTAATGCTTAATGGGCTTACATTGAGTTTGAACATCTGGAATACCTTTTATAGTAATTTACCTGAAACAAAAAATAAATTAAGATTAGTCATTTCATGCTTTCAGAACTCTAATAAAGTTGCTTAACCAATTTACTAAAATTACTTATCATACAACTGCGCTGCATGAAACAAAAACGTGACGTCTAACATCTTTAAGGCCCAGATATTCAATTTTTACGATGTTTCGATTGAGTTTAAACATGGAAACATTAATTATTTAAATCTCGAATCTATATATGTTATAGAAGAAGATTACTAGAAAGCTGGATTGTGGTTGGAAACACGATTGTAATTACTTTGCTCGATAATAATTGCCTCAGAAGTGGGCCCCTTTTTTTTCGTATTTTCTATGTAGTTTTCAAATTATTGGACTTATATTTATGAAAATCACATATTTTAGTACGTAATCCCATTCTAAACATATACATGTTAAAATGATTTCAAAATGTTTGTTATTTAGATCAGAATAACGAAATATCTAAAAACACTTTATTTGACCTATTTCGACTTTTTTGATCTTGATTTGCTCAAGCTACACAGATGTGAGGAACAGGGGATTATAAGAATATACATTTTGACCACATAAGTGAGATCTCAGCTATGAATCAAATGATTTTTTTTTAGTTTTTATCGGTGTTATGTTCAAGCAAAGAAAGGTCCATTTTTTTCTTTAGTCTGTATTCTTTCTTACAAGCAGCAAATTCTTCCAATTGTCTTTTTAAGATTACTTTAGACACCAAAGATGTTTAGGGCGTCCAATCGTTTTTTTCCAGTTTTATTAACATTTTCATTCATAAAACACTGATTTAGTGATTCTCACACTTGTGACGATGGTGATTCGCGCAAAGACTTTGACGCAACAGTTGATCGTCGTGTCATCTCTGTTCTATACATGCAAGCAGAAATAGCGCTATCTTTTTATTCAAATGACAAGCACGAGATACCATTTCCTCATTCCCCTTGACGCCACTGCGAACGCTGGACCTATGTCAATTTTTGCAATTTTATTTGCGTACTTAATTACGTAAAACACCTAAGAACTAATAATAGCTAATTTCGCCGCGCCGCGTCACGCTCAGTTGGATCAGCATCAGTCTTATACTAATCAAAGGTCGCGAGTTCAAATCGGGGGTATCATGAATATTTTTCTACATAGTCACAATATTTTTTTAGAAAACGAAATAAGTATTTATTTTAATTTTTGGACATTTTAACATTTAAAATAAAAAAAATTAAAAATAAAAACTAATTAAATTTTTAGGTTTTTTTTTAAAGTAGCAAATCCTATTAAAAAAACTACATAACAATGAAAATAAATTTCAAAAAGAAAATTAGTATCAAAAACATCATCACCATGCGGATAAATCTCCTCAATGCCATGAGGATGGAACCCCAACCTCTACGTGTTAAGCAAAATAAAAAGAGAAAGGCTGTAGCGACATATATAATTGTTGTGAATAAATGAACTATATTTTTGTACCAATCGTAGAGATGAATCCGTTTCTATAGTAACAATATAAACAAAAAGCATAAAACACTCATGTCAAATTATTGTAGTTTTGAACATTTTCTCTATTTGGAAAAATCAGAGCTAAACCATAACTGTAGGTTTAGCAGTAATCTCAAATGCTAAAGCTGTGCCCTGGTGACTCTAGTATATTGGAGACGAGAAAATATTATATGAATTTGAGGGAGGGAGAAAATTATTAGGTGATAGGTCTATATTAATTTTATTTATTTATTTACATCTAGACTCCTGTGACAAAATACAAACATTGGAGGTTAAGTTAAGGTCGGTCTAGCTCTCTTCGTGTATGGAACTCAGGTTTCCATGTTATTTACGTACGTACGTACACATTTTCTGAATCGTGTAGTAATAATGCATTGACTATCTATCTCTTATTTGGTGACATGGACTTGAGCGACGAACATGGAGATTACTCAGTATAATCCAATTATATTTGCATTCAGAAATGTCAAATCTGAATAATTTTTTCAATTTTGTTCTGTCGAAAATGTGTGGAGACTGTCTTAATTTTATTTTTATAACCGTTCCTCAAATTGCTGTTACTGAATATCCAAAACAACTTTGGTGTTTGTGACACATAATAATTCTATTAATCTTGTAGTTAGCGCCAAATGGCGCTTCGGGGTCACGAAGGGTTCCGTACCATTATCTATGAAAATGGCATAAACATCATATCTGTTGTCAGGGAGTCCCATACAAAAGATATGAAGTCCTAATAATGGGGCAGCCCCTCATTATTATCATTATCAGAGTAGATAAGTTGTATGAGAGCAACCTGAAAAAAAAACTGTTTTTTAAGTTTTTGTTTTTTCAACGGCAACATGAATACATCCTTCCTGAAAATTTCAACTGTCTTACTATCACGATTCATGAGATAAACCCTGGTGTTGCCCTTTCGGTGTAGGAACATCATGCTCATCATAATTCATTCCTTGTAGGGAGGTGTCCCAAAAATATTTTAAAATACATATTTTAGGCGGTGTGATTAGGATATAAAGAAACCCATGCCAAATTACAGTTTTATAGTAAAAAAGGTCTATAAGCTAGACTACAAAAAGTCAAACATGGCAAAACCATATATGGTTTATCAAAGTAATTGTGTGGGTGCGGTGCTCTAATTAACAAACCTAGACAGTTGAAATATGGCATCTAGCTAGGTAATAATGTGTAAGCGAAGGAAAAAATCTGAAAACAAAAGAAAGTTTTTTAATTGTAGGGTCTGAAACCGTTATAATTAAGTGGATGGAAGCTTGCACAAAGTATGTATTAATGATTTATGAATAAGCAAATAAATATTTCTATAAAAAGTTATGATATCCCAACAAAAACATCAATGTGAAAAATGATAGCCAAGTTCAATGCTCAGTATATTTGATGGTGAACTTCGCCGAAAAAAGTATTGCATCTAAATGAGAGATTACTACTAACTACTTTTGCCTTACTATTTTCTTACTTTCTAACACATGATAGTCAAGTCATTTTTATAGTTCAGGCTGATATTAAGCGAGTATTTTAAGCGTGGTGTGGGTGATTAATTTACTTGAACCATTTCACGGGACATCCAAAATATACGCGGGCGACGTCGCGGGAGACGACTAGTAAATAAAAAACTTTGATATTATTAAAGGATTACTGAAACGATAAAGAAACCTTTGTCTTTAATTTAGCTTTCCATATTTGTAATGTTAAACGGAAGCGTGAAACATACTGCGCAGACCCTAGATAAACTGGGAACAGGGCAAGAGAATGATGATGATGATTTGAAATTCGATTTCGAGTATTTTAAGCGTGGTGTGGGTGACCTCGATAGTAATTACTTTAAACCATTAATTTACTTGAACCATTTCACGGGACATCCAAAATATACGCGGGCGACGTCGCGGGAGACGACTAGTAAATAAAAAACTTTGATATTATTAAAGGATTACTGAAACGATAAAGAAACCTTTGTCTTTAATTTAGCTTTCCATATTTGTAATGTTAAACGGAAGCGTGAAACATACTGCGCAGACCCTAGATAAACTGGGAACAGGGCAAGAGAATGATGATGATGATTTGAATGTTATGAATTTCAGTGTGTAAAAAAAAACCATGACAAAATTCTCGTGATGGGTGAACTTTGACTTATATACCTACTGGTTTGTACGGAACCCTAAATTTGAAGTGCCATATCTGTAATGGTCTTCAGTCATCATCAATTGGAAGACTGATGGAAGATAGTAGTGCGACTATAACTGTGTCGACAAAAAGGATCTTAATATAAACCACCTAAATGTTATTACATTACATTTCCTACACCTATGGGTTGGCTGGAAGTGGTATCTTTTAGGGATAAGCCCACCTTTGTTCACATTGTGACTTCTTGTACCTATTTTCTGTACATCTTATAAGTGCAATAAAGAATATAATAAATGTTATCGGATATTCTTTCTTGTTTTTATAATGGTTACAGGTTGCTGGCATAAAGTGCTGACCAGTCGTGTGAGAATGAAATGCCACTCTTTGCGTTCCTTGTTCTTTCGATAAACGTTTAGACTAAAAAGCATGTATGGTGTACTAAAGAAACCATTTTGTAAAAGTTCTTAGGGGTTCTGCTAGATGGCGTGGGTATGTTACTTACAAAAGCGCATGAAGTATCTTATTCAAGAAAATTTTGTTCCTTAAATAAACACTAGATGGCTTAATTATACACGAGATTTGTAAGACAAAGTTGACAGAAAAAGTTTTGTGCGGGGGTGCTGGTGGGGGAAGCGCCCCGCACTTTTAACAAGGGGGCGGGGCTTATGAGATAATTTGACGGAATAAGACGGCCTTAAACGAAAATCACTTGCAAAACGCTTGTCACTTCAAACAAAAGATGACGCGAGGTTTGCACCTCGAACGCTTGCGCGTTTTGGAATCTTAAGGTGGTAAGGCGCCAGAGTCCTCGTCTGTACTAAATACCAACACAGTACCCCCAATATAGCTACAGGTATTATGTGCCAACTTATTTTATTACAATGTCTCATACTTCACACGAACGCAAATATTATTTACGGGTATGTAAGTAAAGTAAGGTAAACCTTGGGTTCCTTCTAAGCTACGTAACAGCCTCAAAGCAATGTGGTCCAATAAAGGACTCCATAAACAAACCCTGCTTACCCGGGCCTGACTTAGGCATTTCAATAAGTTTTTCTTTTGACTTTGACATTCTTTGTAAGGTAAAGTTTATATGAAGTAGGTATTATTATGAGCATCTAAATGAAATATTTTGTTTTAAACTTTCACGGTCACAAACATTAGAATAGTTCGATACGGGATTGCTACCATGTTACCTTATTATTTTGAGCTTTCGATATTTCGGCACCGTTGCAAGCATGATCACGGAGTGACTGAAGAGAACTTGCGGGTGGATTGTTATTGGCAGACATATCGGTCTACCCTCCTTCGAAATAAATACTAAAATATAAAATATCTTGTGCTAATCTATAAGCTCTACAAACGCCTATTAAGTATGATTGATAATACCAAGCCCGAATTTAATGTCACGCACGAAGGCTTATCTACGTCACTCCATAATACAAGACCAACATTAACTTAGGCATAAAACTAACACTATGTTAAGCATTTTCGCTCAGACGTAGAGCTACGTACGTATTAAGTATGTATACAATGCCTATCTAAAATATAAGAATAAATCGCAAAATGTGTTAGTAAGCGCATAACTCAACAACGCCTGGACCAAATTTGGCCAATTCTTTTTTTTTAAATGTTCGTTGAAGTTCAAGGATGGTTTATATGGCGAGAAAAAAACGAATATTTGCTGGAAAAACCCTAAAATCAGCTCTTTTCTTTTTCTTATACAAACGTTTTGTAACTAGAACGACTACTCTACGAGTCAAGGAGGAAAATCCTTGAATTACCATTAAACGGGGCCGGGGCGGGACGGGGCTGGGGACGAAACGAAGTTCGCTGGGCCCGCTAGTTACTAATAAAATAGCATGTGAACTTCTATCGTAAGTCACGAACTTTTACACTAGTTATTCTAGACTTCAACATTCAAAAATGCGGCTTCATCTGCATACACTATGTTTAATGGATGTATTAACCTTCTTGTATTTTTCGTCCACTAAGGCCCGGTTGCGTGGTCAATGGTTAAATGCTTAAATTTTCAGAATGCCTTTTCAATGACATTGTGATAATAATACTTTAATAATTTGATAAGTTTGTAAAATATTTGCATGCTAATTCTGATAGCTGGAAAAGCTGAACTGTAATAACCATAACACCCACAAAAATGTACCCTTTTCCAAAGGCAAATAAAATATTTATTTCATTTAATTTCATTTAATGACTATTGGTTAAGGTTTTTTTCCGGAAATCTGAATCCACGCTTCTGCGCTTTACATGTAAGTACTTAGCTATTTTTTTTTTAGTTAGCTATTACTGTCCCACTGCTGGACATAAGCATCCCCCAAACTTCTCCAGTGGTCGCGGATACTGGTCTGAGCTAGCCAGTCTTCACAGAAGTGATCCAGATCATCTCGCCATCGTTTTCTGGGTCTGCCTTTCGGGTGACGTCCATCAGTAGGCACCCAGTGGGTGACGATCTTAGTCCATTTTTTGGGGCACATTCTGTTTACGTGGCCCGCCCAGTCCCATTTAAGCCTAGCGGTCTTCACACCCATATCAGCTATTAATCAATAAATATTGGAAACTTCAAAGGGCTAAACACGGGCTATACCCTATTTTCCAGTAGGCTACTCAGTAACTTAGAATAGGAAGTAAGTGCTCTCAACTAGCCCCAACATAATTGAACCTTACCACCAGCACTTAGGGACCACTTATCGACTTAATTAGATTGGTAGTACCACCCTTATTGTTACTAGATAACTTAAACTATGAAGCAGATAATGGAGACAGTCATAACCTGCCCCAGTGTCGTTTCATGTTTGATAAAAAAGATTTCAGTAGTAGTAACTATGTTAATTGTGATTTTCGTAAAAAAAATAACTTTACTAACGATGCAAGCGACTCGGCTCACTTTTATGGCTAGTAAAATTTTACTATAACCTAACGTAACGTTACGATGAAATGATGGTTTTGTATTGCTCATATTAAAGGAACGAACTATATATCGAACTTAAGATGTCACGACCATACTAAGACGGGTGCTAATCCTGTACTCGACTAAACGAGAGTTAGCTCTTAAGATGTTCACTTGAACTGCACCCGACAGTTTTGCGGTTTCTTCAACTTACTGCTCCACTCAATATTAAAAAAATAAATTTAAACTACAATATAATATAGATATTTTAGCTGTAGTTTTCGATGGTAAATTGCGGATGGTAATTACGGTTATAGTCAAGAGTCATTGTACCTTGTGCCAGTGATTGAATTTACATTTACTTTTAATTATATTTATCTGCTTAGAGAATGTTATTTTGAAGTTTTAATTTTGACAAAAAGGTATGGGAAAATTGTCAAAGTCAGGAGGATTGAAATTCTTTCCACCCTTTGTTTGTCAAAATTAAAAACGTCAAAATAGGATTGATTAAGTGGCATAATTATAATAACCAACTCATAAAAAGATCATTCTGACTTGCATGACAAGTTCGGCTTATTTTTGACATTTAAAAGTTTAGTTAGCCTGTAAGCATCCCACTGCTGGGCAAAGGCCTTACCTCAAATGTGAGGTAGTATGAGCCATACTCCACCACGCAGGCTCAGTGCGGATTGGCGGAGGAGTGTTTGCAAGGCAAGCGACCAACCTTGCTGTCAGATTTTATCAAGCCTTCCTTTAAAGCCTCTGACTAGGCTTAGCGACTAATATCAACCGATATTAGCCGGGACCAACTTAAAGTGCCTACCGAAGCACGGAGATGCTCGTGATATACGTCACTTAATAAGGTCAGAATGGTCACCCATCCAAACACAAACCGCGCTTCGGTATTAGGTAGGTAGTAATTTTTGAAATTTTTCATATTACAAATCAGCTGATGCAACGTGCACTTTATTATTAAAAGCTATTTTTAGTAATCAGATTATCAGTTTATCCTTACAGCATTATTTAATCTTTGCATCTCTACTAACGGAAGGTCTATTTATTTTAAAATTACAACAGGTAAGTACAATACATGATATCTTTGAAACTGCTTATGTCCACTATCAAACATCAGATAGTAGTTTGTGTCCGCCTTTTTAAGCGTATCGAGAAATGACAATTCGTATGGAAATTGGACTAGCGCCCCTGGCGGTGCGTAAGGAAATCACTTTTTTAACATGAATTTTGTCATTTCACGCTACGTTTACGCATTCGATAGTTTCGTGCTCAGGGTACTGTTCACACCCCGCGACCTACATTGGCCATCAGCCATTGACGAACCAATTGACAGTTAGAGCCGTCAATTCAAGCGAAATTGGGCGTAAAACGTTCCGGTGCACGTAACTCCTTTGCCAAATGACACGTGAAGGGTGGCTGTGATCACTAACCTATCGTTAGATAAAAGTTAATTGAAACGACCGGCCTTGCGGAACGGAGCGACAGACTTGTTTATGGTCCTCATTATCACTTGGTGCTTTGACATTGGGTTAAGGAAGCTCATTCAAGGTCATTAGCTTGATATCCTACAGTCATAGAATAGAGGATTAAAAGGAAGGTTCTGAGGTTTATTTATTTACTAATACGATGTAAGTATAGTGGAACAGAAGGGTACCTATCAGTCCAACAGATAGACCTGGCTTATGATTATAAATTGCACTTGTTAAAAACAATAGTGTCAGACTCGAACCCCGTGTCTTACGCTAACCGGGCGCATGCCTATACCACTCGGCTACCGACACATTGGCAAACCTGTTGAATTTTGCAAGAAGGCTGCGTGATCTCGTCAATGTGGCCAGATTGCTCTCACAATTTAAAACCGAAAACAAAACAAAACACCATAAAACTAAAAATATATTAATAACAAACTGGCTTATGATGACAAAATAAAACCAAAGCTTTTTAAAAAAGAAAAAAAACTTAAGCCAAAGGGAGTCTGCAGTCTGCACGTTTATCCTTGTCTTTTGAACCCCAGTAGCGTTTCGAAACACTAGCATTAAAAAACGTTCTGCTATGGGTTGAACAAAAACAATTTTCAAGTGAAAATACTATGAAAATGTGAAATAAATTGTAACTTCTAAATACTTGCAGTCGACAAAATCCTCCTCTTGCATTCATTTAGTGGTATTTATTAGTACAGTAGAAATGACACGACGCGTTCAACATTCTCATTTTCGCGAGATTTTAGTCCTTGTCGGAATTTCGGGTTTAGCGTGACAGGTTAGTTTCGCACTTTTTTACTTCTTTTCTACAATGTTGGCATTCCATTTTCAATCCATTTCGAATAAGGAGGTACTCAGTTTCACCTGTAGGTATGTTTGTGTATATGTAGATGTGTACACACTATTCTATCACTCGTTACTGAATCATCCACTCCTTTCACACTCATATCATGTTTCACGCAATCCATCTATCCCTTTTTCGGTCGCGTTATAGGAAAAAAAAATATAAGTAAATAACGGAAAATATTTTAATAGCATCATGTGTTGTCATAAATGTTGAATTGCTCATAAGATATTAAAATTGATGAATTAACGCTAACCCAATTATTCGCAACGATGTCGTTGCGAATATTATGAAAACGTTTACATAAGAAAAAAACTGGAAAGGAACAGAAAAGTTAAATATCTTCCTACCCGCGAGTTTCATTCATAATGTTATTCCACCGATCCTTGTTAATTACAAAAAATAAGCCCAGAAATGCAGAAAAAACAGTTTGCATTTCCATCTTAAAAATACGTGATCAGCGTCAAAAGTTGATTAAGAGGGTCGAATAGACCAAAACAAGGAAGAACGGGGGGTTAAAACTCGGCCCTCATTTAGAGTGAAAGGCCTGTGTTTGGCGAAAAATAATAGGTTGCCCGCTTATTCGACTGCTCTTATTAAATTGATGGTCTCCGAATTTTTTGTCGGCTCTCAGTTTTTCTTATCTTTATTAATCATTTTGCTTTGGCGAGGAAATCTAGAGCGTCTACTGGAACAGCGGATTTTATTTTTCTTGACGACTACTTGGTGGCACTTGTATTGGATAATAATAATATGGTAGAAGACAACTTATGAAGATGTCTATTATGCTTTTTTTTTGGAGATTTAGATACTTTATGCCCCTACGATAAAGAATATTTTTAAATGCGTCAGCGAAATCCTTCCATATACATGAAACTCATTAGTGAGTTACTAACACAAGCAACACAAATACTAAAAACTTCGTTGTATTTATTTTCTATTTAAATGAAATGTAGACACAACAATCAAATGGACGCGACAATGCAATAAAACTGCCCCTATTAACGGGTCGATTAAACCGCAGAGTGCAATCTCGCCGTGTCTCTCCGTACGACGATTACATAACTCTATCACAGTCGCATTGTAATTATAAATATGCACCAGACAACACACCAATTGCCTTGGATTCAAACTAAGGAATTTTCTTCCTTGTCCTACGAATACCAGACAACGATAATGACGGGGGCGCCTCCCAAAAATACTTAAATACATATAAACATCCATGATTTAAGTACAAATGTTCGTGCTCATCACACAAACATTTGCCCTTTGCGGGATTCGATCCCGCGACCGCCAGAATAGTAATCAGGACCCCTAACCACTAAACCAAACGCGTCGTCTTGATTGATTATGACATCATGTTGAATTGATTGTGTATGACATCGTGACAACAGAGTCAAGAAATTGGTGGTGGTGACACCGCCGTGCCTCAGAAAGCACGTCAAGCCGTTGGCCCTGCGTCTGATATCTCTTCGATCTTGTCTTTTTGGTCTCACAGAATCTTAACCCAATCAGAGAAGGTGAAGGGAGCACTTGAGTATTGCACACACAACGTAGACTATAATAACTGACGAGTTCAGAGGCAGGCCTTTTGTTGAGGAGATGGACGTCTAGATTTGTCGACTAATATGATGATTACATATTTTAACAGCTCCAAAGTAATTAAGGTAGAACAATTCGGTAGCGTTGAATAATAATTGTTCGAGTCTTTTACTTCGACCATGCCACAAGATAGCAAACGCTCGCAAGATACGTAATCATTTCCTGCTGTTCTATTCCTTTATTCCGTTTCATTAACAGCTCAACGGAACGATATCGGACCAATGCCGCGACGAGTTTAAAAAAAAAGATCGATATGATTGGGTTCAACCACTTTTCATAGACTTTAAATGAGATAGAGCGGAATTCACATTTTGAAAAACATTGTATTTCATGCGCTTAGAGCAGCTACGAACAGATAGATGGGATTGTAATAGGAAAGGTGCCAAATTATAATTTTAAGTAGGGCAACTCAAAGTTTCATTGGCAATCATTTTATTTCGTTTTCTTTTTTTAACAAACTTAAACCATTGCGTAGCGATCACACCACATGTTCTCTTCGATTAAAACAATAGCTATGATTGGTTGAATGGTAATTATTACCAATACTATATTATGTTCACTTTAAACTGTGCTTAATACGTTAAGGTACGGTTAACCGTTTTAAAAAATGAAAACAGATACCGGTAACCGATTCGACCGATCTCCAAGAATCCAGTAAAAAGTTTAACCAAAATAATCTTTACATTTCGCCCCCTTGGCGGCGAAAATTCTTGTTTATATTTAGCAATCGACGCCCTCTGCCAAATTGTTTTACCAGCAAATAACTGTTGGTGTTTCACTTTTGAATTGTGCCATTTACTTTGAAAATGTCGTTCGTGCCACACTTTTATGTGATATTCTTTTGTCTTTTTCACACTCTCACAAGGCAAATTGCAATATTACGTCGGACTAGGTACATACACAACTACCATAGCGCATAGTTATCGTATGTTTTTTTTTGATTTAACAAAAAATAGTGAAAGTTTACAGTTAAATTGGCAGCCTGCAATGATCTCTATGTTACAGTAACTGTACAGACTGTTTATAACAAACTTTGTAAGCCACAGAGTTGAAGGCAGATATGGCATCTTTCTGTTGCATTTAGCAATTGCCGTGTTCGTCATACTTTTGTTCATCTAGAAAATGTTACACTAAATGTATTCTGAACAACGTGTCTCGTATAAAATACATGTCAGCCTAGGGTAGTAGATATTAAATAAATTATATGACGGTCGGTAGTCAGTTGTTTTCATAACTTCACAAATCACATAAACCTCTCGCCTGTCACTTGTTTGCATCCATCAACATGAGCACGTGTAAATAAAAAGTCCTCGTAATAAACTTGAAACGACATGCGCGAGGCAAATCCTTTTGAAAACTCTAGCCTGATTGTAAGTCCCTTATTGTCTCTCCTTCTATTGCCTGCTACAAAGGACTGCCTTCGCGCCTTCATTTTTCAAAGTGACTCAGATCCAATCTATTTAGAACACAATGCTGCCAACGTACCGCCCGGTGAATTGTCTTTGCTTCATAGACAACAACGCCATTTTGGATTCCCGGGTAATAATTGAGGAATAGACAATAACACGTCAAATGAGACAGCTTTTTGAGACGTAACGTAAGCGGATTTCGAAATTTAATATGACTATAGTAGGCTTAATTAATTTTATTTTGGTGTTTTATACAGGAGTAGGTATCAGAGGTTCAAAAACAACAAACAAAATCAGAGCACAAGCTAAAAAGACGTGGATGTTATTAAGTTCCTACCTTTATACCTTTATATTATACCTTTGTCGAACAAATCAGTTTTATGTTCAACAGACGCTTAAAATACAGCACGAGATTTATCAAAATATTTAAAATGTTAATGGGAGTGTACAGGTTAATTATTAATGAGTTTAAATCCGGTACCGAGCTGCAAACACAATTTGTTGAAACAATCTTTTTTTGAGTATCACGTGCTGAGGTATTAATTATACAGGAAATATAATATATCAGAAATAAGGAAATACGTTGAAGAACTAAGGTAATGGTATACGCCCTATGAATCAGTAGGCTCAAGTGGCAATGACCTTGTAAAGATCGCAAGATCACACTAGATGCAGTCCGCGTGGAACCGGTTGCTGTAGAAAACATTAGGGAAGAAAGAAAGAAAGAAAAATCGTTTATTGGTTAACATCACAAACACACACATACACAATATTACAGATAAAAATTACAAAAATATACAAAGATTGAAAGAAAAAAAATATACACAAAAAGGAAAAAAAAGTGGAAATTACCATGTCCCTTTTACACCGTACACCATACCAGGCCAGTGAATGTGAGTGTGTGTGTGTGTGTGTGTGTGACGCCTATAACCAACAGGACCTCACTCAGCATAAGCCAGGTCCCCTGGAGAACCTGACGCTGGCTTTCGGTGGGTCCCTGCTGAGTGGGGTACACAGAAATTGGCGCCAACAGCACGTATAAAATGGTCCTAATTCAAAATAATATTAACAATATACGAGTGTATGTAAACGTCTTAGAAGGAAGGTCTTTGTTTAGTAGTGGACGTCCTTTGGCATATAATCAATCAATCAATCATAATTTATTTCAGATAAATTACATCCATAGTGTTAGTAACAATAATTATCTTAAAATATATGGTTAGTGTTAAATAAATTAAATTAAAATGGAGTTGATATTTTAAAATTAAATAGAAGGATCAGAGATTTGATCATAACTATTGCTATATAACGATCAAATTATGCAAACGCCCTACAATTCATAAAAACATTGGTGACGTGACGTAGCCTACGCGTTAAGGAAAGCACTTGCAAAATTCAACAAGCTTGCCAATGTACTATTATATATTCTGTGCCAATGTGTCGGTGGGCAAGTGCTCCATGCGCCTGGATAGACACAGGGTTTGATTTCTTGTCTGACACAGTTAATTTTTACCTGGAATTTATTTTATACCTACAATGCCCCCAAAACAAAGAGTAGGTTGAACGTTTCTCGATTTTGTTTACTTTACCAAAGCAAAGCTTGCCAAGTGTACTAATCTCGTAAAGGAATTCGTTAATTAAAGCAATTAACTTTAAAAAAGAAGGTAATGAAGTTAAGAGACTAATTTGGGTCACCGTCGAAATTGGTGTGCTTACGTTATGTTACTTTAAAAATATGAGAGGAATTTTAGAAGATAATTATTTGGATACAAGGTTTTGTAGCTACTTACATGTTTTGTTACAACTTAACTCATCAAGTATGTGTGAACGAGACACAATAGAAATTCCATTATTATGCGACTCTCGGGAGTCGTTTGATACCTGACTGATTACGATACAATAAATTAGTATCAGTCAATAAATACCAACATGTCGTATTCAAATCAAACCAGTATGATAAACACATTAAAAAAAATATATAATTTCAGGTCTATTGAGTGGTACATGTATAAGTTTTACGGCAATAAAATTCAATTTAATAAGTCATAACAAGAAAGTTTAATTTCTCAACAGTCTGAGAGGAAATTGGACCAATGACTGGTAGAAAATTCGGTCAGCTTCAAGGGACAAGTTTGTTATGGTTTTCCGCAAGTCAGCCGAGGAAAATTCACCGAAAAAAAACGTTCAGAGTAGGAAATTAGGAGGAAACTTTTGAATTGAAGCTTTTTAAATCTTTAAAAAAGTGGTAAAAAGATTACTCATAAAATGGTTGCAAAAATATGATTGATAGAACCTTTCTGAGTCGGAAGTTCATAATACAAATGCAAGTTTATGTCCGTCTGTAGTATTTATTTCACGTACTCATAAGTTAATTAAGTATATAAATTTATATAAACACATTTTGAATTCAACGTCCATTTATATTTCTATTATTATAATATTTATTTATTATTTTGTCACGAAAGTGGCGGAAGCAATCACAATCGAATGCGGCGTTCATGTTGAGAAACTTGCAAGCGCTTTATGACGAATATTCAAATACAAATACAAATATATTTATTTGCCATTAAGTAGGGTACAATTTATATATATTATACATATATATTATTATATATTATTATTTATATATTATATATATCATTATTATTATTATTTATATATATTTTCATTTTTTTATTGTATTCCTTTCCTATCTGAACAAACTCTTACATATTACTATTATCATGATGACATCAACGAAGTTATGATAAAAATAAAGATAATTCCTTCCCTTTTCTGTCCTTGGGCCGTCCTTATCCCGATAAAATATTAAACGTCCCACCAAATTCACCATTCACTTAGGCAGCACGGACAAAACTTCCGAGTGTTCCCTCCCAAAGGGTTCCCCTCCACAATTCAATTCTCTTAACAAAATTATTCAATTAGACACTCGACTCTCTATTTAAGGATTAACTTGGCCTTTTTTCATTTGCATTATCGCTCGCGTCAAATTTATAACTCGCCATCTTGTGCGATTAGGTTTTGAACTGTAGATTGACTTTGGACTTAATGGGCTGAAGAAATTCTGATCAGTTACGAAAAGAAACTTTGTTTTGGGAAGGGAAAGATCCAAAATTGAAGGTAATGAGATTTCCGGGAATGAAAATGAGACGAAACATGTAAATGGGGAAGCAAGAGGGGAGATGAAGAAACATTAGGTAAAATATTGAGCAGTATACGGAATGATTGGATCACGTTGAGCAATCGCACTCAAGTAATGTTGTTCTATTTGAAAGCATTTATACTGCAATGATACATTTAGTTGAGAGATAATCAGGCTTTGACATGAACTGTAAGCTTTGTTTCGTAAGCACTTCAGACATTTATATTTAGATGCTTTGAGTTTGAATGTTTTCAGAATAACAATAAGACTAAAACATTTTAATACCTCACTAATATTTTCAATGCGACTTGACAATGTATTATAAGATTTTTTTAAATATTTGGTTGAAGTTCAATTGTTAGTTTATTGATAATAGTCTTCGTATATTTGCTTTTAAATACGTACCTTCAATATCGCTAACTAACAATTTCGGTCACACCATATACCTACATACTATTATAAAGGCGAAAGTTTGTAAGTATGGATGTATGGATGTATGGATGTTTGTTACTCTTTCACGTAAAAACTACTGAATGGATTTGAATGAAACTTTACCACAATATAGCTTATACATCAGAATAACATATAGGCTACAATTTAGGGCTCTGCAGTGCTTAGTTACCGTATTTCTTACTTATTACTAGACTAGACGGGACGAACGAACTCCACGCGAACGAAGTCGCGGGCAAAAGCTAGTACCTACATAAAAGTGTTACCTTTAACTCAAGAACGGCGGGGGGGGGGGGGGTATTTTGTTTGTTAGATTTGTCTTGACCCTGAATAAATGTATTTTTAAATGGAAAATAAATAATAAGAACAGAATAATTATGAAATAGGGACGTGGTAGAACGGGGCTAGGGAAAACGAAGTTCACCGGAACCGCTAGCTAACCATAAATACAACGCCTTAGGAATGTTATATAAATTATAATATAACGCATACCGAGACATTTCACTAATAACAGCGGCAAAAAGTTTGTATTTCGAGAAGTACATTTTAAAAACGTCAGCTTTCATAATTGGTCTCAAAATTCATATTTAAAGTGGCTCCCTCTAGCGGGATTAATCTTTTTTGAGCCACACGCGGAAAATTACTCTGCTGGGAAATTATACCGGTACGGTCAGAATTTAAACACCTTACGAAATCATGGAGCGTCAGCGATGAAGTTTCTTTAGTCATTTTTTTTAATATCATCTTCATCAATCAAGATGGGTACACAGCCTTAAATATTTTGTTGCTGAGTAAACAGTATAACAATAACTAGACATTTTTTTTTTTAAATACAATAAATATTTATTCCCTTTTTTGTCAGATTTAGGCCTATCATTAACTTACAAGTAACCTAATAAATGTATTAATAAAATAATAATGGGGTACATTGATTCATCACACTTGATTTAGATAGATATATAAAAAACCAGCCTTCAATTAAAAAAACGCATCCAAATCGGTTTACCCGTTTAGGATCTACGGTGCCAGACAGACAGACACACAAATACACAGACAGACAGACTCACACACATAACGGTCAAACTTACAACACCCCGCTTTTTGCATTAGGGGTTAACAACAAGTCTCCTCTTTATCAAGACCGAGACAGCATTTATGTCTCAATAATAATTATGTTATTATTATTATACGACCAGCAAACCGGTAGTTCATTAAAGCGATTGTTCCACCGAGACCAGGTAATCCGGTAAACTCAACAGAAATTGAAGAAGTTACGATTTAATATTATACCGGGATAACTTCAAACGCTATAAAAGGATAATACCCCGCTGCCAATCGCATAACTCGTAAACAAGTTTTGTAACGAGTTTTCAGTAAATGTTGCCTACAGGTAGGGGTGTCACTTGACTTTAAATTTAAGGCTTTGATTAATAAAGCGTTGATTAATCACCTGTTTGTGAAGTTGGCTTGCGAGTCGCGCTGGTTCTGTCAAACTTGATACAAACAAATAGCTTTTTAAATGAATAAAAAAGTAAAGTTAGCCTGATAGCATCCCACTGCTGGGCAAAGGCCTAACCTCAAATGTGAGGTAGTATGAGCCATACTTCACCACGCACGCGGGCTCAGTGCGGATTGGCGGAGGGGTGTTTGCAAGGCAAGCGACCAACCTTGCTGTCAGATTTTATTAAGCCGCCCATAGGGCCTCTGACTAGGCTTAACGACTAATACCAAACGATATTAGCCGGGACCAACGGCTTAACGTGCCATCCCGGAGATGCTCGTGATATACGTCACTTATATGGTTGGAATGGTCACCCATCCAAACACCGACCGCGCCGTAAGTTGCTTAACTTCGGTATTACTACCAAAGCGCTGCCACCACTGCGCTACGAGCACTTCAAAGGAATAGATAATAATATTAATAAAATACTTTATTGCACACCACATCAATGAATGATACAGATTTGAAACGGTTAACCAAGCACTTAGTGAAATTGACTGTTTGAAATTACGTGCACACATTAAACACTTAAAAATGATTTACTTTGCAAAAACAGCTTTGCATTTATATAGGTTCAGATATAAAATACATCGTCCTTTTTCTGTAGCACATTCGAACTTGACATAAAACATAAACAAAATATAAACTTGTGTTCGAGTATCTTTTTGTCCAATATTGTAAACAATCTTTGAATAATATAAAAACCACAACCTAAAGGTCATTCATCATTTAACACTGAAATCATTTTAAAGCGAATAGTTAACTAATTTTATTGATTGATTTTATATTAAAAGTTATAAAAAGATTGTTTAAAATATTCAACTAGCAAAGAAAAACGGAATATAAATCAAACATGGTGGACACAGTGTCAACAATAGTAAAGCGAGACAACTAAAAGAAGCCTATTTTCTTCTGATTCGAAGAGTATAAGTTGAATGTATAGGAAATGAAATGACAGAATCTGTAGTCTATCCAACCTCAGTGGGGTTTGTAGGAAAATGCTTCACTTTTAGGGGGCGCAATACACCAAGTTTGAGAAACTATGGCCAGTGTTTTGACACGGCTGTTCAAAGTTTAAAGTTCAACAGTTTTCACCCCTGCAGAAGATTGATACAGCCTATTTCCCACTAGCGGTGTTGGAGGTAAACAACAGGAAAGCGTTTGATCCCAATTCAGAGGCATTTATGAAGTACCTGCGGGATACCACCCTTACCTAGTTGACATTCCACTGATTAGAACTAAGCGCTTTTCGTCAACTTTTACAATGCGCACAGCAAAAATGTGGAACTCTCTACCCGCATCAGTGTTTCCAATGAATTATAACCCTAAAATTTTCAAAGTTAGAGTGAACAGGCTTTTTCTGGGTGAGCTTGCTCCATCGTCGTCTCTGTCTATACCACTGGTCTAGCCTGGAGACAAGAGCGAACCCATTTCAAATTAAAAAAAAAAACCTTGTGAGATTTACTCCGTAAGAGCTGGTTTTAAATGTTTAAAGGCATGATGTTGATCAGTATTTTGTTTCAAAATATCTTTGTGGTAGTAGCAGGTTATTTACCTTACCTTTTAAATAAATCTTTCATGTCTTCATTACGACCATATGAGTGAAAGAGTAGGAGTTACTTAAAATTTTTCTTAAGTTGAATCGCAATACTATTTTGGCGTCATAGCTAGCTGACTGCGAACTATTCCATGCCATTTTCTAGACCTTTTGGTATGATTTGACGCCCAACTTTTTATTTATCTGAGCCATATACAGTCGCCAGCACATCAGGTTACCCACTTTTGCTGCAAACTAACCCTTATTACAACTGCATTAGATACAGCAGTGTTTACCTTGACGTGCTGTTGTTCGTACCTATGACTATTAGTATTACCATTTGTCAATAAGTTTTTTTCAGCATTTAGGTAGAATAATTAAAAACAACACCAAATATCTGTTAAAAACTAAAGGTGAACGAACTAAAGTCCGTTTATCCATTTTGAATCATTTATGACACCCTCAAATGCGGGCGTGAAGCAATCAAAACTTTAATTGGTAAATTTGCCAATTTGGGTAGGCGCGACTGTAAAAACATTTCAACTCAATTCAGGAATCAAGAAGTTATAGGTCTCAGTATTTATTACAGTTGCAAAAAGATATTGACATTTGATAACTAGGTTAAGGGCATGCTTTACCATTGACAAATAAATAATAAAGCACTAACTAACGAATAGTTAAAAAAAATGTTATCCGGGTAAAAAATAAATTGTCTCTATCTTTTGAACAACGGTTGTCAAACAATCAAAGATAATAAGGCATTTAGGTAATACCTACATCCTAAATTGAAATTCGAAGAAATCGTTTGAGCTGCTACTAGTATAAATAACCATTTAGTGAAGGCAATCATTAAAACAACATTATTCTCACCCGATTTCACTTCAGTAAGTGCTTAAATAAGTTTCGAGATAATTTTGAGAAATGGACTCCTTTAGACTTCAAGTTTTTAGCCAGATTACCCGGTGCTATTACACTGCAGGAAATGTTAATACTTAAATTTTACAAGTTAAGCACTCGCTACTTAAGCTTAAGTCAAAGCTTAGTGGAGTTTTCTACTAAGTTGGTAAATTTTTTAGCTTTTCATATGTACCCTATGTAAACTGTTCATACAAAACTTTCGACAAACTAAAAACATATTTGAAGTAAATAGACCTATGTTGATTTGACTACTTCTTTCTTAGTTCATAAACCGCTATACACTATCTCAATATGAAGAAGATGGCAGTCTTTTCAAAAAGTGCACAACCCGCAAGACAATTTTCATTCAACAGTTATTTTGTTTTCACACAGAATTCACACTATATCTAGGAATTCGCTGCAAGTCTCAAGACGAGTTTAGTGTGGAGAATGTACTCGTTAATTTCCTTAATGTGTGCAGAATAACAGAGCATACAGTGAAAACTTCTTGTAGATATATTTCCAAATTTATCTAACCAGACGAAACCTAACTAGTACACTGAACACTATTGTAAAGTCCTGACGAACTTACTATGTACAAAATGATGTAGCCAAGTTAATTCGTGAAGCCATCTAAATACTATTCAGTATATTATAGCCTTTCAGAGTGTAAGGTTAGAATACAGTCGCCTAAGAACTTAATTACAAGTCCTTTGATGTTGCTAGTTCGATATTACTTTGTCCAGCCTTATAACTTAAATTGTTGTGTGGTCGAGGTATCTCGTGCCTTACCTTTCGCTTGCACAGACGGCACAAAAAACGACAATCAAACAACAGATGACGCGAGGTGCAAAAGATTTTCTGCCTTACCACAAATAAATAAACAAGGTTTAGAACACTGTTTAATTATACTATGGCTAGTTTAAAATTAACGTAAATCAAGTCAAATGACATAAGGGTGACACACATTTCACTTTAGTCGCATAACATTTAATAAACGGTAGTTCAAACCTGCTTTATTTATTTGTAGTAAGGCCGTATGACTCTTAAGATTTTTACACACTGGATGCGTTCTGCGGTCCGGTTTTTCCCAATAGATACTTAACAGCCGATTTTGGCTGTGACCTTGGCAAGCGAATTTGATCTTTATTTGTATGGCGTAATGACTTGTTTTGCCGGTAGCGGACGCACGAACTTTTAGGTTGATGTATTATAGAAACGTAGCCCGGAACGGGTCAATGTTGTAGTATTGACTTGACCGCAAACCGCATCCAATATAACAAATCCTAGGTGGCTAGGCTCGAAAGATCGCGACCGTAACTACATTTGGCTATTACCAAAGAATACCAACAACGCTGATTAAAATGTAACAACACCTACCTTTGTTGCATTTCCTGAAACTAGAATTTGTTCCATCACATAAGTAACACACACACACAAAAGTCTGTCTATTCACAATACACTCGTTTAATTTCAATAGCACTACTATAAAACAACTAAATTATAAACCGAAAAACGCAGAGCTCAACTACCCGACGAGCGCAAACCGACAACTGAAAGACATTTTTTTCTAACCCGTCTTTCAACTACCATCCGTCAAATTAATATTATACAGATTAAAATGTTATACAGATTAAATAAGATCTACATAAACAATGTCCTATCCGTGTCTTTCTTTGTGTGGTGCAAGTCTCGACACGGTTTTATCTATTGAACAACCAGGTGGCACTCAAAACACTGAGACAAAATTCGTGTTTCCGTGTATATTAATTAACAAATATTGAGAAGAATTTTTGAATTAAGCTTAAAATAAAAAGTAATAATAAATACGTCACTACATACATCAATCATTAATTATTAATGAAAACATTAAAAAAAATCAATTAAGACAGCAACATAAGTTAAAAGAATATTTAATGCAGCAGAAAATAACAAAATTGAACTTATTGAAGCGAAATGTCAAAAATTTGACTTTCTTGACTTGACATTTCTTCAAATAGACGAAATTCCAAACAGATTTTGTTTTCAAACAGTGAATGTTTAGGTTCATAAATATTCTGATACATACAATATTTAAAAAAAATAAAAACGTACGACCACAGTTTTTCAAAATGTCTCTAACATGTAAAAAAATGACAAAATCAGACAACGTTTAAGGAATGGAAACCGTTTTCTCTTTTTGTATGGAAGCTCTACGGCACACACATCGTGCACCGATTTCAAATGAATGTTCCTATTGGCGTTATTTTAGTCCTTATAAACTACACAATTCTACACACATAACTACACTACACAATTCACTTTGTAGTGGGCCAGTGCATAATCACATAATAGTGCCCAACTCGATAAAACCGTGAAACTTCCGTACTTTTATTTGTATTCGCGACGACAAAAGCATGTACAAATATTTTCTTTAAACTTTAAAGCAACGATTGTAGCCGACATAAAATATTTTGAATCTGTATTCGCGGAGCTAACTTTATGTAAATCTTGGTAGTAGAAAAACTTTTTCTTGTATTGGATGTTTTGAATTCGTTACGAGAAGTGTTACATCGGTAAGGCAGTGATGTGTTCAGAATACGGACTTGATTGTTCAAACAAAACTTAATAATGCTGTGGAAGAAAATTTTGAGCTCTTATGGAACATAGAAAGAAAAAAAAAGAAATAAAAAAAAAGAAAAGAAAGAAAAAGAAAGAGCGTATGAAAACTTTTGCGACAAAGATAGTATTTTTTGGTGCAACCTAGATATATTTTAGCCAGTTGTACCATTGCTACTGTCTATCGGCAGATACGTGTACCTAAAATACTTTTAAAAACGCCGAAAATTAGAGACTATGTAGGTATTTTAATGTATATAATAAAAAAATAAGATAAGCCAAACGTAATTAAATCACAAAAAGTAACATCTCACAAAAAGCTTGTCTACCTTGATGCCATGAGTAGCCATCTTTGATAGATCGTAGATTGTAATGATCATAACAAATTATTAAATAATCTAGTACTATTGGTATTACTGTGGGAAATTTTGTGAAGATTGAAAATACACATCCGTAAATTAATTTCCTTTAAACAGTAAACGCAAAAAATTTAGTCCCGATTGCAATTTTATTGCTAACTGTTACGGACACCCAATCATTTTGTATTAGTTTAAGGTTTTTTATGTAAATAAAGATTGTTTCTGTTAGGGCCATAGTGAGTAAGCATTGTATTAGCTTAGGGCTCGTTTTATTTGAATAGAAAACCGGTTAGTTATGAATTCCCACTTGCAAGATAGGTAGGGTAACAGTTAACTAACTAGGTAGGAAATATTACGAATTAGGTAGGTAGTTTGGTACAGGGGCGAAGGAGACCCTGGTAGGCTGTCTCGCTCAGACGGAGTGAGACCGGTAAAGCCTGTCAGCTGTTCCTGTCCCCCATCTCGCACTTTCTGAGGGTAGGTAGGAAACCCATAGAGTGGATTGTTGCGGGTGGGAATTTTATGACGACTAATGTAGGTAGGTGACAAAAATGTTAGAAGGAGATAGGTACAACAACATCGGTTGTCTCCCTCCATATCTCGATGTAGGAGGGTGGCTGTAAAAAGCGTAGGAAAGAGTACGCAGATGTTTGTTTTGTGTCCGTCCTTGTTTGTTAATAAGCTACATTAGTCAATTGTGTATGTGTGAATTTTGGCAATAAATATAGGGCCGTGAGTGGGCTAAATTTGTACGCGCTCTCACGGTCACCGATCTCAGAAAGAAGAGTTTTATTTGGAATCTACAGTCTACTACATCGAGGGAACCGACCGTCGGAACATTGGCTCGGAGAGTAGTCAATATCGTCTGGTCCGTTGCGACCCGGATAAGAAGAAATCAGCAACGCGGCATCGACTTGTGCTTTGGTTGGCACATACACCGAGGGATCTACGCCGAAGCACAGTGTAACCAGGGCCGCGTTTCGGCCTATACTCCTACGAAGAGACGGTCAAATTACACGGGTTGTTCCGTGGCTCGGGCATTCACCACCTAACGGTGCCAAACGGTGTCTGTCTCGAGTTTAACGCCATTCCCAGGCGGTGCAGTCTTCGGGCGAGCTGCCACAGTCGCGCAAGCGATTGTGAATAAGTCCGACCGGCGCCGGTACGGTGTGCGTAAGCGTGGGGGCCGGACTGTAGGCACTGCGGAGGGTTCTGGACATTCCAGCCAGAACTGAGCACCCCACGGATGCGTACATTCTCTGCCGGGCGGTACCTCCCTTCCGATCCTGCACGACCATCCATCCCCAGACAGGCTCGGTAGGGGCAGCAAGTAAGAAGATGCCGACTACGCGCAGCCAAGCTGGGAGAATGGAAGCTGAAGACTCAAGACAGCGCAACTTTGAAGAGCCACCCGCATCACCGTCTGTGCAAGCCACCGCGAGTAATTTACAACTACCCGCAATAGGCGAACGAATGGAAACGGCAGTAGAGAGACGTCACGACGCCGACGCCGACGCGCCTAGGACAAGGCCGCCGCCGTCATCGAGAGGGTCAAGCGTCGCCGCTCGTCTAAAGCAAGCCGAGTTAAGAGCAGCCGAGCAGTTTGCGGCTATTGAGAAGAATCTAATCCAAAAGAGATTGGAATTTGAGATCGCTACGATAATGGATACAACAGATGAAGATGACCGTGAGAGCCTACCCGCCGGTGAGGCCCTAGCGAGGGTAGATGACTGGTTGGAAAATGCCCAGTCCCGGCGTCGAGATGTAAATACGCAACTACCCACAACCGAGATGTCTTGCAGCGTTCCTACCCTCCGTGAAGAGAGGAATGAAAGAGATAGACATATGTTTACGAGACGCAAGGAAAAAGATGCGCGTAACATGGAGGTAGGTAGAAACCGACATTTGGATTCGCCGAGCATAGAATTAAATGAAGATGTCAACAATGTTAAACGAGATGTGCAGCGACAGGTCGAGTCAAACAATGATTGTATAGCGAGACCCCAAGAGACTATGGACGGGGCGGACCGACTTGCTTACACATTGGAGAGGATTATGTCGAAGCGACCGGCCCCACGGCAAGCTATTGAGTTACCGATATTCAATGGAAACACGAACGAGTGGTTGCCATTTAAAGCTGCAATGGAAGATTCAACGCGATCATGCAACTTCAGTAAAGCCGAGAACCTGGCTAGATTGAGGAATTGTCTAAGAGGAGAAGCCAAAGAGGCAGTAGCGGCGTTATTATACCGTGCCACCGATCCGGACAAGATCATGCGAACACTAGAACAGTGTTATGGGAGACCGGAAGTTATCATTGATCGGGCACTGGACGACCTCAAGAACCTGCCGCGAGTTGGAACGACAGCCAGTGAATTGAATTCGTTCGCGATAAAGGTGCAGAATATCGCGTACACACTGGACTCTGTAGACAATAGAAGCTACCTCAGGAATCCGTTGCTGACACGAGACGTGGTCGATAAGCTGAGCCCACACTTAAAAACAAGATGGTGCGACTACGCAGCGCGGTACGCAAGCTACTCGGAGCCAGAGATCGTGACACTATCGCAGTTTTTGATGGAAGAAGCGAATAAAGCGATTCGATTCGCATACGTGTCGCAACCTAGCAACAGCGCGGCGAAGAAAGAAGTGCAAGCTAAGCAGAAAGCTAACTCAAAGAAGCGAAACACTGGTGTGTACGCCACAGCCGAGGATAAGGCTACGACGGCACAAGAGAAGACGTGTTTATGTTGCGGCGGGGACCACGAAGTGTCGAAATGCACGAAGTTTACAACCATGACAGTAAAACAAAGATGGGATTGGTTGAAGGAAGAGAAGATATGCTTTCTATGCTTGAACAATAAGCACAGGCGAATCAAATGTAAAGCACCGATGTGTAATGAGAATGGCTGTAGCCGACGTCATCACAGGCTGTTACACACAGAGCGTGACAACAGCGGAAGTCAACAAAACCAAGAAGTGGTAGCCTCAGTTAACCATACTGTGGGGGCAGCCAAGGTGTTGTTGAAGGTGTGTCCGATCGTCATTGAGGGGCCACGGGGTAGAGTAAATACACACGCTCTACTTGACGAAGGGTCTACAGTAACGTTGATCGATCAGGACTTGGCGGATTACGTCGGTGCAGAAGGCCCGCTTCGAGACTTACACATATGCAGTGTGAATACACAGAGCGTACCACACACAAGCAGAGAAGTGGAGGTTCAGATAATCGCAAGTAACAACGAGAAACATTTGGTGAAAGCGAGAACGATGGAGAATCTCCGCTTGAATACTCAAACGGTGGGTCGGAGCTGTTTAGAGTATAAACACATGCGTAACCTGAACGAGAGTGACGTGTGTTATGTGAATGCCAAGCCGCGTGTCCTCATAGGCGCGGATAATTGGCATCTGATAGTAAGCAGGAAGCTGTTGACAGGCAAACGCCACGAGCCAGCAGCATCGCTCACCAGACTGGGGTGGGTGATACATGGTCTAGCGCCGTCCCGAGTCATAAGGGAGAGAGATACGGTGTTGTTCGTTGATGACCATGGTAGAGCTCGGTCTACGCAACCTGACGAAGAATTACACAACATGGTGAAGTCATACTTCGAGATCGATTCACTGGGCATTCAGAAGAAGGAACGCGAGAACCCTGATGATGTGCGCGCCTTAGAAGCCTTTGAGTCTACAGTGAGATGTGTCAATCAGCGATATGAAGTTGGATTGCCGTGGCGCAAGGTTAACACAGTTATGCCGCCGAGCTACGAAGCTGCGAGGCGGAGGCTCACGTCAATAGAAAAGAAGATGGACGCATCGGAAGACTTCAAAGCAAAGTACACAGCCCAGATCGAGAGTATGCACAGAAAAGGCTACGCAGAAGAATGCCAAGAAGCCGACACACAGAGCCCGCGTCTCTTGTATTTACCACACTTTGCCGTGGTAAATGATACCAAGCCACAGAAGGAATACAGCGTTTGGCTGCGGAACGTAGAGACACTTAGCAGTCTGCGTCTACCCCGCCTCTACACTTTGACGGGGGGAGTGACTGGAAAGCGGCTGCACGTGTTCTGCGACGCTAGCGAGTCTGCTTACGCGACAGCAGTCTATTGGCTTGTAGAGTACGAGGATGGATCACGTCGTGTGGTATTAGCGGCAGCAAAGGCAAGAGTAGCCCCGATGAAGACGCAGACGATACCACGTCTAGAGTTGCAAGCGTGTCTTATCGGAACGAGACTTGCGTCGACAGTAATGGAAGAGCACAGATGGCAGCCAGATAGAGTTACATACTGGACAGACTCTACGACCGTTCTGCACTGGATTGGGAACGATAGAGTGCGTTACACGCCATACGTAGCGCACCGCTTGAGAGAGATATGCGAGTTTTCAAGACCCGATCAGTGGCGGTGGGTACCGACGCAAGACAACGTAGCGGACGACGCGACTAGAGTCGTCACAGAGATGAAATCACATGAAGACAGATGGTTTACTGGGCCATCGTTTTTATACGAACCGGAGAATTCATGGCCGTCTCAAGCAGTCTGCACAGAGAGCAGCGAGGAGACTGTATGTAGCGTCGCGACAGAGGACAAATGGAGCGTGCCAGACGCCGGGCGTTTCTCTAACTATGAGCGCCTAGTGAGAGCGATGGCGTATGTGCTTCTATTTGTAGATAAATGTCGCAAGCGCGCAACTGTTTTGACCAAAGAACACATAGATAGAGCGGAAAGATGGCTGATGAGGAGAGCGCAGGCCGACTCATTTCGAGAAGACATAGAGCGCCTAGGAAGAGGCCAGAACTTGAAGGCAGAGAGTCGCATCAGAACACTGGATCCATTCATCGACGAGGAGGGCGTGTTGCGGGCGAGAGGAAGGACGAGGGCAGCGGGTGTGTCTGCCCCCGATACTACGCCCGTAATATTGGACGGCAGCCACCCGTACGCGCGGTTGTTGTGCAATCGAGAACACCGTCGCGCCCATCACTCTCACAATGAACGCGTCGTCAACGATATACGACAGAGATACTGGATACTTCGATTGCGACCTACCGTTCGCGCCGTGGTCTATAAGTGCGCCTTTTGTCGAATGAGAAAGGCGAGACCTGTGACCCCTGTGTTGGGAGACTTGCCGCGCGCTCGAGTAGAGGCGTTCACCAGACCATTCTCTAACTGTGGTCTAGATTTCTTTGGTCCCATGACTATAACTGTGGGCCGTCGTCACGAGAAGAGGTGGGGAGCGTTATTCACATGCCTCACCACGAGAGCCGTGCACATAGAGTTGGTAGCGAGCCTGTCGACTGACTCAGCTATCATGGCGTTGCGGCGTATGGGAGCGCGACGAGGGTGGCCACAGAAAATGTACTCAGACAACGCGACGAACTTCAAGGGCGCAAACAAAGAGCTACGAGCAGCGATGGAAGAATGGGAGCCAGCTCTACGTGACTACGCGCTCACCCAGCGCATCGACTGGCGCTACATAGCACCAGGGGCACCGCATCAGGGGGGAGCGTGGGAGCGTCTCATTCGCTCTGTCAAGAACGCTCTACGAGTCACTCTACATGAAAAAGCACCGAGAGAAGAGGTACTTCAAACTCTACTGGCGGAGGTCGAGCACACCATGAACGCGCGACCGCTCACCCACGTGCCGGTCAGCGCTGATGACCCGGAGGCGCTCACCCCTAACCACTTCCTACTTGGGGGACCGCGCGGCCTACCCATCATAGGGCCGTGCGAACCAGCATCGAGGGGGACGTGGAGGGCGGCGCAAGCGCTAGCTGACGAGTATTGGCGCCGCTGGCTGAAAGAATACCTACCGGACCTGGTGCCAAGAAGAGGAGCTCGAGATGTCGCCGAGGTCGCCATCAAGCCGGGCGATCTAGTCGTCGTGGTGGACCACACTCTACCTAGAAACGTGTGGCCCCGAGGCGTCGTCACAGAAGTACATCCTGGACCGGACGGAGCAGTGAGGAACGTCGAGATTCGGTCCAAGGGCGGCGTGTTTCGTCGACCGGCGTCGAGATTGGCTGTCCTGCCGGTGGAATAAGAAGAGGTTCGCACTTCGCAGCGCTTCACCGGGGGGAGACTGTTACGGAAACCCAATCATTTTGTATTAGTTTAAGGTTTTTTATGTAAATAAAGATTGTTTCTGTTAGGGCCATAGTGAGTAAGCATTGTATTAGCTTAGGGCTCGTTTTATTTGAATAGAAAACCGGTTAGTTATGAATTCCCACTTGCAAGATAGGTAGGGTAACAGTTAACTAACTAGGTAGGAAATATTACGAATTAGGTAGGTAGTTTGGTACAGGGGCGAAGGAGACCCTGGTAGGCTGTCTCGCTCAGACGGAGTGAGACCGGTAAAGCCTGTCAGCTGTTCCTGTCCCCCATCTCGCACTTTCTGAGGGTAGGTAGGAAACCCATAGAGTGGATTGTTGCGGGTGGGAATTTTATGACGACTAATGTAGGTAGGTGACAAAAATGTTAGAAGGAGATAGGTACAACAACATCGGTTGTCTCCCTCCATATCTCGATGTAGGAGGGTGGCTGTAAAAAGCGTAGGAAAGAGTACGCAGATGTTTGTTTTGTGTCCGTCCTTGTTTGTTAATAAGCTACATTAGTCAATTGTGTATGTGTGAATTTTGGCAATAAATATAGGGCCGTGAGTGGGCTAAATTTGTACGCGCTCTCACGGTCACCGATCTCAGAAAGAAGAGTTTTATTTGGAATCTACAGTCTACTACATCGAGGGAACCGACCGTCGGAACTTTGGCTCGGAGAGTAGTCAATACTAACTAACTAATTTTATCGTTACAATCATGTATTTGGCGCAATTTTTTTTTTTTACTGAAATCAACCCGCAATGTCGAGAGAAATCTACTTTTTTGCACGTAAGTAGTGTCCACAGCATAAAATGGAAATTCGAATTGTTAATAGAAGCATTGATAATATTTTAAAAATCATTTTTTGGTGTATAATTTGAGGTATGCTGTTACCTCCTCTCAGGATTGCAATTTATCCGGGGATATCTGTTTATCTGTTTCAGTGTCAAAGTAATATTAATCAAATAGGATACCTAATATTTTTTTATTTTGTACTTCCTTTTGCTACCGGCTGTACTCCCCTTATCAAAGTATATATAGCAGAAGTCTACACTAAGCTCGCACCATTCCCAAGGTACGAAAAATTCTCTTTCAAAAGCATTATACAGGATTGTCGACAGCACTGCACTTTGCATGACAACCGCCGCGAACAATTGTGCAAGTATTTTAGACAAACATTTAATAACGCGCATGCAGCAAATGCTAGTTGGAAAACTGCCGCGAAAGAATACGAGGCAGAAATGCGGCGAGTTTATGACAGTTTATTAGGTAGAAGCCTGAGGTATGTTTTTGATAACTTATCATGCCTGGTGATTATGGAGATACTTTTATTTATGATTGATCATCATTAACTTTACTCAAATAAGCACAGAAGGGTTCAGAAGGCTAGCCATTACGTTAAGTTTTCTTTTTGACGTCGCGACGGCAAAAGCGAGTCTGAATCACTTATAATAATTGTTCCTTTCGCGTTAATTCACAGTGAGCGAGCTCTTATGTATTTTCTTATTTATTTGGCACGGTTCTCACTTAGAGAGGACGAAACAAAAGGTTTAATGAAAGAGGATGTAGATCAAAGTCAAACGTATTTACAGCTATGTTCAGCAATAAGGTAAAAAATTACGAGAGGGCTGTGAAATAGAAACATTTCAGTCTTTCAACTGTTTTTAGGGTTCCGTACCTCAAAAGGAAAAAACGGAACCCTTATAGGATCACTTTGTTGTCCGTCTGTCCGTCCGTCCGTCTGTCAAGGCCGTCTTCTCAGGAACGCGTGGAGGTATGAAGCTGAAATTTATATCAATTACTCAGGTCTACTGTCCCTTGAAGCTGTGAAAAAATCAAACTTCTAAGCCAACGCAATCAAAAGATACAGCCGTTTATGCCGCAAATTTTCGACACTTGCAAGGGAATCAAAACCTACAGGGTGCTTCCCGTGAAATCAGAATCTTGAAATTTGGTACGAAGCAACGTCTTATAGCATAGATAAAGGAAAAATTACGAAAACCATAAATTTTTAGTTACATCACATAATATATATTTTTTTAATAATTTTAAACTTCTACCCATTTCCTCATAAACGCGTAGAGGTATTAAATTGGAATTCATACCAAATACTCAGGTCCATAATACCTTTAAGCTGTAACAAAATCAAACTTCTATGTCAACGCAATCAAAAGAAACAGCAATTTAAGCTGCATATTTTGAAACTCGCAAGTACTCGCAAGGGAATCAAAACCTAAAGGGTACTTCCAGTCGACCTAGAATCTTGAAATTTGGCATGAAGCAACGTTTTATAGTACACATAAAGGAAAAATTCCGAAAACCTTAAATTTTTAGTTACATTACAAAATATATATTTTTGTAAAACGTTTGTACGGAACCCTCGGTGCGCGAGTCCGACTCGCACTTGGCCGGTTTTTTTTTTGTAAGTAACAGAAAAAAATCTGACTACGGATGGGTTTCGTTGTTATAAGTCTATGTATTTACGTATGTGGATATTTATGTGTGTTCCACATTTGCGGCTTAACTACTTAGCAGATTTTGGTAGGTATCCATCGATGCCATATTATAGTCCGGGTAACATAGCCTACCTTTTGCTAAAAATAGTACCCAATGCTTGCTACTACAACAATATAACCTGGTTTTAGTAAGAATGGACCTGTCATAAAATTCCAACGATATCACATACATACACATTGAATTGATTACCTCCTTAATTTCAAAGTCGGTAAAAAGTTACACGTTCCCCCCGCTTCCCCGCTCACCCACCCGCGTTCGTCCACTTCGTATTAATACAGTTTATTTCTGCACACTTCTATAACCGCGCAGTGATAGTGACTGGTTCATTCTTACGATAACCATGGAAGGTATTATATTTGGGTACTGTAAAAAGAATTCAATCATACTAGTTAATTCTTTCGATAACCATGGAAGGTATTATATTTGGGTACTATAAAAAGAATGCAATCATAACGAGTAGAGTATCAAATGAACGAAGACATAATTCTGAGCACATAATATTTACTCGTAGTCGGATTATAGTTCTTAAAACAATTTTTCAAGATCTTGCCAGCTACCTACCAATCTTCAAAAAGTAACAGTTTCTAAATACAAATAAAATTACAGATAAGATAAAATGGAAATATGCAGGTGATAGTAATAGTTCTATCAACTCGAATACGTGCTTACTTCCACAATGGTGCCGTGAAAACACGTTACAGAGTATATGAGCAAGTTTCCTACTAAAAGATGACTTTAGAACGTAAGTAAGCGAACTAACACAAGTAAAAAGAAGACGAGTATGTAACTCCACCGTCCCAGTTCCACTCCATAGCATTTGATGGTCGGCAGTAGAGAATTGAAGTTTATTTTATTCTAACTTCAAACTCTGTTCTCGTCTTATAATGATACTCTGTGTGTATTATTATTACATTACTTTTAGAAATGAATGCGACATCTTTTCGTTTTAAAGATGAGGTTGTGGCCTGTACCTAATAGGATCAAAAAAATTTAATAAACCTAGGCCTTTTAAGTTACCAGTAATCAATTCTAAATGATTTTGATTTTGATTGTGAAAAATACATTTCCAATTTCCAGTCATAGAACTTGACATTGTCATTCATACTCGTTGTATGCAACGAGTTGACGATTTTTATAAACTTTGGATTACTATTATCTCTGATTAAATAGCATTTTAAAGCACTTCGACCTTTTTCGTTATAAGAATCTCAGTAAATTAATTAAAAAATGCATATTTTTTTTTTTTACAAATATTTTTTTTAAACCCCCATCGCAATTTAAAAGACGTCTGAACAAATTTTCATTGAACATGGCTAAGAACACTCGGGATACAATAAAATTATTTAAGGCACAATAAAAATTAAACGAAATTCGGTTCATACGTTTGGGATACCACAGACAGATACACAGATTTACTGACAGGCAAGTTAACCTTAAAACGCCCCTCTCTTTTTTGCGTCGGGGGCTAAAACAAGCATTCGCTGTTACGCACGTAGAGATTAAAAACAGCCGTGTTTCATAAATGGTTAGGTAGGTTAATCAAATCAAATCAATTTATTTGCTTGAAAAGTGGTACAGGAGATGGTAAAACAATATGGATGTTCGCAAGATTCACCATGACTGGCATGCAAATCACTTCAAGTATAACATTATTTAAATTTACAATAAGATTCCAATATTGAATACAGAATAATAGGTACATACTCGTAATATGTATGTGTGTGTAATATTAGTGCCCGCCTTGCCACGTGAACAGCTGTTGCTAGCCTCAGTTTCAAAAATCTAGCACATTTTCAGCCATTTCAAACACGCCTTCCTATATATTTTGTTTTGGTCCGTTATGTGTTCAAGGAAATGGTTCAAGTTGATGATTACAGATACATAAAGGTCTGAAAGATGTTTTCTTATTTTTTGCTGTTTAGACCCTTGTTTTTTGTTGTCACAGGACCCGAGTTTTAAAAAGACATGATACTAAGCTTATGTGATAAGTTTGGTATTATAATAATCTTTATACGATAGTTTGAACTGTCAGTGCATGGTCAAACAACGAGTTATCCCACGATTAGAACAGTTATGTTTGTAGAAAGATATTTTTATAACTCTTAGTGTGTGTGTAATGTAATAGGTACCGATAAGTACACACGTGATCTAAAAACATCTGTCCTTACCCCCAGTAACAAAAATCTAGCACAATTCCCAGCCATTCCGAGCACGCCTTGCCACGTCCTATCGATTTTATGGTCTCAATTCTTACCGTCATTTCGTGAGTCGTTACAGCCACCACTGGCATGGCCAGTGACCCGGTTGTCACTTCGGTTATCTAACAGTTGCTTGTTCAATTCTCCGGGTGGGTTAAAAGGGTTAAATACTGTCAAACTTAGCGCCAAATTGCGCGAGGAAGGTCTGAGACGGGGTTAACATTGTGTGTCTGATTCATTTGTTTTAATGCTGGCCGATAATGTTTTAAGAGAAATAATATAAACTAGCGGCCCGCCCGCGACTTCGTACGCGCGTTTTAGTTTAACTCCGTTCCCATAGATCGTAGCGAAAATTTATAAGCCTATACGCATTAAACTATGGCCTTCCCTGATAAATTATCTATCTATCATATTTTATAACCTTACCAATAGTCCCTGTGAGTAGCGCGTTCAAACAAACAAACGAAAACATCCAGTTTTATAATATATACAAAGAAATGCGTACGGACAATAAATGTTATACTTTACTAGCTTTTGCCCGCGACTTCGTCCGCGTGGAATAGTGACTTCTTTCTCCCGTTTTTTACACATTTACCACTATATCTTTGCTCCTATTGGTCAAAGCGTGATGTTATATAGCCTATAGCCTTCCTCGATAACTGGACTATCCAACACAAAAAGAATTATTCAATTTGAACCAGTAGTTTCGGAGATTAGCGCGTTCAAACAAACAAACAAACAAACAAACAAACAAACAAACAAACTCTTCAGCTTTATAATATTAGTATAGACTAGCTTTTGCCCGCGACTTCGTCCGCGTGGAATAGTGACTTCTTACTCCCGTTTTTTACACATTTACCACTATATCTTTGCTCCTATTGGTCGTAGCGTGATGTTATATAGCCTATAGCCTTCCTCGATAACTGGACTATCCAACACAAAAAGAATTATTCAATTCGAACCAGTAGTTTCGGAGATTAGCGCGTTCAAACAAACAAACAAACTCTTAAGCTTTATAATATTAGTATAGATGTACACACAACATGTAGCCCGGTATATTGGTCAACAGGGATATTTTTTTTTTTTACAACGAAATGGAAATACTTCGTACGCCCTATCGTCAATCGTATATTTATTTCAGGTACTACAATGACCAGGCTACTCTCTGCGCTTACACAGCATCATGTCACATACAGGCTGTGAGAGAAGCAAATTCCCTCAAGTCTTCTCTCGCTACCTTAAGAGTTTGAATTTGAGCTTTGTTTATGGTTATTGGTTATAGCGAATACTAACTCTACTTTCTTGAATTAAAATCGTAAATTGAAAGGGACAATTCTATGTAAAGATCTACGCCACCATCATCATCAACATCCAAAAGCCGTCCACTGCTAAACATGGGTCCCCCACGAAAAGTTTGCAGAAATGTTACAGATTGGACACCTTTCGACCACAGGAGCAGCGTAGAATGTCCACCGACAATATGAACATACGATCTGCAATCTACACTGGACACAGACCGATTGATACCTACGCTGTTTAAACACAAAAAAAAAATATTTACTATTCTAAGCAATAAAATCTCTTCTCGAGAGCAACATCAATAACAAACATGTGTCAAATATTCTGTCTCAGATTATGTCAAATGACTGTCAAAAATGAAATAAAAAATATTTTAATCGTAAGCACTAAAGAGTATTGACATCAAATTCGAAGCAAATCACCCCCATAATAACTTTGCACCCCTTTTTAACCTCCTTAGGAGATGAATTCCAATAAAATACAAAACAAGTCTTCCGTCAATTTTGTAAAAGAATGTGTATGCAAAATTTGAAGTAGATTGGACCAAGGGATCTGGTTGTCCCATACAAACTTTGCACCCCTTTTTGACCCCCTTAGGGGTGGAATTTCTGAAAATCCTTTCTTACCGGATCCCTTCGTCACACAAAGAACACACTGTCCCAGTTTCAGGTCTCTACAATCAGCGGTTTAGGCTGTGCGTTGATCCATCAGTCAGTCAGTCAGTCAGTCAATCAATAAGTCAGTCATTTTATTGGTATAGATGACATCAATTTGAGGAACAAGCGTGAGCTGACAAAAACCTTATTCGTGATTCCGAGTTAGCTTAACTCTGGGATAAAATATCAACCTATTGCTGTTAGTTATAGTGATCTTAGCAGATACACAAATGGGCGTAGATAACCATAAAGTGAGTTAAGAATGTGCAGATATATTTTTTATTTAAATTTAAAACTTTCCAATTTTAATTAAATATTTTTTGTACATAACCTCATTATATTCCAAATGATTTTTTTTGACACTTTACTTTTCCCTTTATCTTACTTTATAGAACTTTGCCTGTATCTAACATTACCAAAACCAAGAGCAATCACCTAAATAGAAAACTGTTTCGGCCAATATATTCAGAAAAACGCGCAATTAACGAGCACAAAAGTGCTCTTTCACACAAAACCATTCAATTTGTTTTCCATTTTCCTGCTATAAAACAGTGTTGAAACCAAACCACGCTTAAAAGGCTTTCTCCCTCGAGATATATCGCCATGATCAAACACATTATTATCATGTATGTAGTATAATTACGCAGGGAATGTCAGCAAATAGTTAAGGTAAATAAATTGCGGGTGTTTGTTGCGTCCTAATTACAGTACTCTTGGATTATTCCATAAAATTTTGAATTTGAAAATTCCCCAGCTCAACAGATTTTCATAAAACATGTTATTTTGGAAACACCAACAGTGATAAAGCTATGAAAAACTATTGCGAATATTAAGACCGCTCCAATCTTCTATTATTTTGCTGGTTATATGAAATGCCTATTAAACTTCCCGCCTCCACTTTTCTTATGTTCATATGCAGTTTTAAGATTAAAGTACAATTATCAACCCGTAATGAGAATAGCACCAACCAGGGGTCAACCAGCCGTTCACCATACGGAAGCACGTTACGTAAAGGGAACAGCAACGATTCTGCATGGGATCTGCACCGGATAGCGAACGCCACGCATCGTATCGCGTTTGCTACAACTTATGACAGTATATCTTGTGAGTGACATGCTACGAAGTTGAAAGTTTCATACAAATAATACTGAACGCCTCGAGTTGGTACGGTATTGTTCCCGTAACGGGTCATCATCATCATCATCATTATCAGCCAAAGGATGTCCACTGCTGAACATAGGCCTCCCCCATGGATTTCCACAGCGACCGGTTGTGAGCGGTCTGCATCCAGTGCGATCCTGCGATCTTCACAAGGTCGTCTGTCCATCTTGTCGGTGGACGTCCTACGCTGCGCCTTTGGTCGAAGGGTCTCCAATCTAAGACTTTTCTGCCCTAACGGCCATCATTTCTACGCGCTATGTGCCCAGCCCACTGCCACTTGAGCTTACTGATTCGCAGGGCTATGTCCGTTACCTTAGTTCTTCTACGTAACTCCTCGTAACGGGTGGATAGATGTGATTTAACCTTTAGGCCTCCCACCAAAGCACTTATTTTACACTATTATCAGGAACTGTAACTCTTCATTAATAAGTATATTTTATTAATTTCCATAATCAGAACTCATTCTATTGTTAAATATAGTCCAGTTCAGCATTCATTTATTCAGTTTAGGCTTTTACAAGCCCCTATGAAAGTCAAATGAAGACTCCGCGGTCCGCGAGGAAAACCTTAAACTGAGCTTGCAAGTAGATTGGGTTTCTGTACATGTTTAAACTCTACATTTTCTTTCTTTTTTTTTCTTTTTTTTTTGTGCTTCTTCGTCTTTTTAAGATTATCGTGAGCAGGCGGAACGCAGCGCGAAATTGCCTTCATTTCGAACGCCTACGATTAAAATGTGCTTGCGGGCGAAAACCTTTTCTCAACCCGTAACCTTTATGATTTTTAAAAATTAAGGCTTGGTTGGTTTAAAATTGACGAAACTCTGTAGGTTTTTTTTTTGACAAAAGCCAATGTTTAGCTTCTGATAATAACTGAAACATAAAATATTTTTTTGTAAATCAAGACGGACGAGCATATTTTTTTTAAATATCACACATGTAAAGAAAAATACCGCTTAAAGGGGTAAAACACTTTTTTTTTATCTCGCGCGTCTGCGCCATGCAACCATGTGAATCTTCTTAAGGTAATACCGCTTACAGCACTTCACCGCTAATTCTATCAATTGATTAATAAACTAGCTTTTGCCCGCGACTTCGTCCGCGTGGAATAGTGACTTCTTTCTCCCGTTTTTTACATATTTACCACTATATCTTTGCTCCTATAGGTCGTAGCGTGATGTTATATAGCCTATAGCCTTCCTCGATAACTGGACTATCCAACACAAAAAGAATTATTCAATTCGAACCAGTAGTTTCGGAGATTAGCGCGTTCAAACAAACAAACAAACAAACAAACAAACAAACAAATTCTTCAGCTTTATAATATTAGTATAGATGTAACACGACGAATACATATGTATAATACGACGGCCACAAATTGCACCTACTCACTAAAAGAAGGTCTTATACTGATAAAAGATTAATAAGCTTCATGGCTTTAAATCGCTTCCAAAATAAGTATAAATATGTATTATTACTTGTTAAATTTGTTCCAAAAAATGTTAAGAGGTTTAATAAAACATTGGTATCAAAGACGTTCTGTTTCTGACGGTTTAGAAACACAGTATTAGATTGGTCGTTTGATCTTTAGTACTTTGGAGGTTGATTTAAGCCAAATATTACCAGCCGGGCTACGAAAGACTAGCTGTTTTTCAAGTATATCTATTTATTATATTGTATCTATATACACAAAAGTCAATAATAACTAGAGAATTGGTGGACCTATTTCATGGTTTTTACTTTTTGAAATTTGTCTTGGCCTAAATACTTAGGATAACCATGAAACGGGGCCGGGGGTGGAACGGAACTGGGATGAAAAGAAGGTCGCTGGGACGTAAACACATAAAAGGTAGTTTTACTATGTTATTAAACAATAAAACAACAATTTATTAAATTACTTTTTATTTATTTATTGTTAAATGCATGTTACAATACTTATTTCTGAAGTTTACGCGAATATTACACATTTAATGAAACACAATTTAATTTTTTTTTCGCGAAATTATCCGTAAATTGTGTTTCATTAAATGCATGTTACAATTGAATTTAATTTGCATGACATAATTTATTGGCTGAACATGAGATTCTTTGTAAAAAACTTAACACCTTTGTATACCATGTTTAATGCAAATAAATATTTCTTTCTTTCTTTCTTTATTTTAAACTTTTTACCCATAATTATTAAAGTTAAAGTATATTATATAATTATGAATGTGGACGAGGAAGGCCGACCCAAAGTAAATGGGAGGAAGAGTCAAGGGGAAGAAGAGACCCATATCTATCTTACTGAACCGATTTTGATGAAACATGTACTACCCTAAGGCCCAGTTGTGTGATCGACAATGAACTCAACTATGGTCCAATGCCGTTACCCAGCGGTTGTTTTTTTTACGATTTTACGGGTTTTGAAGAAGTAATACCTTAACCAAATGTCAGAATGGCTATTTTATTGACCATATAATATAATATACCTGACCGAACAAAAAAATTATCATCTCAATATATATTTTTTTTGTTTGTTTTTTTTATTATTTTTCACTTACGAAGTTTGGCATACGTGTTCAAAAGCTTCAGTAGATCATACTCAAATATTATCCAACTCCAACAATATCACAAAAATACAGGTTGAATTTAATACCTCCTTGATTTCCGTGACCGTTGTTTTGTGTTTTTGGAATGAATTTTGGCAATAATTTGACCCAGCTTTTAGTATTATCCCTTTAATTTGTTATAAACAAAGTAAAGGGATAATACTAAAAGCAGTGGCACGTACATTATTCATATTACTAATCATAACTTCTCACCCACTTTACCCTTTCTGTCCTTCAATATCACTCTAGCAGTCTCAATAAATCATGAAATATGGGAACGACTATAAACTGGACATCCTCAGTAATAAACCATGAGTATGAGACAGCATAAACATGCACACGAGCTCATAACGATAATGGAGGCAGCAAGGGATTTGAGTGCATTATTAATAATACTGTTGCATCCCAAATCGTGTTTACTGCAAGCGTAGTGCGGAGGATTTAGGTATTAGTCCTTTTAGAGGACACTTCTCTGCAAAACGTTTTGGACATTTTCGAGTGTTGTTGTCAAAATAAAGGAACTTACATCGTATTTTTGGGGTAGCACCGCTATTTTTTCGGACCGTGGTGGTTAAGCGGTGCAAATCGCCGGTGCGAAACGCCCCAATACTTGAACTTTGACTGGAATGTAGAGGCTAACAGCTCTTATGCGATGATTTACATGTGTTTACATACAAACATTATAAAATATGTATAATATAATATGTACTATAGTGCATTATCCCTAAGGCAAGAGATAAATATCCGTCTGTTTACAATGCGACCGCGATTATGAAAAATAGACATTGGTCCTAGGTAAATCTAATTTCAAATGACGTCATTAACAAATAATGTGTTGACTTGCATTTGCATGACAGCTCGTCCCTTTTGACTATCAATCTTTAATATTTATAAGGTACCTAAATTCGACAACAAACTTAAACACTCGACCTTTTTAAACGAACTAACGATGAGGTACGCCCTTGGAGTAAACTGTAACTAAGTACAGAACCGCGAAGCAGGCCACTTTAAACACAAAGGGTATTAGGCAAATTGTTTAGAAGGAAACTTTTTATTACTGAGCGGAGTGCTACACCACACCCTGAAGTTAGAACTTAGGAATAGCCTGTAAGGCTAAAGGCATAGTGGAAAGTTGGTAAGTGAATAAAATGTGGCTGTGGCTCATGAAATTGAAATGCAAATAAAAACTTGAACTTAACAGGCTCATAATAGCCATTGTGCTTACTTAATAACATACATGTTAACCCCTCAAAACTCCATAAAAATAGTTTATTTATATAGGGTGTCCCGTAAGTAGTGGTTCAACCGAAAACCTTAGATGCAGATGCAGATTAGGCCAACATGGGTTAAGAAAAGTCTCATGGTTTCAATAATTTATATTTTTTTCAAAAAATCGACTTACGTCACTTTCCTTGTCACCATTATTTTAATACTGCGAAAATTAATGTTTTTCTGAATTACTATATTTTTTGCATAATTGAACTATGTTGCCAAAATCTTTTTTTTTAATCAATAACTTTAATAATTAATTTCCCTCAGTTAGAGACTTTATGGAAAAACTCCATCAAGAAGAGTCTCATAATATAAAGATACCAATACATTTAAAGATAGAACTGAATAGCACCAATTGTAAAAGGAAACCAATTTGAAATAAATACTCTTAATATGAACAAGAAAAAGACGAAAAAACCAATATGGTTTAACACAATACCGTTGTCCTGAAGGATGGTAATTCAGTATTTTTTTTCTTTTTCAACTTCATCGGGCGAAATGTTAAGCGAAATTTAATTTAACTCTATTTTCACACCCATCCCAGCTGTGTTTAATTCTAACCCTACTAATAATCCCCATAAAAGACTGAAGAAAATAACAAGGGCTGAATACAAATCGAATTAAGCGAGACTTAGTCAACGCATTCCAGCGAACGCTCCTAAAGTGTAATTGAATAATTTCTTTAACGAAATGAAACTGAATTCTCAGACAATTCCACCCCGGTAGCTGCATAAAGAATTTTATCGTGGCAACCGACTCTTTACGCGGTTGTGGAGATAAAGTTAACGGAAATGACACTGCGTTGCATTACTAACAATTAGAATTAAACTTGACGGGTTTAGAATTAGAACTAAACACGACCATAGTCATCGTGCAGTGACTAGCAAATACTCCTACTTTTAATTTATGTCTAGAACCATTATGTCTAAATTTGTCACAAGTTACTTACTATAATGTCAGGTAATTGTATTCCATAATATTGGGACCGTGCGCGACAACAGCGTTCCGATCCCGTAGGACGTTGAAATAATGACAAATTGCTGGCTGTCATTACAAAAAATAACTAAAGTTATTTCAAAGTATTTTAATCAAATGTTTATTTTACAAGCGAAATATTTGAGCAATTTCCATTCGTAAAAAAAATATAATACGACATGTTTTTGTTAAAAAACATACTTTGTTTTATCGGATGGACCGATTTTCAAAATTTTAACCATAACCCGTATTATAGTTATTGCCTGGAACAAAAGTTCGCTGGGACCGCTAGTTTATAAATAAAGATACCGTACCGCGAACGCTATTTCAAAGCCACATCCAGCCTCCCTATTCTGATATCGCATAATTTTATCTCTGTAAGTCTGCCAGTCAAATTACTGAAGACGAACGTTGCAAATTGAAACGGCGAGCATTGCTTGCGTATTGCGTTCCGTTTCAGGCAAAAATCTTGAATTTACATCGTAATTACAATTTTATTCCGCCTACTCCCTATCTATAGGGTTAAAAGGGTTTTTTCTACTCCGCTTGTTTTCTGCAGAGTACGCGATTTCGTTAAGATTCTCGAGATGTCTGAGTGGATGAATGACTTTATTTAACTGGAAGCCTAGAGACCATTTTAATGTTCATTATTAATACGATTAATTAATTATGTAATGTTATTTCATTTTATGTACACTACTTATAGGTTAATATAGTCTTGTTCCATGTGTTATTTCTAAGTTTTGTAAGTCACCGGCTGTAACCTGTTTGTGTACTGATTAAATAAAATAAAATAAATAAATTGAACTTAAAAGTTGCAGTGAATTAATAACTAGGCATTGTCGTATTAGTTAATAAAAATATAACTCTTTATTGCACAACACTAAGTAAATTACAGTTCATAAGCTCAAAGTAAATATATAACTAAGGTGGTCTTAGGTTCATACGATAAAAAGATATTATCTAAAATTCCTTGCAATGCGATTAAGTAATTAGTTTTCTAATTTCCCGTGATAACAAAAATAAACATCGAAAATGGACATACCACCTTTTCTGTCTAAATAACATATAAAAAAACCAAGTTATTGAAAATACACAAATGTTTGACGACACAAAATACACAAACAGACTCTACCAACAGTGTTTTCTGCTCCATATATTAATCTTTGGGGTAGAAAACTCATTAATATTCAACTTTAAAATCCATTGCAGTTTAATTACAAAAACTGCGAATGTAAATACAAAACGCGTCCGTGTGCAGTCCACAGGGAACCATTAGTAAATGACCCAATTATGATATACAACATGAAACTATGTCGTCGTGAGCTTGCGTGACCTATGGCTGTTATACGTGACCCGGCGTGTTCTAAGGTCGACGTCGAGATAGGGATGCTCTATAGTATCGATATCGATAGTGTGTCGTTACGTGAGAAAAATTTATCAGGTGTTAAAAGCTGTCCGCAGTTACATGTATATCAGGCTAAGGACGTCATCTGCTGTTATCTATATCGATAATTTTCTCTCTTGCTCATTAAAATATCTCAATTTTTAATGAGCAAACGTTGAAGGGTCTTGCCATATTTTCTTATTTTATATTTTTTATATATTTATTTTCTTATACAATAACTGCTCCTAAACTATGATATACAAAATGTGTTAATTCGTCTATACTACATTTAAAGAAAAAATATAAAAAGAACGTGACATAAAGGTTTGACTGGCAGATGATGCTTTTAGCATCAAGTCCACCTTTGTACACCATGATTTGTGCAATAAAGTCTTTAAATAAAAATAAATAAAATGTCAAAAATAATAGAATAGAATAGAATAGAAATAGAATAGAAAAACGTTTATTGCTTTCATTACAGACAAATTATGATACACTAACATTTATAATACACTAACATTTATAATACTAACATTTTGTAATATATCAATTACATAATACAAATAAACTGCGTATTGAACAGTAATTTAGCTGTGGCTGTCGACAAAATCTAATAAATCGATTAATTGACATCCCTCAAAAGCTTTCAAAGGCTTTGACCTAAGTAAACGTTTGCCCCAAACTTTAATTGTTTTCTTCACGCGATTAAGATGCAGCCCTTGCTTCGAAGATCTAATTTAATAGAACTAAGTACATAGAAAGGGTCCTTGGACAAACTAAGTGATTAAGTATGTACCTTTTGTTTTTTGGTGATAGCCTTGGATCGTCTTAAACTGTAACAAAACAAATTATAATGATTACAAGTTTTGAGGAGCAGATTGTTTTAATTTCGTTAGAAATTAAACAATATTTAAGCCGCTGCCAGATAAAGAATTTCCTAAGCACTAAGATTTATCATTAAAAATTCATTAACCGTAATTGTGATCACCATCGACCACAATTTTGTCGTCAAGTTATAGTAAGAAAAAATATATAGGTACACATATCAACACTGTCTAGGGATATTTTAGATTTACTCAATTAAATCATTTTTTTTTCAAAAACGTAAAACATGTACACATTTTTAAAAAAACTTTTTTTAAAAACTTTACACAAAATATCCCTAGACAGAGTTGATTAGTATAAAAATTAAAAATATTAAAATGTGTGTGCGAAACCAAAAAATATCATTAAGAACTGAACAAACATCACTAGTGTCACACGGACTTAGTCCGGAAAAAGATAGTTTTATGTAAGCATTTTGCTGTAACTTCTCTGAAGATACCACATCTCATATTATATACCTATATCTGAATAGGTATTGGGGAAAACACTTACAGTATCTTCAGCGGAAAACTGAGACTCTAGACTATAATTACGATATATTTTGTTGTATTCTATACAATATTTAAGTAATACTCTTTGATGTTAAAATTCCGAGGAACTATGGCAGAGTATCGTTTCATGATATGAGACGTTCAATACTGCCGTTTTTAATAGAAATGATAAAATAAGCTTACTATGTCAAAATGCTAAAATCTATTATAAGCATTTGGACGACGAAGTAATTTGAAATATTTTCGCAAATAAATTTTAGCAAATAAATAAATCAAAACTTTAACCTGAACAACTAAATAGGCATATTACGGCGCATAGAATTATTGTAATCGCTTTGGTGAAAATGTAAGCAACTTTAGTGACCGCCGGATATTTATAATACCTACATGCATACTGCGTACTTCGTAAAACCATAACTAAAACAACTGACGTGAACTTACAGAGATGTAGGTAGGCTGTATAGGCTTTTTAACACTCATCAATAAAGTAAGAGTCAACACGATAAACGCCTTTTCCCACTCCAAATCGACTGTAAACGTGTCACTAAATGCCCAAGCCGTTACTTCGGGCTACAAACATAAAAACCTGCTGATATTCGGATCCTTGAAAAGGCCTAACGACATTCCATTAAATAGATTGGACGTGTGGAAAGTGCAAACATTTTGTTGAATTGAAAAGCTACTCGCAGCTTGACCTAGCTGACATTACAAGGCAGTAGATAAGGGTAGGGTGACAGTAATTTCATTTAGACCCCTTACACACTGCGACTTTTAGCATCGATACTAACGCGCGTTTGAAATCCCGCTACAGCATCGCGACTCACCCAATGAACAGATTTAATTTGGCATCGATGTTTACGTGCGTTAGTATCAATGCAGAAGCGCGACTGCATCGATGCTAACGCGCGTTAGTATCGATGCAGTCGCCAATATACAGTACATAATTTTGTCAATGTATACCTTCTGCTACGTGACTGCATCGATACTAACGCGTGTTAGCATCGCGATTGTATCGCTGCTAAAAGTCGCGGTGTGCAAAGTGTCGAGTCAACGCGTTAGCGACTGAGTCTTGATAACAAAATCTCAATAGAGATAGGAACAAGAAAATACGCAGATCACGAACACAACTTTGTATTAGAAAAAACAGTTTCACGTATATATTTTTCATACGAGAATCCACAAAAAAATAAGTTTAAAAATGAAAATGGCAATGAAACCATTTAATGAAGTTATGATGAACTTTTTATCGCTATTATGAGTTACAGTCGTTGTTTTAAATCTTTATATAGAAATCTAATGTATAAATATGAATGAGGTTAGTTGGTTTTAGAAAGTTCTGCAAAATACCGACAGAATGTTTTAATTAGCATTTAATAACACGCTCTCACACACACGCATTTTGCGGCTATTAGGTAAAACAGGGTTAAATAAATCCTGTATCAGTGATAGCTATCAAACAATTCTCCAACAAAACTGACATCGTTAACTATACAGGGCCTCAATTCCGCTGATTGAGTCGTCACTGAGATGTGTATCAGTTGTTGTACTATATATGAGAGTACAAATATACCTCACTATTCTGACAGCGGCGTGTCACCTTTCAATGCTGCTGACTTTAAGCACACGATATGTTCTACTGAATCACTACTGTAGTTCAACAGTAGATGCTGAAAATACGTTCGGGGCCCTGGCATCGTCAAATATACAATTTGGCGTAGTAGTCTGTCAAATAACTAAATGCATGGAGCCTCCACAACAGGATAGGTAGTGCTATTCATGTCAGACGACAATACATCTCGCAGACGATGCCCGTCACCCCGTGACTTCACAAGGAAAAAATATCACTTTTACTGGTTCAACATGTCAAATTTTAGCTAAATGTAGTCTGTTAGTGTCATGTTTTTTTCGTCATAGAGTAATGTATTGTACTTCTCACTGGTGGTAACTCAAGTTAACATTGTGTGGACTAAGATTCCTTTTCCCGGGCTCACAATAATTACGACTTAAAATGAGGCCAACTTAGCCTATGGATAGTATTTATTTACAAACATTAAAATAACCTCTCGCTTCCGTTTTAATTCAATAACTTAATATTATCTAGTCTAATTACTGTTTTCGATACTCATTTAAGTTTATTTTCTCTATGCCTATATTTTTGCGTCTCTTGAACCCAAAACCGTATTATTGATATTTTAATCTATAGAAATTTATATTTATAGAAATACAGCGCACGTAGATGATCCACATAACATTAGGTACTTTTGTGTAAAATAACTCTCTCTGACTAAGCCATAACTGGAACATAGTTTAAATCTGACTAGCAAGCTCAAATCGGCGGCATCTGTGCATTTTACAATACTGAACATAGATGGGGCAGTAAAATTGCAGAGAAGTGTAAGAGGGGCAATTTATAGCATACAATGGTGTCGATTTTGTTGCTGCCTGTTCGTTATTCGACAGATTTAGATGGTTTTAGGTTTGGTTCAGAATTTTGGCAACTAAGTAAATAAAATGCAGTATATTTGGGTTATTTAATAAAACGTATTTTTTTAAATCTAAATGGAAATAAAATATTAGACAGGGAACTTCACCGCACGGGAAAAGCGACACCAAAAATTAACCAGGCCGAAACAAAACAAAAACTTACTTCCGAAAAGGGCTTGCATCGTTGGTATGTATGTGATGTTGTTAATGAAGAAAAGGTACCATTTTTAGGACGTACCCGCGCTATAAAGCATATTCAGTTTTATGGGCATTTAATTGTTTTATTCTCATCATCATCATTACCAAACAGAGGACATCCACTGCTGAATATAGGCCTCCCCCACGGTTTTCCACAGCGACCCCGAAGTGAGCGGTCTGCGTGATCCAGTGTGATCCTGCGATCTTAACAGGTTTAATTGTTTACCAATTATTGATATCGTGGCTGGCTGTGGCTTGCAGAATTTTGAAAACTACTGGTACCTTTTTTCGTTATTTTTTCTTCTTATATTTGTTGTGACGAATCAGTGATAGCTAGAGCTGGTACTGGATTCCACTAACGCTAAGGTACTAGATAACTAACGATACTCTTTAAAATCTATAGGGCTAGTAGCGTGACTGATAGCTAGCTCAACCAATGTTTAACCATTAGTTACCATTAGTTTAACTATCGTCACCAGCGATTGAATATTTACGATTGTGCATATTTTAAAGGAATGATAGCTTAATCAAATGTTAGAATGGCTATTGTAACGATCATTGGTAAGAATATTTATTGTTCAAAGCACGCACAGTCGAAATTATTCAACCAATAGTAACGACTTTTGACCATTCGTTCAGTTAACTACCGATCACGAAACCGGCCTTACATCAAACGTCATTTTTGACGTTTAGTTACGGTCAAAGTACCTTGGCACTGCCTAAATTCTTTCATCTTCCCTCACTTTGTAAGCCTTAACTTCTTATTTCGTGGTTTCTCTTCACAAGATTAGCCAAGTCATCGCCCCCATTGATCCAGTATAATGCCTCACAGTTTCGAATCAGTGAATTGGTGCAGAAAATGAGCTTGTTTAGCGATATCCTACAAAACAGGTTAGCTGGAAAATTGATACAAGCACGCTTCCGGCTTCCTGTCATATGCAAGTGTGGCCATGGAGGTGTGAAAAGACAAATTGATAAATTTGAATGCAGGTAGCTTAATTGGGACATATTTTAAAGTTCAGCATTCGATTATTAAAAAAAACGATTTTACCATTACGATTTGTACGAAGTAAGAAGACCCATAAAATGTATTTTAAATAGTAGGTAAGTATATTTAAACTTTCATGGTCACTAACATTACAATAGTTAGATGCGGGATTGCTACTCCGTGATCATGGCGCTTGCAACGGTGCCGAATTTATTACAAATTTTCTGTAAATTAGTTTAATCATGCACGTTTAGGTATGAAAATATGTGTGGAAGGCAAAAGGGAAATAACCACACCATCTCCCTTTATTTGGAGTTTTTATGGAAAAAACTCCACCGACAAGCGCCTAGCTCTTATGATAACATTTTGTAGCTATTTCAGAATCAGAATCAGTTTCTATAAAATAGGCTTTGATCTAAAAAGGTCGACTAAAGGTCTAAGTAAACTGAAGGTCATTCTACTTTTGCTTAATCGCCCCTTGTTTATTACTATGTCTATTAATACTATCATAGTCAGAGTCGTATAAAGAAAGTATATAAGTACCTTATTTATGGGTGATTGACATAAAAATAACATCGTCAATGTACGATTATTAGCACTGAAATAAAGCTAACACGATACTGTTAAAAATGTTTTCGCATTAAAACATTTACTATAATAAATATTGCGTTTTCTTTTCGAAAAAGAAAATACAAACAACATTTAAAAGAAAAAGGTATCAATTTTAATCGAAAAAAGCAGTACATTAAAATATATTATATATAGTCCTCCTCGTCGTATCCGACGACGGCGACCCTTGCAATCGTATTTGGTGATTTAAGATTGGTGTAGTTTTCTGTTATGGGCTCGCTGATGACTTGCGAAACCGAATTCGGACTGAAAAGTTCGGTTGCATTGCGCGCAGTGAAGCTGTCCGTGTTCATTAACCGTGTAGGTATAGGAGGGCTTTGGCCGAGTTTTCCGTATATGGCGCTTTAGGTCCAGGTGGTTAAGCCGAGCTTCTTCAAAAGAAGCTACACCTTTTTTGACTGCATTGCGCCATTCTGGTCTCATTCCTGCCAGCTCCTCCCAATGACCCGGTGAGATGTCGCAAGCCTTAAGGTGGCGTTTTAAAACGTCCTTGTACCGCAGGTACTGTCCCCCGTGACTCCGTTTCCCGTGGGATAGCTCGGAATAGAAAACGGATTTCGGGAGTCTGCAGTTATTCATGCGGCTGACATGGCCACTCCATCTTAGTTGGCTCTTAATCAGAAGAGCCTCTATGCCGGTCATACCAGAGCGACGCAGCACCTCGGCATTGGTCACATGATCATGCCACCTTATGCGTAGAATACAGCGCAGACATCGCATGTGAAACGTATCAAGTTTCTTGATGTCTCCCTTGTATAGACACCAGGTCTCCGCGGCGTAAGTGAGTATGGGGAGAACTATCGCCTTGTACACAGACGAGTGGCGTAAAGCAAGGCTGTGTCATAGTCCCAACCCTGTTTGCTCTGTACTTTTCTGTGGTAACGGCCGACGCACTAAAAAGCTGTAATGCAGGCATCAAGCTCAATGTACGGTCAGATAAAGGTGTATTTGATATCACTCGTTTCAGGGCAAAAAATAAAGTACTAAAGATCGCTGTACTTGAAGTCCTCTATGCCGACGATGTCTGCATAACGGCAGACAGTCTCGAAAATCTTCAGAGCTGTATGAACTCTCTGAGAAAATCGTGCTGTAGATTTGGCTTAGTAATAAGCGTAGCCAAAACCCAAGTCCTCAAGCAACCGCCTAGAGGCTGCCATGCTGCTGAAACCCAAATCTATTTGGGAAACACAGCGCTGGAAGAAGTCAACAACTTCAAATACTTGGGTAGCCAAATCCGAAGCGACAACAGCCTCTCATCGGAGATTCCATCACGTATAGCCAGAGCCGCTGCTACCTTCGGCAAACTGAACCATCGAGTTTGGAAGTCGCATGATCTGAAGCTACAGACATTAAAATAAAAAGCATAATAAAGTGATTCTTCTTGGTAAGGCAGTTTTCCATAAAAGTGTTGAATTAAATAAAACGTCTTTTTGTCTTTTTGGTGGTTATTTTATATCCGTGTCAATTGCAATGGATTAAGTATCTCATATACCAAAACACAAATGAAAATGTGCGTGAGGTAATAAAATGTAAGAAGATACATCTGTTGTAATCTTTTCAAACACGAATATTGAACTCAACAAGATGACGTATCACTCAAATATAATGATAGAATAATATAAGTAGCTAGGAGTTTTTCTTTATAACCTAAGCCGTTTCCCATAGAGATCTCCAGTATTTTGCAGGTACTGGTTTTTACAGGATTCCGTTTAGTAACATATGCGTTTTAAAGCTAATTCACACGGATATCTCGTTTGTAGAGAACCGCATAAATATCTGTTTTTTGCTGGTTGCAGTTTTGTCATTAAACTGAACAAGTTCCACTTCTAAACTGCCGTGTAAACACACGTCTTACTTTACTGCCATGGAAAACGGCTCTAACTGTCAACATGCCTATTACAGTGGACAGACTTAAAAGACCATCTTAAAAGCTGGCAAAATAAATAATTCATCGTTAAAAGACGCCTACCCCATTCTGCTAGGTTCAAACAAACGAAAGATTGATTTGACCTCACCGTTAACTAAACTTTCCTTTCATCCCGCAAACAATAGGGGTAAACACAAAACAGTCGTGACTGGCCCGAGAAACCCGACAATAGGTATCGATCAATTCATAATGCGATTAAAATTAAGCAAATTGCAGACCCTGGCTGATGGATGGTTTATTATTCAAACCTGGCGCCTTACTCCGGTACATATTTTCAGACAGCCGTCACTCTCACTCATACTATCTCAGTACCAAATGACAAGGATGGATGGAGGCGAAAATAAAGGCATGTCTTCAAGGGTGGGAGTATTGATGCGACGCGTCCTGAATACCGATGTCGCCTGATTGTTTTCCACGTTTCGACCTAATCTGATTGGAATAAGGGCTGCATTTTTTACGTTTAACGAATCGTGTTTTTATATTTTTTGCAGCAAAACATGGGGTACTCGATTAGCTGATAAATTGACCGTAATAACAGGAAAAGGCATCAACAACAGATATTAACTGGCTTCATAAAATAGATAGAGGTCACTACCCAGTTGTTCCTACTGTTCCGTAAAAGACACACCTTAGTTATTAGAAACGACTTGTAGTTATATCAAGGAGCTGATTATTTATCAGTTTTACATGTTTGCATTTAAAATTAGTAAAAAAAATATACTTTTCTATGTTCTTAATAAATTTATCAACCCATTTATTACAAAATTGAACTTTGAAAAAAATCTTTTACTAAGTTAATAACTAATTTTAAACAAACAAGTTTTGTTCATGTTTGGCACATAGTACCTTATGTATCTAAGACATAATTTTTCCGGAACATCGGTAACATCGTCCGATTCACCTAATTATCTAACATTTTACCAATATACATATTCCATTATAAACCTATACGGCAGGCCCTAGTGTGTGTGACAACGTGACTTAACACGTTCCGGGACAGTGAACGCCTACAGGCGTAAAAACAATAAAACATCTATTGTGTCTGGAGTAGTGTCCCGGAACGTGTTAATGGACCTGATGACACAATTATAGTAAATGGACAGCATTGTATTTGACGCCTTCTAGTAAGTATACCACTAAGAATAACCAGCAAACTGTCCGAGAAAGCTGTTTAATTTGAGTACCTCATTGTGTGAAAAATGTTTAATTTTATTATTACCTAACTACTTTTACTTGCTTATTTTCCTCTAAACTACAGCCATAATCATAGCAAGACGTGCAATTTGTTCAATTTTAATCGTATTACGACTCAATCGATGCTACCTTTGTTCCAAACCTTATTCGTGGTTCGTTCGATTGTTCCGATTCTCTTTTGTTTTGTAAGAAAAAACAATCGCTTCTGTTTTCAATAGGTATTTTCTTTGACCTTTAGCTGCTCAGGGCAGTGACGAAACTATAATGAGATATTTGGATTTACGGTAAATAAAGACCTTGAAGAGTGCCTCTCTTAGGATATAGAAGATGCTTTACATATTACAATAGGAAGACGACTAATGATTAATTAAACAATATCACATATATGACAAATGAAAATAGGAACTATATATTTATCAGCATTACTGTTAGTGATACAGAACCTTTGACAAGATATCTCAAATGTTATTGAATGATGTCTGACCAAGTTGAGATTATCCAAGTCAATACATATAATGCTGACTTTAGATAGCCTGGTAGCCAGATTATATATAATGTAAAGTATACTGGCGATGTTGAAAATGCTCATAGCATTAGAATGGATTTGAAACCTTATTGCACGCTAAGCCCCCATAATAAATAATAGTCACTAGCACTAGTACTGCTCACGATTTACCATAACATATTGGTCACAATGTCGCATTACTATGGCCGAAAAGAAAACCAAGTTATGAGAATAACAAGATGTTTGTATTCATTATTCACTGAATTTATTCTGTTAGTGCGCCCTTGTTTTCGAGATCATGTTTGTTCAGAATCTCCATCATTATTGCAATAAGATGCCTACGATATGGCACATAACCCAAACATACGCTGGTAGACGGTTATTTGGTGAAATTATACCCAAGGGATTTCCTAGCGAATAAAGGGCGTAGCTTTCCTCATTTTATAGATCTACGAATGGATCGAAAAGCCCTGGGCTTTCTTTTCGAAGAGAATGAACTGTTTAAAATTTTGCCCCATAGAGAATGCTATCTTGAAGTTTCAATGTTATCAGAAAATGTATAGTAAATTTGACAACTTCAGGAAGTTTGACATTATTGTCATAGATTAGCTAAACTGTAATATCTCGATTGTTGGAGCAAACTAACTTCAGCACACTAAATTTACTTTACCAAGTTTCCTTACTTACAAAAGGCCACCAAACCTTACATACTAGAGCAAAAACTTTTTTAAAATAATATAATTATGTATCACACTATTTCTACCCATGTCAATCAAAGATTATTAGCGTACATCTATAATCTCAACTTGTACATTCAAGCTTAGTTGAATCCAGAACATCTGAATATTTTATAATATCTTACGAAACTGAAGATAAAGATCATTTTCAGTATAAGATTAAAGCTTAATAGACTAAAGTTTCCTTGCGCAGGCTGGATATATGGATAGAAAGGTTTTATAAAAGTTCTATATTTCACATCCATACATGAAATGATACAGGATATCTTAAATCAAAGATTGTACAAGTAACATTTTAGTGGACAGTAATCTAGACACAATATAAATTACAACACAATATATATTGTTATCACGCCTTCACTGTCCACTAAAGTGTTAGGACGGTCTTGGACAACAACCTAGTTAGCTAATCCGAGGCCAAACTAAATACGAATCATATCCATCGTTTCATTTCAAAATTCCTTGTAAAATGGCAATGTCGATTTTGCTTGAAACTCATCCGCAACGGCGTCAACCATGAAATGGAGAGGTCCCAAAGGACTCCACACACGAGGATGAACTGTAGGGCTACTACGTAACTCTATCGCTATCATATTGCTATCGTTAATGACGCCATGACAGAATTTGAAAGCTTCCAAGTACCCCCACTTTTAAGCAGCATTTGGCGGCGCTGACCGAAAAATCATCAGCATATCTACTCATCACGCGACTCGCGCTACATTTTACGACAATAACGTCCGATCCGTCTGATGAAATAAATTACTTTCCTAGTTTGTACTTTTTATTTTCAAAGTTAATAATTATAATTAAGTCACCTATTTTTAATTGTTTGAAGACCATAACGACGAGACAACGATGATAGTTGAGTTTATGAATCACTCTTCTGGGGCTTTATACAAGCAAAAATGATGTTATATTAGACAAGTAGCATAAGCAAACGCAAGAAATGTAATATGGTGACCATTGAAAAGTATTTTTTTTTCTATTTAGTGGTAATGACAGTTGCGAGCACTACACCACTCCCGGATTGCAATCGCATCGCAATCGCTCTTAGATTACATAATACTCTGCCGTTTGAAATCAAATATCAGCAAAGTTAAATTATGTGTTGCCAGTGTTGCAGGACACAGTTGAAATGACATTTTGAGGCAGTTATTACTTTTAAGAGTGATATGACAGTCTGGAGATTCTCAGATTTTACCGAATTTATCAATGTGTGTGTGCGATTTTATATGTCCGGGACACAAAAAATGTTTACTGTAATCAAACAATTTTGATACTTTATCTCTAGGTAGTAGGCAATGCGTATGATGAACATAGAAAATGATGGTCATGTAAAAGTCGATATGATAAATTAATGTTATACCAGTTTTTTTTGTAATTAAAATACCTACGCGAATACAGTTCGGATCAGGGCTCGCGTCAATTCCGTTCGCGAACATTTTCCTTTTGGTAATTATATAACTAAATTCACAGATTTAAACACAAACGTACAGCTATAATAACGTAAAAATTTATAGCATGGAAAGAAACAAAATGCATCCAAAGGGTGAAGACATATAGAGGCGGGTAACACGTACCGACCTGCACCGACTATAGATAGTGCCATCCACGAAGGCGCGCCTCACTCTTTTTTTGATTGAGGAAGGTGCGGGGTGCGGGGGGTGACACGCGCGTCAGTTGCGAGCCGGCCGTCAGTCAAAAATTCAGACTCGTCACGAAAGTGGCTCTACTTAAATTATTTTTAAAATGTCAAGGAAAACCCAGTGTGTTGTACTAAAAAATAAACCTTGTATATTCTTCCGTCATTTTTAAATTTACTTAAATAATTATAATGGTAACTTAATCACCATACAAATTTAAATTAAAAAAAACATGTGGTACTTATAAAATTACCGGGGTGTACTCTATCGGGGAAGGCTATAAAACATCACGCTAGGACCAACGTGTACGAAGAAAAAACAATTTAAGCATATGAAGTTCCGGTGGACCGATAGTTCTCTTATATATAAACTTTTTTAATAACTTTTTAAATGTTATAAAACGTTCTTACGTGTTTCGTTTACTTCAATAGTAAAAATGTTACGGGTGCAATTTAAAAAAAATAATACTCGTCTAGTAGCTAACCATACCTACTTGAAACTATATCTAAGTAGAGTATCTTTCCCTTTGAGTGTATTTATTGTAGTGTGCTTGTCATTCATAAGTCATTATGATGTTCCAAATTCAATTCAAATGTTGGAAAAAGCTTGCACACATGTACTATAAACGATTTGGACGAGTGGAGGGGCGCGCCGTCGTGGATGGCACTATCTATAACCAGTGATGTGCCGTGTTGGCTATTTCATGGAATTGAAATGCTTTATAGAGATTCTTCCGACTCAAGTCCTGATTTGAATCGTGTTTTAAAAAACATTCTAGTGTCAGTCGGTCCATATTTAGATTTTTGTAACGAATTTCTAAAATATTTCGAGATCAAAAAAAGATGACTTGGCACATCACTAGTCAGTCGGTATCGGTTATCTGCCTCTTTATGTCTTCACCCAAATCGTAACTCTGAGAATAGGTATTTTTTTACTAATGTGAACTACATGAGAAACGGGGACTAAGGTTTATTGGTGGATGCTGCCGTTGGTCTGCGCTTGATCTACCACGTGTCATACCAACTGGGTGATTAATTAACACATTATTACAACAGGATTTATTAACACATAAATACTTTTTAGTGTGACGCTGTTCTTTGATATGATTTGTATTTTGATATATGAAATATGTGACAAGTTACTATAGCTGTCATTCAGAAAATGTAGTTAAGAAAGTTTCGATCAAGATTTCAAGTATTTAATGTATAACAGATGATAAATAACATCATTTTTATTTGATTATTTGGTTTACACCGGTATCATATCATTTTATCCATAGAAATTTTTCAATAATGAAATATACTATGAATGTGGACTTGAATAGAACCATAGAACTTCATGGCATTTGCGTACAATTTGAATACAGGTTCATATTAACTACATATACATCCCATGAAATGCATCTACTAAAACAAGCGTATAACTATACAAGTTTATAGTTAGGTGATGATTGTGAAAGTCACTGGTGCAATCAGTACCCAGAAAGAAAAGTCATGTTAACTAAGCAAAATATTACCCTATTTATTTAGGTTTAAACCATTGAAATACTGTTACTAGCGTATGGAATTAATGCCATGAACAAGTCCCACACAGTATGGAATTGACGCCAATGGCCAATGGTACGTACGTACAAGTGCGTATCAAAGGTTGTGGAACTAAATAACGCCTATATACGGTCTATATTAAGAAAAACTGACCTTTTACTTTTTGTCGTCCGTTTATTCTTATTCAAAATCCAAAGCACGAATGATGTAAGAAAATTTATAAACTTACTTGTTTACTACTCAAAGTCAAATACTTAAAACAAAAGCCCTTATTTGTCTTGAATTTTGTTGGGTTAATGGTCACTTCACCACCATACTATTTCAATAAAACCGACTTCAAAAACAAAACACATTAAAAAGTCTTAAATAAACTCTTGAAAGGACTCCATTTTAGGCAAACCATTTCTTTTTGGAGTCGATGCCCAGATAGATGTCGCTTAAGATGGAACTTGAGAGAGCCCATGCGATGGCACTGACTTCAAAAAGAAATGGTTTGCCTAAATTGGAGTCCTTTGAAGAGTTTTAGACTTTTTAGTGAAAAAAAAAACTTCGACCACAGAAAACTTTGCTTCATATCCAGCCTCAGCGCGCCCCAGCTCCGTTTCATAATAACTTAAGGGGTAAGAGGTAAATACCAATTCAACAAAGTAAATATCATAAAAATCGGTCTACCGTTGTTGAACTATAAAGTAGTGTTACTGATACTACTTTATTTTATATAAATAAGGTTATTATTTGCAACCCCATACATAATATGCAATAGAATTGGCACTATTGCTTATTCTTAGCCTAATTAATTTAGTATTTGTCGAAAATTGTCATTTAACTGTTTGGTGATAGAAACAGTTTGCTTATCATGCACCACAATTTAATTTTATGGACAATTTATTATTATAATTATATTTGTCGATAATTTTGGTCCTAGTATCTGCACATTTTGTTTGATCAAGTTTCGAAAATACACATTGTATATGGTAAAAGATCTTCGCTATAACTCATGAACCTCTTGAAATAGTCGCCATACCGCCGTATTAATAAGGATTACTTTATATGCAAGTTTACATAATATTTATTAATCATTTAAATACAACTACAAATCTTTATAAAAGAACGAATACTTTTTGTTATAATTAGAGACCATCGACGATCCAAATGCACTATGTGGCTTTATGCCTGTTGCATAAAGCCTCTAAGCGAATTGGTCGCCGTATAAAATTTGTGCAAAGCGTGATATTTTCAAATTTGGAATGAGTATCATACACGAAATAAAAGACTAGCAGCGAAGACAACGAGCGACACACCCTTCCCCTCCGAGCGCTCGGCGCTGTCTGTCAAATTTCGATCGAAGATGAACGTCCGTGACAGCTCCAAATCTCAAATTTATAGGTTACTTTAGTAAGATATTTTGAATATATTGTACACGATAAAATCAAGAATTTAGATGCTTAGACAAAGATAGGAACCTCTATAACATTGTTTTATCAAATAACACAGAATAAGTGCAATGTATCTCAGAGATAATCGCCTGTCTTTAGGTGCGTATTTTATGCCAAAACATGATTTCAATTTTGTCTTCATTTGGAATAACCAGAGCAATATATAAAAAAAACAGAGTCTACACCTTGTAGACGAACGTAATTCACTTCAAGTTTATGTTATTTCGATAGCTGATGTCAACATCTGATCTAGAAGAGTGCACCAGAAAAACCGTCAATTTGGCTTCTATGATTGCAAATTACAGGCATTTTAAAGATTGAATCAAAAATTTAGAGCTTACATCTTATGTAGATAGCTTATATCTACACAAATCAGTCAAAAAAAGTTGTCAGTTAATTCATTTTTGGGAAGAAAACTGCACTTGAACTTTGTTAGAAGGTAGGTGACAGCGTGGCTCGCGAGTGAGTGCATTTTGATTCTGAGAACCAATTTCTAAGTATCGATTTACTTTATTTATTATTGGCTTACTTCATTTATTTCGTGGCACTGTAAACAAGCCCTAGACAAGTTATTATATCGGCGAGGAAGCCAAATATGTTGGTTTTCGTATTCGATAACCTAAAGATTAGAAACAAAATTATAATTGCACATACTTAATTTGTCACTGGCGCAAGATTAAACTATTTCAATGTATGCCTACTCTATTATTTCGCACTATCGAGGTCACGACCGCCTAACCACTAATTGAATACCGTCCAATCTAATCCAATCCAAAGCCACTTGCGCCTCGCGTCGCCTTTTTGATCTATGTTTTTGATACGTTATTAAAATTTTAATCTGAAACATTATAATTCATTTTTTTTTCAAATTACTCATCTAATATCGTCCGCCACTGCCTTCAAATCATATTTTTTTTTATTTAAAGACTTTATTGCATAGATCATGGTGTACAAAAGTAAATCATTACCGTTTCAGACCAAGAATCACGTCTCGTCCGGTTAAGAAGGAAAAACTTGGAGCATGTTCCCAAATTGGTACTGAGAGGCTAAGCCCGGGCCGTGATACCATCTTCCTGATAACAGAATTAAATTACTGAAGCGTGCCCACAATTACAATCTGGGGGCACCTCAGAATTTCGTTAGGCGAGATATAGATTGTATTAGATCCGTCTTTGTAATGGATTTAAAGAGATTATCCTGGTGGATTCGTGTTGATAAAAATGTTTATTTACCGGTATTTGTGTTTTAGCTGATTGTGGAGTGTTAAGGAATAAGTGCTTAGCTGTACAAGTTGTAAGACTATAATAATTCAGGCTTACACAGCTTTTTCTAGTAAAATTATGATACTGGGTGACTATTATGAAAACCGCCATAGCAATTCCGTATAATCATGTTAGAGGAGGTCATTGCTTATTATTATTTCTCTGCAAACCTATACCTAGGTACCTAAACTACACATTGGTATACATACGTATATTAGATTTCACAAGAAACCTACTAATGTTATAATATTTGTTCAGGTAGGTACCGAGGGCACCGCCGCTTAACGACCTTAAAAGCCAAAATCGTTTGCACGCGTCGTCTTTTGTTCGAAGTAACGCTTGTTTCACACTACATGTGTGTGCAAGCAATTTACGGTTAAAAGTGGCTAGGCCCTAGAGTCCTCGATCGTACATTCCAGTCGCCAGATAATGCCATAAATTACAACTTAACATGTAAATCACACAAGCCTTACATTAATTCCATCGCAAAATCAACTCACTATCATACATCGTCATGTATTACATGCACCGAAGGAAATGGCGATAGAATTGATTAGTCTGTGGTTCTCCGATATCGGTTCGAGATTCACGGGATATGCCCTTGTTTTTGCAGACGCCTATCTGGGCATATCATAAAGGTTGAAGCACATCTATCCATCCGTAACGAGAACAGCACCGTTTCAAATCGAGGCGTTCAGTATTTTTTGTATAAAACTCATACTTCACCACACATCTATAAACTTTGTAGCGTTTGGACCCTCATTCGACCGCATGCGTTGTAACGCGCTTACGGCTAGTTGCTCGATGTTCGTCAACTGTACGCCCACCCTACCAAACGGGCTGTCATTCACAAGAAGTTCTTCTGTCATAAGTTACAGCCGACGAGATCCGAGGCGAGGTGTCTGCTATCCGATGCCGATCCCATGCCGAGGCGTTGCTGATCCCTTTAAGCAACGTGCTTCCGTATGGTTGACGCCTGTTTGATGACAATACGGTGCTGTTCTCGTTACGGGTGGATAGATATGCTTCAACCTTAAGTTAGAAGTGTGCGTGCTTATAGCGTTTGTATGATCTGTGACATCTGTGAGGACAAGGGAATATGGGGTGTTATAATGAGCATTTGAGGCTACGAGCTCTACCTCTATATTGATTCAATTATGGGAATGTTAGAACGAGAATTGATATTTTATAGCTGCATAGTCGTTGGGTGAGGATAAATGGGTTGATACTTTCCAGTTCAAATGATTGTTCACAGAATATTACATAAGACCCTATCAAATCTTGTAAAATGTATTTACTAAATAATCATCTTTTTGCTACAAAATTACAAAAAGAAACAAGCTGTACAAAAAACTCGTTCTTTAGTACCCACCCAATTTGCTGTAATGAATTCACACTTCGTTTAAAAATTATTTCTTTCATTTTCGTGGCATGGATCGTTTATTTCTCGCTCAGCGTTTTTTGTCCTATTCCATTTACAGAAGACTTAGGTTTATATATTTTACTGAAACCTCTTAGGCTTAATGTGCCAATATTATATATTTTATTATAGTATCTTTGTGTAGTGTGCGTTAAATTACAGTTAGGTGTTGTCATACTCTATGCCTTTCCAATTATTAAGTGCTGCCACAGATTGCATGAGTACAGACAACTCGTTTACGACTTTGATTGTTGATTAAGTTTTAATACGAAAGTAATTTCTTTGTTGTGGAATGCTTTGTATCGCCAAACTTTTTTCAGCAACATATTTATTTACAAAAGTCCATGCGATTACAATTTTAATAATCATCGTAAGGTGTCTGGCTGGTGGATCATTACTGTATACTGTCAAGCATGTGACTTGTATAGCTAACAACATGTTTTTTCGTAGAGTCCTATGACAAGAACGATTATGCAACTTTTCAGTAATACTGATTATAAGTAGAAAAAAAAAGTTTTTCGTATGAACTTATTTCATGACATTCATCTAAATGACTTTGGAATGTATCACAATGTCCTAGTAAGTTCTGATAGCGTTGCTTGTTTGATACTTCATTTGAAATGACGTTCCAAATTTGTATGTTGCTGTAGTAAGTGCTTATATTCTATGGTCAAATAGGCACGTACGCTTTAAGAAATATTGAGCATTTTTAAAACAGCATCTATAGTAATAATAAAACATTTCAGTTTGTGTGTATGAACTGGCTGTTTTGTTCACCCATAGTTCGGGTTGCTAGCTTATGTTGATTAAAGGAGGGGATTATGGTAACCGGGTATATGCTACAAGCTACAATCATTGACACTCACTCCAATTATGGCAGGCTGCCAAGTTTTTGAAGCCTTTCTTAAAGCTACTGATTGCCTTTTTGCCTCTTATTTGATGATGATTTTACTATATGACACGTGTAGCGTATAATATCAGACCACCAAAATATAGTGAATACTAAAAAGAAAATACTTTTCCCTCTCAAAAACTTTCACAGCCTAAAAATGTTGGCCTAAATATTTTCTACTTACTTTAAATAAATTATATCCAGTGTTATATAAATTAGCTAGTTCGTTTTGCTGGGCTTTTCGCAATTAGCCGCTCGGGCCTTAGCATTGTGCGTATGTATGTATGTTCTTCTACTCCCACCATCCCGAGCTTTTCCAGAGGGCTAGTAACCTGCCCAGTGTTATGTTAAAACACATGCCCAGTTTCTCGTACGCTTATGTTTGCGTGATTGGCATGTAACATTACCTTAAGTGCTGTGATTGGTTGATGGATGAGCTGCCGCTGAATCAATCAGAGACGATAATTTTGTACTTGAGCAGGCGACCGTGTAATGAGTTATTCATAGATACCTATATTGCATTATCATAAATTCATATGCCTACAAAATATTATACGCATGTATTATAAATATTTATGCGAATCAGTGTCCTCCTTGCAGTTATTATCTTAGCGCAAGCAGTGATAAAATACTAAGGGCATGTTTTACATCGAAATAAACAGTAACCAACGATTATTTAAAATATGGAACGTCTTTTTGTATAAAGAATTGGACAGATAACGCTAATGGGAAATTATTTAGACATTGTGAAACAGGTCGTAAGGATCTAGCATTCTAGATCAAATTAAGTACTTAAAGTCTGAATATAATGATAGTCAGCATACAGCATGACGTGTAAAGGGTGTAGTTGTATTAAAACATAAGGAGGGTTATTTCTCCGCTGCAGTCGGGTAAAAATGGGCATGGTCCTTTACTCTTGACAACGTAATGAAATGTCCACCGAGCTGTAACACGCATTACGGGTCATGCTGAAATGTCAGCTCGCTGAGAAAAGCGCGGGCATTTTTCTTTGTCTTTTTCAGGGTACACTTGGTGCCAAAAATAATATAACGATAGATTTAGTTTCACAACTGGGTTATTTGGAAAACCTCTTGGAAAATAAAGTATGCAAAATATTTCATATTTTAGATTCTGTAAATAATCGATCCTGTAAGATGTGATGAGGGCTATCGCGTATGAATTCGCCGTTAGGGGGGCTTGTCTAGCGTGGGTCTCCGAAATGTCAAATGTCACTGTTTGTGGGAAAGACGTGCGGGTTAATTTCTATTTAGATTAATGTTTCAAATATTTAGCAATACTTCCCATTAATTATGGCAAATACTAGTTACGGATCAATGAATGCAAGTGTTTTAAAAGGAGGACTAAGAAAATACATGTTTAATCTTTAATAACTAGAAGTAAGTAAACATATTTACTCCTCTTGACTGCGCATGCCCGATGTATTGTAATATTAAGATTTAATGGCACACTTGATTTTTTATCTCTCGATCATGATAATTTTACACCATAAAAGCTATATTCTGGACCTCACGCGACAGTGGCGCCAACTAGTGAGCACGAAAACGGTAGCCCTCATTATGTGAAGCGAAAGCGTTCTTGTGTTCACACGACTTCTGACAAAGGGGCTTGTCAAATTAAACGATACTTAGGTTTTTTATTTAAAAGTTTTTTTTATTTGACGACGCGTTTGGTGTATTGGCTAGCGCTTCTGACTATTACGCCGGCCGTCGCGGGTTCGAATCCCGCTAGGGCCAAATGTTTGTGTGATGAGCACGAACATTTGTACCTAAGTCATGGATGTTATATGTATTTAAGTATTTATGGGAGACGTCCCCGTCAATATCGTTGTCTGGTACTTCGTAACACAAGGAAGATAATTCCTTACCACGAAACCAGACAATTGGTGTGTTGTCTGGCGCATATTTATTTATTGAAGTGTGTACTTTTCATATTAAGTGTATGTTTGAAAAATAGTATGTAAAACATACAATTGCGCTTAAGGCTAAAACAAATTTACACAAAGATCTGAAAGCTCCATATCTAAAAGCACACAAGCTAAGCAAACATTTATGCTTATCATTGAAGTAGATCAATATTTATCTTCAAACGAGTAATAAGTTACTGCACTCAACTGTACATCAAATTTCGTATGCTTCACTGAGATGAGAGCGTGGCGGTTAGGTTATATTCGTGACTTGTGTTTTTAATATAGTCTTTTGGATTCTTCGTAGATGTTAATGTAATAGAGATAAGTGCTTGTACTCTTTTCTAAGAGAGCATTGACTTTGTTAGCAGTAAAAATAAAAAATATTTTACGAGAATATTTCGTCATTACTAAAACTTGCATTTCGTTTTAAAGTAATGTGCATTTTTTCATTAATCTTAATTGGACTCGTAAGATGTTGTTATTTTTGCTTTCATTGAAATTTGAACAAACTATGTAACACTAAACGTTGTGTCAGGTTTAAACTTAATGTTAAATTAACGAAGACACCAACTCTTTGTCTCCTCTTTCATTCACGGTGACCACAAAACATATTTAAAACAGGCATTAATTTTCTACCAAAATAGGACCTATAAAAAGTAAAAAACTACCTAACATAGAAACCTAGTGCTGGGTCGTTGTTAATTAATTCCACCCGCAAATGAATGTATTGTCAAAAACACTCAGTTGAAATGCGACCACAGCGTCCCACGGTTTTAATATTTGTCCGGCAACCATATTATATGCAGGTATGCGTTGACAAATTATTATTTTAACTTGTTTAAAGGTATAATGACAATTATTTCATTAAATTTAAAAAATACTATGTCGCACATAAAAAACACTTCTGAACAGTTTTTAATTAAACGTGTCTAAGAAAACTCGGGATACAATCTAAGACACAAAAACTAAATAATATAAATTTCACTTGTAAAAAGCAACTGTGACTCTGTGACAGACGAGGAAATGAACCCCGTGTCTTACACAATCCGGGCGTATGCCTTTACCACTCGGCCACACATTAACAAGCCTGTTGAATTGTTTTTCCTCGTCTGTCACAGAGTCACAGTTGCTTATTACGAGTGAAATTTATATCATTAAGTTTGTATAGTGACATTTCGCTAAGGTAGTTCTTCTTGAAAACACAAAGCAATTGTAAATATTCAACCGCTGGTAACAAATTCAAATTCAAAATCCAAATTCAAATTCAAAATCTTTATTTCAAATTAGGTCATGAAATAACACTAATACTTACTACTTACTTAACGTAACTTTACCATTGAAAAAACTGGGCTTAAGACGCCAATATCTTGCTTTTTATTACAGTAAAACTAAACAACAAACAGATGTGAACCTCATACATAGCGAACAGATATCTAACCGAATAAATGTTGAAATTGAAGACCAACAAATGTTTTCTCACTAAATAGGAATGAAATCCACGGGCCCAGGTCACACAGGGCCTCAATTCCGCTAATTGAGTCGTCACTGAGTTGTGCATCGGTTGTATTACGAAAGTACATATACCTCGCTATTCTGACAGCGTGTCACCTTTCAATGCTGCTGACTTTAAGCACACGATGTGTTACGATGGCACTACTGAATGAATACTGTACCCCAATCACGATAATTGCGTCAAAGTATTCGTATAGTAATGTAATTATTTGAATGAGAATTTTAAAAAGCCTCTACCGGACGTAAAACAAACAAAAAATTGACACTCAAATAAAATAACGGCAGCGCAGCCAGCATTATAGCCTCCTTGCCACAAGGAAATGGTGGATCTTTTGACTTCTGAACGTGCCATAATTACGTTACTACGACGTCATTTCTGCGGTAATGCTATGAAGCTTACTACACGACACGGGAGTGCTTTGTGCTGCCGACTGACGTAAACTCGGTACAACTACATGACGCATACGTCAATTGTTCGTGATTGGGTTACGGTAGACCAGCAGTAGATTCCGAAAATACGTGAATCGGGGCCCAGGTACATTGACTGACGTCACGGTTAGTGAGACGGTCGAATATACAATTAGGTATTCATGTAGCATAAAGCACCAGAGTGACGCCACTGCGATGGAAAAGTCGGGTTTTGGTGAATTTCTCATCAACTTGTGTAGTTTTTGATGAATTTGAGGACATTACCTTTGGTTATCAATGTGAGTAAACACATAGGTACATCTGAATCATAATATTATGTAAAACAAGCATTTGCTTAGGACAGCCGGAAAACTCATGCGAAGGCCGCTTTTTGCCGGTCGACATTTTACGTCTCAACCGCTGGACCGATTTAGATGAAATGTGCATATTTTTGTCAAATTTGAGGAAATTGTCGTTTATCAATATGACCTAACTAAATACGTACATCTAAATCATTATATTATTTAAAACAAGCATTGCTTAGGTTAATTGATGTGTAGTGGGACCACCGGAAAATCCTGAAGATGAAGGCCTCTATTTGCCGATCGACATTTTACGTCTCATCTCAACCACTGAACCGATTTCGATAAAATGTGGATGGAAATGTAGGATATGCGAAGATTGAAGAATCCGTGTAACATTCATGTGTTTGTGTATCTTATACATTTCGTCTTCAGGTTACTTCATTTTGTGACACCCTGTATAACTGCCGTAACACTAAATACAAAGTATTGTGATCGTTGCGGAGCGAAATACACATAACGGGCCTCTTGGTGGTATTTAATGGAGTGGTGTGCCATTGTCTTCCCCATTTAACACTTAATGTCCGTGGCCTTGATGAGGCTGTAGTACGATCGCGTAAAAGCACGCATTTGGAGTAGGCATGAGTTAGTTATATCAAAACGTAACTAAAAACCGATATGGGTTCCATATCGATATCATATCGATACCCTTAACTACGTAACAGTTATTATAAAAACTATGAAACCGATGCAAACGCAAAACTTACACTCGGATACAAGTTATGAAAAACCATAACGGTACGACAAAACCGAAACTACGCAAAACTATATCCATATCCAAAACTCTTCTCGTTATATTCGCGCCGTCCCTTTTACACACGCATGCTTAAATAAGAGTAAAAGAGACGAAGCGAATATGATATCGGCTCAGGGTATCGGTATCGCTGGTCGGTCGGAGTTTTTCAACTTCCTTATTACAATTCAATAAGGTTTAATTTATTAATAGGTAGAAGCGGCCATATTACGACGTTTTAGTTTGGCGGAATTTAGATCACGAGAAGTGTTTTTGCAAAAATGAATTTAATAACATTGCAGTTATTAAATTCATTGTTGTGTTGAGTTTTAATTCAAGTTGAGTTTTCTCTGTAACTTTTGATGTTTGTTATTGCTTATTTGATGATATTAAGTTAATATTTTTTTAGTTTTGGCGTGTCCTTGACCTTGAGTGGAACGTGCTGCGGTTGATTTGTTTGTTGCTAAGATCTTTTATTGATGCAATTGCAAATTAGTGCAGTATTAGGTATTTAACAATTCATTCAAATTGCAATTATGCAATGCACATCGCAATTTATTTAATTTTTCTGCTTGTCCTAAGCCTAGTTAAAGCATGAAGGAAAATCGTCATAATTGTGACAATAATAGATATTTATTTAAGTAAGTACATAAACATCAATCATTCGTAGCGTGCGTTCGGAGTTTAGTAGTAGCAGTGTAGTAGTTTGCGTTTTGAATGTTTTGAATAACTTATTAGTTAGAAATAATCATAAGTGAAAAGAACCGTTTCATCTGATATCGATACCTAAAAACGGATATTGATATCGATATGCAAACTAAATATCGGTTATATATCGGTTTGCCTAGAAAAACGAAAACGCCCATGCTTAATTTGGAGTTTATGAAACGGTTTTTTTTTTATATTTGACAAGATACGCTAAAAAATCTTTGTTTTTGACTAAATGAAGCGCCTGCCAAATCCACCAAAAAAAAATGGTTCATTTATTCAGAAGTACGTCATGTAAAAATTGTCGGTGGTTCACATAGTCGTCAAAGTGAAATGTTTGCATGACCCACCAAGAGTCATAAGCAATGTCACATAACGCATTCAAATTTCAAATGAATATCGCATGCGATTGTGGACTAACGGCGACAATTACCAAAACGATCGCACTATTTTCTATTATTTGAAATAAGTTTACTTCTGACCAAGCATGACAAATACAGATTTAACTTAGATGCGATAAATAAATCGACAAAATCAAACCGTGAAGGTTTTACCATTGACATTTTAAGAAAAAAACTTCCAAAATTCCACTACTCCTTTCAGTCCGCCTTTCAGTCTGTAAACTTCAGACTCAAAGCGCATAGTTTGAATTGGATGAACCACGGAAAGAGTTTCTGAGGGGTCTTTGTTGGAAACTCTTTGACTAACCGCTGCCCATACCCACTGCTGTATCCGTGAATAGGTAGCCAGTATAACTGTGAAGAAGCTGAAAGTTCACAGTATACTTATATAGGGTATCTCATACGATTGTAAGAGTTTTCATTTTTACGATTAAGCGCAAAAGCTTTCAATATAGTAATTGTTAAAGTAATCTAACTAATTACAAAGCTATGAACGCAAACCATTATGTTTTATTAAAATATCAATGTCGCGGCGTCCAGCCTACATGGTGAAGAGACGGCTGACTTGGACTGACAGACTGACGGAGAAACAAATAAGGACTTTTGTTTTCGATTTGACTTTTGACGAGTAAACAATAGTGGATTGTTGATATATAAAAGATTCGTTGTTTTCATTCGTGCTGAATATATCGTATGGCAATAAACCTTTTAAACGGACGACGACGTTAAAGACGAAAAGAAAATTAGTTACTTACTCAAACACTTGTAATAGCTAACAAGTTTCTAAAATGTAAAGGTTTCTATTAAATACAATATCTTAAAAAATATTTCATGTTATGAATGAGGCAACAACGCCCAAACACCCTATGAAAAGTTTACCTACTCATTTCATTCAACGTAATAACAGATACTTTTTAATTTTATCAATGAACGAACAATCCATTCAATTCATTCTGTGAACTGTAAAGGAGTGAATGAGCACTGATTCGATTGAACTGACTTCGTGCCGTAATTATTTCGGTTCCGAACTTATTCCGCCAGTCCCTTGCTATTTTGCTATTGTGATGACATGCGTGTAGGATCACCATGATTTGCGACGACAATAAGGACTAAAACACAATTAAATGTCCAATAACTTAATTGTAGCACTCGGTGGAAAAATATATTTCATAAACTAAAGTACAAAGATTTTCTTTAAAACTCAAACTCAAATTCTTAAATTAAACTCAAACCTAACCCAAAAACAGAAATAATGTTAAGTCATACTTTAGTCGTGCTTAATGTCGTTATCAACGTAAATATCCAAATCTGAAACCGGCTGAATATCGTTAGTGCGCAAGATCAAGTTATAACAACTTAATACGCAAAAAAAACAAGTGAAGACCGCTCTTTTCGAGATGTAAATGTATGTCTATGTGACGAATTAAGCCTACTGAATTGTGTGATAGTTTAAATATAAAAAAATATAAATCGAAAGTTAAAATTACACTTTCTAGAAAAATTATAATTGAATCCGTTGGCAGATGTGCGTTTTCTCGATTCCTCCTATTTCTTTGTTACATGGTTTTATTAAAATTTTATTGATTTCATACCTGCTATTATAATGTAATTCAAACGACGACTCAGGTCGCGTCAATACAAACCTCAGTGGTTTTAGAATGCGACTTTCATTATTAAATATTTTTTGATTGAAAAAAACTTTTTTTTAATTTTATATCTCCATAAGCTAACCAATGAAAATCCCTCTGGATAAGTTATTTCTTTTCGCACCCGTTTACATAACGATAGTGACAATACCACGTACCACGACAGCTTTGTGTGCACCAACGCAGCTTGTAATAGAGAATCTGAATCTGAATCAACACAAGATTGCCCCAACTTTATGTGTTCCAAAAGTTTCTAAGTCATGGTAACCCACCCATATAGGTACTCGTATGTGGAATGATCACGGGTTGAAAACGGCCCGGTTCTTTCACAACAGACAAAGAGCGGCGATGGATCACTCCCTTTGTTTCGCCAAGTAATCAAGCACTACAAGAGTCGTCGCTGTAAATGTAATTCAAACTAGTGTGTGTGTTTGTGACATGCAGGTGAATGCATAATTATCTTTGTGTTCTATCCTACTTACTATAGTACTTCTATGGATCTTACCTAGGCATTTAGCTTTCTTAACAAGATATACATTTAACTCGACTATGAATAAACACACACATTTTGTACTCAAAATTTTGTCTTCTTTCGTTTGATACGCCAATTGTTTTGATTGCAAAGATATTTTTGAAGTATGCATACGTAATATTCGCCATGTTTCTTTTTTTAACGAAGGCAGTATATGCTTCCTGGACTATAATAAGGAATCACCAAAATCGGCTTAATAGTTATCAGATAAAAAGGTAGAATTGTGAAGAAAAAAAAATAGTCCACTGAAGAACCCAAGAAGATACAAAATCACACACAGTACACGGTAGTAGTAGAAGTAACTTAGTAGTGTTTCTGTCTGTAATTTTCATGAGGTAAAAGCAACACAGCAATGAAGAGCTATAAATACTAAAATACTACAATTTTGCAACTTACGAAAGATGAAGATGAGATAGGCTAATTCAACAAAAGCGTTAAGTTGCTGGACACCATATGTTATCCAAATGATTTTATCAAAAAAGGTCAGCATTATAAAAAAGAGTACACAGTCATTACCAGGAACCCTTTTAGCAAACAGCTAAACTTGGCAATATCACAACCGCTCTTAGAGGCTACATCGCAATGCTCATATGTTTTAACTCCATTTAAACCTTTTACGTGACGTTTACGGCTTGTACTTACGAATTCAAGTTTAGAGACTGTAAAATTTGTAAAATACGAGGCACTCGTTAACTTTGGCATCCGTGTGGCTATTTTATTACTAAAATATAGAGCTTTAGAGAAGATTTTAAGACTTCACTTACAAATTATAATTAACCAAGTAGTACATTCATGATGTGAAAAGGAAATTTCAAAGCAATATGTGCCAGCTTCTATAAAAACATTGTTCCTTTTTAGCATTGAACTACTATTACTAGCGAATGGAACTAACACCAAGAACACATTTTTTCTTGGCTGCTTTTTAGGCGCAGGCTTTAAAGGGAGGTACTTTTTGCCATCGCTATTCAGTATATTGCTATAAAAGAAGTGTGCTTTGTGTAACGTTCTAACACCTAAAATTTCCAACCAACCTACTTCGTCTATCCATATTGTGATAGACCCCAGCCTGCTATGTTTCGTTGTAAATTCACTAGAATTAGAGCCGTGTTTACGATGTTGGGCCGAGCAATTTTCTTTATTTTCATCCTTCGTTAAGTGTTTGGTAATTGCATCTGCCCTCAGTCCAAGTAAAGCCGTGGATACACGAATGTAATGTGCCCTGCCTTTGTAAAGAGCCGTTGATATGATAATAGCTTTTATTTTCACTAAAATAATAAATGACGCATGATAACTATCACGTTGCTTTTGAATTAAACAAAAGAAGAGAATGTTATTCATACACAGACCTTGTACGAAATGGAGTTTTATTAAAATGAAACATTTTGTTCAGATATCTAAACTGGTTTTATATTTTCATTGTTTGTATTTCATGCAAACAAATATTCAGACTGTATTTGTTTTCTCTTTAAATAATAATATAAATTGAAATCTCTTTTGTTCGAAAGTCATAATGATAATGGTACATTTTTTTCTAAAGGCGTATGGAATTTTTGGCTCACATTGCGGTCCGCCATTTTTATTTTCTTCAAAATTCCTTGCATAATTTTTTCATATAAAATACAAAATTTTCTAAACCGTGACTTTTAATACATAAACAGGCGGTTATGGACGCTTGAATTTTAGTTGTACATCTTTAAAAGCTTTATAATCAACATAAGCGATTTCGCTCAATTTTTATCAAAGCGAAATGGTGTCCTTTTCTATCAATTTTTGAAGGGTTCAGTTATGGCCGTCATTTCGTAAAAAAATAAAATTCAAGTGTGCCACACTTTAAAATAATTCCAAAGTCTTTTAATAATAAAGAGTGTCAGTGAACACCTTAATAATCCTCTGAGACCAGTGTACCCAAAGCTTTATTTTTACGGCCCAAATCGTTTTGGCCATATTTTGTGGGCAATATAATAAAGAAAAACTGTTTATTTGCGATTATTCGGGTGATGGATTCGATTGTCTCGGTCCAGGTGGTCCGTTTGTATGTTACGTTAAATATGTGAAAGAAAACCCAGCGTGTTTTTTTTTTGATAAGTTATTATTGAAATATTGATTGTGAATACTTTTCAATCTATTTCAAGCCATACCCAATCTATTGCATATTGTAAATATTTATTCAGACTCAATAGAAGCGTTTAACGTCTAGCAAGATGGACAGACGACCTTGTTAAAGAAATAAAGGTCGCAGAATCGCGCTAAATACGTTCTTTCACTTATACTTCACTTACACTACTTACTAACACTTCTTTAACTAAGTAAGGGTCAGTTTTTTGATCCGTAGTAATGGTAAAGTTACGTTACCAGCGGTTTAATATTTACGATTGTGTGTTTTGAAGAAAAAATATCCGATGGTCATTAAAATAGGGAATCGATAGAAGCCTACCTAGATTAAGCAGTTGCAGACAGCAGTTGTCTTGCTACTGACTATGATGACGATGATGATTTTACGACTTTTTAAAGTATACAGGCTTTTTCCCAGTCTTTTTGTACCTAACATTGCAAAGCTGCCTGATGTTATTAGTAATAGACATGTACAAGTTTGACCTTAAAGAAGAACAGGGTCGTGTTTTGTTGGCGAAAGAGTTCAAGGGGAAGAGTGTGTATTTGTATAGGAAATTCAACTTTTTGGACAAGCGTTCGGATGAAAGTCCCTCATCTTGTCATACATCCCACTCTTATTTGCATTCATTCGTGCACAAAATCACTTGCGAACCTCACAGAAAAGGCTCAGTCCTACAGCGTAATACTCTCTTACTTACAGACATTTCGGCATTGACTGATGCCCGAAAATGGGCCCCATTTATCAATAAAAAGTCCTCCAACCGGATTTAGTCAAAGTTAAAAGGAAGCGAGACCGTTAACAAGATAAGAGGGGGCCTGTAATAGGCTTTTTGTCGCAACCACGCTTAGGATTAAATTGGTGAAAATGGCCATGACACGAATTTTGTTAGGTGCGACACGTCAAGCTATTACATTTTCATTATGTAGGTACTGTAACGATAGCGAAATATAAACAGCTTGAAATTATGACAAGAAGATGCTGCTAAACTCTTCTAACACAACTTTCCCGTATATTTATGTGCTACGTAAATAGCCCAACCAGACACGTTGGCTGCTGTAAGTGATTGGTCCCACAGTAGCTCACTAACCAATCACAATAGCTGGCAGCAGATGATATGATCTATCAACCAATCAGAATCGATGTATGTGAAATCAGCGTACGGAAAACTGAAAACAGTGACGCAAAGTGGTGAACGTCGATATAGAAGATACTCCATCTACACGATCTTATGATTAAAAAATATATAGAAGTAATACTTTTTTTAATTGGTTTGGTTAGTTATGTCAACTAATGCAGACTTCTATAATCGATTTTGTTCATGGCAAACATCATATTTTCTTTCACATTTACATAAATTGATATAAGGCACAATCTAGCTTTCGTAGACTTTTGCGGATTGTATATTCACTGCTATTAATCACAAATGGAGTTGATTTACCGACTTTATAGGAGTCTAGAGAGCCTAACCTAAAAGATAACACGCATAATAAATCACTTTAATATTCCACATATTCTACGCAACTTGTAAATCAACATGCTCTATATTCTGTAGATAAAACACTCCGAATCACATTACTAATTCAGCCCGCCTAGGCGGAGCTGTGAACCTATACAGAATTCGTGAAAAGAGTAGTTTTGCCTACCTTCATCAGTAGGTAATTACTACGATGGATGTTTAAGCACCTTATTTTACAATCGTAACAAATGCTTATTTCTATTGGCACCTAAAAAAGTGAACACCATTTTACTCTGTTCCGAAACGATGACAATGTGTCCTAAACCGTCCAAAAAGTGGTTTGAATGGAGCTATAGAGCGATATAAATAACTTGATACAAAATTACATTTTTTAAACGCAAAACGGACAATGATAAATGAACGTAATAAACTTGGTGACTAGAGCCAAGCTGCTCTACATATGGCAGTAAAGCCACTTGCCGTACAGACAGTAAAAGGCTTGTGTAACCAGCTTAAGACGCGATCCCCAATGGTGGATGTAGGCTGACTTTCCATTACCTAGGTAACCTAATATCACCTAATTGGTATTTACAGCTAGCGATACCCGGTGACTGAGTTCTAGCGATAAGCTAAGCTATCTTTACACGAGTGGCACTCATGTACGGCTGTGTTTGACGCAGTTGACGGTACGTTGACGGAATGTCAACAGTATGTCGTCGGTATGCTGACGGCCTAGTGACAGCCTGCCATTTCCAGGTTTTTCCCCCTTTTACACAATATGCAAGTCGACGGCAATTTTCAGCATGCCAAATGGGCATAATTCTAGTGATACCCCGACTAAAACTAAATAAAATAATCTTTTCGAAATAAATGAAAAGTTGTTTTATTGTAAATGAAAAGAGTTAGACTACAATTATTCAGAAATGTCAAACAAAACAGCTGTCAGTTTCCTGGATAAAAAAAATTGCGTGATTTAGTGCGGCCCATAGACAAGAGAAATATACATTTTCTTAAGGTAGTTATACTTTTAAACTGCCGCTCGCGTGTAAGACCCCTTAGACATTACACAGATTTCACACTGACTTTGCTTACTCCCTTGGGAGTGAATTGGAAACGAAGCTCAAGGAATATTTTCTACTAAAGTTTCTAGGTTCACTGTAGTGGCGTTGTTTTATTTTAAAGCTAGTTAGTTCAGAGAGTTCCCGAGAGCCCGATACTGAATTATTATCTGTATACTTTAACCTATTATTTTCAAAATATTTGGAATTACTTAATTAAGCCAAGAGTGGCAGAGGTGAAGATAAAAGAAAAAAAAGTATGTTCATTTTCTAGATGTTTCAATCATTAGGAACAGCGATACAGGTGTTTCAAAGTAATTTCATTAACACATTGTATATGTATATGGAATAGATTAAAAGCCAAAACATTCATTAATACGTGGTTTCCTACAGTAAGGGCTTGTATTATATTGTCCTATACTAAACTAGCCCATATTACAACTGCATAAGATACCACAGTGTTTACAAGTAATCACTACCCAACAAATAATACAAAAAAAGAACTTTATTTGGTATGAAGAATTTAGTCCCTAGTAACCGAAATTTAGTCCCTAGGTGGAGTAGAAATACCTGGCTTTATTGTGAAAGAAGGCTTAAAATTCTACAACATAGTCGCACGTTCGCAATTCAAAGTCAAATTGTCATCTAACTTTGCACACTCCCTCCTGGCTACCGCAGCCTCGTTACACAAGCTACACAGCACTGTATACTGAATAATAAGTTTCATATAGTGAAGTCAAACTAGCCGTTTCTTTGTACCGAACAAGTAAAAAAGAGCTAAAACACTTAGGATGCCAATTTTAGATAAATATGAGAACTTGGACTTGAACCGAATCAAGCACAAAGAGAGTAATCTTGTTTAATAACAGAGCTTTAAGTTCGCTCAGCCTTAGTTCGATATTGTTTGAATACATTAACTCACCACAAAAGCTGTGATCAAGCATATAAGGTACACATTGCACAGCTTGTGCTGCGCCTTACAATGTTCAAAGTTATCTGATGCCTGAACCTAACAGCCGTGAAAGTAATGGAGCTGGATACAATCTGAAGCGAGCGCTAACTTAGGGATGTCGTGTGGGACACTTGCCCTACATTTAGGGCTGACAAAGAACGATAAATAAAATCAATAATCATGTTTTCTGTCGTATTAAAAAAATACAAGAATTGATAAAGCTCAATGAAAAGCTTTATTTGTGTTTTGAAATTATGTTGCTAGCTCGTGACCCTTAATAATTTTTATAGACATCTTCTAGCTAGGCTAAGCTAGATGGGGGTGGTGACGTCGATACCTACTTGATGGATGGGTGATTAGCAAGTAACTCGAGAAAAGTATCCTTGAAAACAAGTGTCACATATTATGTAGGTACTTATAGTTATTGTGTTTGATGCGATTTGCAAATACTGCTACTGAAAACAAATACCAAACAATGTAACTCTCGTTCCGAAAATAGAACCAGGGACATCCCTAAGCCCGGCTGACATACGTCTTGCAACGACTGACGAATGTTGGCATTCCATTCAATTATTCGGAGCAATCTGATGTATCACCCGGCTTGCCGCGATTAATCGTTTTTAGAGAGATTTCAGCTCAATTCGGTAAAACTTTTATTCACTTTGATAACGGAATGGGTGGTTGACTTTGGAATAAAAAAGCCATACATACTTTTCACATGCAGGGCACATAGCGCGAAGAACTGATGGCCGTTGGGGCAGAAAAGTTCTAGATTGGACCCTTCGACCAAAGGCGCAGCGTAGGACGTCCACCGACAAGATGGACAAACGACCTTGTAAAGATCGCAGGATCACACTGGACGCAGACCGCTTGTGATCGGTCGATGTGGAAAACTGTGGGCAAGGCCTATGTTCAGCATTGGACGTCCGTTGGCTGATAATGATGAATGATGATGATGATGATGATGACATGCTCTTTAGCCTATATTTAAGTCATACTTATCCACTTGAACAATGGAGACTGTATCTTAATCAAATTTAGAAGCTAGGCTCTTGTAGGTGTTTTTTTTCCAGTACTCCAGATTAGGGAAGATAGTGTGGTGGTTTTCCTCTTGCCTTCTACACAGCAGTTTAAGAACCGGGGGTTTCCGCCTTCCCAGATGTTCCGGAAAAAATCTGTCTTAGATACATAAGGTACTATGTGCCAAACATGAACAAAACTTGTTTGTTTAAAATTAGTTAGTAACTTAGTAAAAGATTTTTTCAAAGTTCAATTTATTAAGAACATAGAAAAGTATTTTTTTTTACTAATTTTAAATGCAAACATGTAAAACTGATAAATAGTCAGCTCCTTGATATAACTACAAGTCGTTTCTAATAACTAAGGTGTGTCTTTTACGGAACAGTAGGAACAACTGGGTTGCCCAGTCAAAAGCCTTTTCTGATATACTATATCTTCAGCCTTCTGCCAATACTGATGTTGCTGCTACCCTACACCAGGGGATCGCATAGCGTGTTGAATAAGCATTTCCCAATTAAAAGTCGGCAGGACTACCAGAATGTAGTAAAGAGTCTAATGGAATGGGTTTTTCTATTAAAAGCTACAATATTCAGTGACGATCCTGTGACATGGCGAGAAAACGCCGCTATAAAATAACAGAATCCGACGAAACATAAAATTAAAAGCAGCATTTATTAACGAGCAGTTGGCTTTTTGCACTCAAACTCACTGGTAAATAAAAAAGCTAGCAAGTCACTTCATTAAAATTTCCTCTCTAACAATACTCCGTTTATCATCCATCAGTAGCCAATAGTGAAACAGGCTCTATTAAAGAGCCCGCTAATGGAGTATTCCTAGAATATCAATAACAAAAATCGATGAAACAACTTTTGACATCACTAGCGATCGCAAGGGGCCTCAGTTGTGAATTTTATTTAACGTTAGTAACAATGGATGACATTCACGACGCCTCTCAAGAGGGTATGAGCTCGGTATTGAACGAGGATAAGTAATTTATTGGTAATTTCTGTTGAAAAATTCAGTTATGAAGTACCTAAGTAATCGTGAAATCTTCGACAAGATTATTCGCTGTCGTGAAGCGAAAATGTAGGATACTTTTCGTGTAGACTTACCTTATGAAAAGAATAGACTGTAAACGCTCGGTGAATAGAGATGTTTACAACGCTAATTTTAGAGAATGGGTGCAATCAAAACTTTCAGGTCGATTAATTTGAAGAAATAATTACTTTTATTAACCTGTTTATCAAAATCTATTCAATTAACATTTATTTTCGAAGCAGTTATACATACCTGTTATTTTAATAGATACTACCAAATTATATACTAACAACATCGAAAAGCATTTAACATCTGAAGATTCAAAACAAAAAGCAGTTGGCCTGTAGGGATACACTGAACCCTTTAAATGGTCCCAATTAAAGCGTTTAACCGTTCGCTAGTAGGCCATTACAGAACTCAAAAGTATTCCCTAATGGTATACCGCGGGCAGAACACCCTCCAGTAGGATGACTAGGTGTCATGGCTTCAGCCGGACATGTACCATTAGCTTGGATGAATAAACCACTGGATATGAAACGCAAGAGCGAATGTATGAAAACATCATCAACCAATTTTTGCGGGGCGGGGGGAGTTTGTCTTGTCAGTAATTGACATTTAGTGCGTGGAAGTGTCGATATTATTCTATCGATTTGTGTTGAACGAATGAATGAACGAATCTTATGCAAAATATTTTTATTTTATTTTTATTACCAAAACAATAATTATGGGCATGTTTAAATAATCACAAGCCATTAAACGAATAATTGAAACATAGAATAATTTTATAAACGGTCTGGCAAGTAACACTAACTAGAACTTTCTAGGACATTGTGAAACAGGCCGTAAGTCCTCCAATGGCATAATAAAGTCCTCTAATAATCTAGCAGTAAATGAGCTTACACTTCAAACTAAACTTCACAATTTCACGGGATTTTATGCAACTTTCACTTGTATAAAAGGTAAAAATGGTATTATTAATGGTATTCATTTTGCCTCTCTTCGGACGGCTTCGACCCACTTTGTTTTTCTTATTGGATCTACAGGAAATCTGAAATATTATTAATAGGATGTATTGTAATAAAATATGAAGTTTAAAATATTAAAGAAAACTTTTGCTATTTTAGGATTACTTTAATCTACTTTAGAGTTAATCATTTTACAGATGTATTATTTTATTTTATATTATAAATTTATTAGAACGTTTATCGATATGATTATCGACAATTGTCAAGCACAATTAAAGCTAAATTGACAAGGAAACGAATGGTGAACGCACGATAATCCTACCAAATGAAGTATGCGTCATCTTGTTGATTTTGCAGTAACTGACCACAACTTTTTTAATTAACAATGTAACTTTTCTCTAGGAAAACACATTTTACTATTTTAAGAAAAATTAACAGCTTTATTGGGATACAAAGTTACTTACGAATGAAAAGAAATATTTTTTGTCGTGCCGCTATAATTTTTACACAAAAATACGGCACATTTACCCATTTTTTTCTGCAATGTTTCTCACCGAGTTCTGTCACCGTACTGACAAGACGTCACATGAAATTGAGGCTAAAATGCCCAATTCGTTGCCGAGGGGGGAACAAGCGAAATTTCCTGTCATTGCGCGTCCAGTGGTTTATTCGTCCAAGACCATTAGGTATGAGAGATCGTAATGGCAAATGGCTTTTTTTTCTAGGTAAATAAATCCTTTCGGAAATGTACTATACAACTGTTTCCAGTCGATGTCATTAACGACTGCAAGTAAGCTGTTTAAATTTAATATTCATGGATTACTGGTTATAACTTTTGATTACTAAGGGCGTTTTACTTGATCGAAAAATAACTCAACTACATGTTTAAAGTCTTTACCAGTGATTTAATAATTATGACTGTGCATGTTTTGAACAAAATATACCTTAATCAATTGACAGAATGGCTATTTTAATAATTATTTGTTAAATTATGTATGGACTATTTGGTCTGAAATAAAATTATTTTAGTTTATTTTATTTTATTTATTTTATTAACCTTTGTTCAAAGCATGCATAATCGTAGGTATTTAACCAATGGTCAGTGGCGTAACAATAGGGTGGCAGGGCTGGCAAAATGCCACGGGCCCCCGATCCAAGAGGGCCCCGGCCCAAGAGGCCGCGAGCTCAAAAATATTTAGACCTTGAGGCCGCCTTTATTCCCTACGCAATAAAAGCAGTTTTCGTAGTTCACACGGGTAACTTGTCGTGCTGTCGTCTGTACCCGAGTATTTTATTTTACTTGAAAAGTATATTTTTAAATTATTTTAAGTTCTGCTTGAAATCCAAAGTGAGACAACTAAAGACCATAATACAATTTCAAGTTAATTGTTAAGTATTTCACCACATTCTAAACAAAAATTCATTTAAGAACGCATCCATTGGTTTCTACATATTTTGTCGCGACTCGCGGTACGGCACGTGGCAGCGCGGGTGAGCATTGGCGATCGGGGAATTCCCTCATTTTGTTTTTACTTTTTTTTGTGGCGCTGCCGCTGGGGCGTGCTAGCAACACTATGTTAGGGGAATTCCGGATTTGACGTCTCCAAGATCCGGAAAGTTTCCTCAAAGTGAACATATTTTATCAAGTATTGGACATCATTATTAAACAACTGAAATCGCGTTTCCTATCGATGAATGACATTGTTTCAAATTTCAGTATTTTGCAGCCTTCAACTTTACAAGTTTTAAATGACACTGAAATATTTAAAAAAGCTCAAGAATTTGTTGAGATGTTTAAAAAAGACAAGATATCTGAATCATTTGCCAGTGAAATTCTTAGTTTTCGATCCACTTTCAGAAACGAAATAGAAAAATCTTCGTGTGTTAGAGACCTTGCTGATTTATTAATAATAAAAAAATATTTTATATCCTGCAGCTTTCCTGAAATAAGCACTGCATTAATGTTATTTCTTACAATTCCTGTGACTACAGCTACAGTGCTGAACGATCGTTTTCAAAACTAATATTACTAATTCTATTTCTATGGCCCGATCTTGATGTTATAGACACTCTTGCGGAACAGAAAGCTCGACAAAAAGATTTTTTGAATTCTTAGAGATAAAATAAGAAACTCGAACCTGCATCTTTCTGGCTTACCGGGCCAACTGCTCTTCCAATTGGGCTACCGTGCTGTCGGTACAACCGCGCGAAATTCTTGGTTTCGCCATCTACCCGTCTGTTTATGCAACAGCGGGCCAAGTAGTTATTCTTTACAGAATACATTCAACTTGGAAATGATAACGCTTGTTGTTGTTGTAACGAATGTTTCTTAACACTCACAGTGTCAAATTTCCAAGAATTTCGCGCGGTTGGACCGACAGCACGGCAGCTCAATTGGAAGAGCAGTTGTCCCGATAAGCCAGAAAGATACTGGTTCGAGTCCCGCCCGTGCGCAATTTTTGATTTCTTATTTCATCTTTAAGAATTCAAATATGACACTGTGAGTGTTAAAAACATTCTTAACCATAAAAAGATTTTTTATTAATAAATATCTAATTGAAATTATTATATATTTATTTCATTGTAAATGTATGCAGGTTTCTTCACAATGATGTTCCTTCACATAAAAGGTAGCAAATAGATGATGAATGTGAAGTCTCTAAGCATTGGGCTAGCGTGGGGTCTATTGCCCATTCCCACTCGCCTAAGAGAGGCCTATGGCCAGTAGTGGGACGTAATAAACAAAGTGTAATTGAGTACGCTGAAAAATCTCGAAGTTTATAAAAAATAAACTGAGTACAACGCGACGATTTGTACTGAGGGCCCCATCATAAGAATTTGCCACGGGCCCCAGATGGTATAGTTACGCCACTGCCAATGGTAACGACTTTTAATCATTAGTTTAGTTAACTGTTGATCACGAAATCAGCCCTTAATCTCCAACCCGCTCTGTAGAATCATTGTTTATTTGGTATTTTTACAGGCCGATCTAGCAATGTATTAACGTTTATACATAATCGGCGTTTAGGCACAAATGACCGTCAAAATAAAGCGCCCTGTCCGGCTTTTGTATTTCTAGACCTGGTAACCCTGTCCAGGAGTTCAGTATGAATTAATTAGGCAAACCCGAATGATCTCCGAGCTACAATTGAATTGGGGACTGTGGGATATTGATGCCAGATGTATTGGAAATTGGGTTTTGGTAAATGGTCAAACGTATACTTGTATTGCGTAATATTAATAGTGTTTTTAAAAATATATCAGAGTACTGGGTGTAACAAAAAGCTTAACGTGGCCTTCAAAGTCGTATTTGGTACATCAATTTATAAAGATCAAGTCCTGGACCACGTGTTTAGATTTAAGTCTACTTCATTTGAAAATACATTGTAATTCAAGTCGTGCTATAACTACTCTGAATGTATAAAAATAACTACGTAGGTACATACTTAAGTAGATATTCAATTCTTATTGAATTAAGTTGGTGTTGCCATTCAATTATCTCTATTAACTAAAAAATATATGAAAGAAATCAGTTCTCCTTGTAACAATTTAACTGATAGTAAAATGAACAGACCCCAAAAGTCCTAAAAAATCTTCATTTGTAAGTGCTTCGTGTTTGCTAAGCCTTCAGTTTCTGCTTGAAATACTCCACCAACTTCTTGTTCCGTTCAATTTCAAATAAATTCTCACAAAGTCCTCCCGGGCGCCTGTTCAATAGCAGACAAATTTTAATGACACGAGCAATTGCGTTGAGATTATCAAAAGGCGAATCAAAGGTCTCTCAAAGACCGACAGTTAAAGCGAAACAATTTGCTTATACATTTGTAAATCGAATGAATGCCTAAAATCAGAGTGCCTTGTGCAAAAATGTAAAGCGCCTGAGCGTTTCCTGTCAATAACACGATTCAATTAGAGACCCCTGGTTCCCTTATCTGGGTAATTATTAAAATGGGTCCGTTAACAGTGGGGTGGAGAGTTGAAAGTCTGTTGGCAAGGGAGGTTGGGCAAAAAGCGTTGATCACCTCAAGGTAGGATGGCCGTGACAGATAACCGGGATGTTTTCCTGCCAGTTAAGCGTGTACGGTAACACGTGTAGCCTTTGTGTAGCACACGGAATACAATGGGTTTAAGTGCTCGTACAATTTATACACCGGTACCTGTGTTATTGGGTTACGCGAGTCGTTTAATAGACTTGACGATTGTAAGACATCGTTTTAAGCCGTTGCTTCTGATAGTGTAATAGGTTTCTCAATTTGGTTAATTTGTAATAGCAATTTATACTCGCTAAAAAAGCTTAGCGATGTTTAAGATTTTAACAGACAAAGTAAGTATTGAAGTTTATTCAAATATAATATGCATACAAATAGATCAAAATAAAATAAACGCTTTAAAATGAGATCTTTTTAGGTAAGAATACAATGAACCTTATACGCCATCTTCATACATAAATATCTAACTTAACTTTATTAATAGCAAGATCAGCATACGTGAAGTAATTAATATAATACGTAATGGAATAACTAATAAAATGGTTATGAAAAGATGTGTGCTTGACTTAAGGCTGCTGTCACCTACCTTCTAACAAAGTTCAAGTGCAGTTTTCTTCCCAAAAATGACTTAACTGACAACTTTTTTTGACTGATTTGTGTAGAAATAAGCTATCATCATAAGATGTAAGCTCTGAATTTTTGATTGAATCTTTAAAATGCTTGTAATTTGCAATCATAGAAGCCAAATTGACGGTTTTTCTGGTGCACTTTTCTAGATCAGTTGTTGACATCAGCTATCGAAATAACATAAACTTGAAGGGAATTACGTTCGTCTACAAGGTGTAGACTCTGTTTTTTTTATTTATTGCTCTGGTTATTCCAAGTGAAGACAAAATTGAAACCATGTTTTGGCATAAAATACGCATCTAAAGGCAGGCGATTATCTCTGAGATACATTGCACTTATTGTGTGTTATTTGATAAAACAATGTTATAGAGGTTCCTATCTTTGACTTAGCATCTAAATTCTTGATTTTATCTTGTGCACTATATTCAAAATATCTTACTAAAGTAACCTATAAATTTGAGATTTGGAGCTGTCACGGACGTTCATCTTCGATCGAAATTTGACAGACAGCGCCGAGCGCTCGGAGGGGAAGGGTGTGTCGCTCGTTGTCTTCGTTGCTACTCTTTTATTTCGTGTATGATACTAATTCCAAATTTGAAAATATCACGCTTTGCACAATTTTTATACGGCGACCAATTCGCTTTGAGGCTTTATGCAACAGGCATAAAGCCATAGTGCATTTGGATCGTCGATGGTCTCTAATTATAACAAAAAAGTATTCGTTCTTTTGTATCGATTAGTAGTTTTAAAATGATTAATCAATGTTATGTAAACTTGCATAGAAAGAAATCCTTATTAATACTATAAACAAGAAAGATTTATATGTATGGCGACTATTTCAAGAAGTTCATGAGTTATAACGAAGATCTTTTATCATATACAATTTGTATTTTCGAAACTTGATCAAACAAAATGTGCAGATACTAGGACCAAAATTATCGACAAAAATATTAATAATAAAAAATTGTCTCCAAAATAAAATTGTGGTATATGATGAGCAAACTGTTTCTATCACCAAACAGTTAAATGTCAATTTTAGACAAATACTGAATTAATAAGGCCAAGAATAGGCAATAGTATCAATTCTATTGCATATGTATGGGGTTGCAAATAATAACCTTATTTATATAAAATAAAGTAATATCAGTAACACTACTTTATAGTTCAACAACGGTAGACCGATTATCATGATATTTACTTTGTTGAATTGGTATTTACCTCTTACCCCTTAAGTTATTATAAAACAGGGCTGGGGCGCGCCGAGGCTGGATATGAAGCAAAGTTTTCTGTGGTCGAAGTTTTTTTTTTTCACTAAAAAGTCTAAAACTCTTCAAAGGACTCCAATTTAGGCAAACCATTTCTTTTTGAAGTCAGTGCCATCGCATGGGCTCTCTCAAGTTACATCTTAAGCGACATCTATCTGGGCATCGACTCCAAAAAGAAATGGTTTGCCTAAAATGGAGTCCTTTCAAGAGTTTATTTAAGACTTTTTAATGTGTTTTGTTTTCGAAGTCGGTTTTATTGAAATAGTATGGTGGTGAAGTGACCATTAACCCAACAAAATTGAAGACAAATAAGGGCTTTTGTTTTAGGTATTTGACTTTGAGTAGTAAACAAGTAAGTTTATAAATTTTCTTACATCATTCGTGCTTTGGATTTTGAAAAAGAATAAACGGACGACAAAAATTAAAAGGTCAGTTTTTCTTAATATAGACCTTATATAGGCGTTATTTAGTTCCACAACCTTTGATACGTACTTGTACGTACATACCATTGGCCATTGGCGTCAATTCCATACTGTGTGGGACTTGTTCATGGCATTAATTCCATACGCTAGTAACAGTGTTTCAATGGTTTAAACCTAAATAAATAGGGCAATATTTTGCTTATTTAACATTACTTTTCTTTCTACCACAATCTACAACCACAACCTAACTATAAACTTGTATAGAGGCGGGTAACACGCACTGACCTGCAACGACTAACCAGTGTTGTGCCGTGTTGGCTATTTCATGGAATTGAAATGCTTTATAGAGACTTTTCCGACTCAAGTCTTGATTTGAATCTTGTTTTAATCAGTCAGGTATCAACCGGGAGTCGCATAATAATGGAATTTCTATTGTGTCTCGTTCACACACGACACGAGTTAAAACAATTTTCTAGTGTCAGTCGGTCCTTATTTGGATTGTTGTAACGAATTTCTTAAATATTTCGAGATTAAAAATAGATGACTTGGCACATCACTAGTCAGTCGGTACAGGTTGGTACCGGTTATCTGCCTCTTTATGTCTTCACCCAAATCGTGAAGTGAAGGTGAAGACATAAAGAGGCAGATAACCGGTACCAACCTGTACCGACTGACTAGTGATGTGCCAAGTCATCTATTTTTAATCTCGAAATATTTAAGAAATTCGTTACAACAATCCAAATAAGGACCGACTGACACTAGAAAATTGTTTTAACTCGTGTCGTGTGTGAACGAGACACAATAGAAATTCCATTATTATGCGACTCCCGGCAGTCGTTTGATACCTGACTGATTAAAACAAGATTCAAATCAAGACTTGAGTCGGAAAAGTCTCTATAAAGCATTTCAATTCCATGAAATAGCCAACACGGCACAACACTGGTTAGTCGTTGCAGGTCAGTGCGTGTTACCCGCCTCTATATGTCTTCACCCTTTGGATGCATTTCGTTTTTTCTGCTCGTTTTTGCTGTAAGTTTTTTACGTTATTATAACTGTACGTTTGTGTTTAAATCTGTGAATTTAGTTATATACCTACTTATCAAAAGGAAAATGTTCGCGAACGGAATTGACGCGAGCCCTGATTCCGAACTGTATTCACTGTATTCGTAATAGGTATTTCAAATACAAAAAAACTGGTATAACATTAATTTATCACATCGACTTTTTAAGACCATCATTTTCTGTGTTCATCATACGCATAGCCTACTACCTAGAGATAAGTATCAAAATTGTTTAATTACAGTTAACATTTTTTTGTGTCCCGGACATATAAAATCGCACACACACATTGATAAATTAGGTAAAATCTGAGAATCTCCAAACTGTCATATGGCTCTTAACACTTAGCATAAAAGAAAATAAACTAAATAACCACGGATCTTAGAATCTGTGAATTTAAATTGATGGTCTACCGTTTGATTGACACTAATTTCTGTAAAAAAACATAGGACATAGTTGGCGACGAGATATTGTCTTTTTGGAAAACCCCCAGCGGAACCGTGCCAAACACTAGTCAACATAAAAGCCCTAAAAATCCGATCTGGTATTTATTCTGACAGGTTTTCCATTGGGTGGTTATAAATCTTATTTATGGTTATAGGCGTGGTTGATGGGCGGTTCTCCGCCGTTCTATGCTGGGGTAAAAAACAGAATCCCTCATTTTGCTGTGGCAGAATCGTTCACGGATAAATATATGACCTTTTGTTTGTTTTGAACGGCCCATTTCATTCAATCTCCTTTAATGGTTTACACGTTATGTTCAGTCGATTCACACTTTAAATAGCATATTGGATTTAGCCTTTATATTATGTAGGACTAATAAATAACAAAGTGGACAGGAAAGTTCAACGGTAGGAAGTAAACTCTATAAATTATGAATCGATTTTGAATATAAAGTACCTTTCAGTCTGACTTGCATGGAAAATCTACGACCGCCAAACAGAAATTAGGCATTAAGCTTTCATGTAGGTATAGGTTTTTATGTAGGCATAAGCTTTAATAATAATAATAATTAAAAGTTTCGTGCACACCTTAAACAATGAATAATACAAAATAACATCCTAATTATTTGGTAGTAGTAAAATTTGAGCGGTGTTATTGCTGGTAGCAATTTCTTTTAGACAGCCTTCAGATAATGAAAAAGGATGAAAGATGAGGCATGATGGTGAAATATTCTAATAAAAATAACTTACGTTATGTTAAATTGAATAGTAGGTACTATGCTTATTGTGCAAGTGAACCGCAACTTTGGAAATACTGCTGCAATGCACAACACAATGACAGTTAAATGACAATTAAAATGTCAGTTTCATCACTGTTTCCACTAAACCGTTTCGTCACCGACCAACACTGTCGCGTGTCATGCATGGAGCGTGGGTGTCAGAAATTAACGCTCTCGCTCGCTGACGCTTTAGATCCGTTCAGTGGGCATAGTAGAGCGTATAGCGTTGCTTTTTGTGTCTGATACGCTACTAGCATAGTCATGGCATGCTATACCCAACAGATTTGTAACTGAATTCAAAAACTGAGCAATACTGCTGCAATGCACAACACAAGAAACGATTTCCAAACAGGAATGGCTGCACAAGGCGTAGGGCAATAAAGTGGAAAACCATTCTCATCCCATCTCGGTACATAACACACTATAATTCCTCAACCCAGTCACGGATACGTTCTCCATTATAGCAAGTAGAATCAAAAGAATAAAAGTGTTTTAAAATGTAATTTTCCATGTCATAAAAGTTACGGGTTACGATACTCATTTTGGATTCTTTCCGTAATGCCGTGTTACTATTTGAGCCACGTCCGTGTTTAGGGGCCAAGAACACTTTGCAGGCACTAGCGCGATTTAAACACGTAATCAAAGATATCGACCGTATTATAGTTTGTAAACCATGTTTGAATATCCACATTTTCTGTAAAACGTAAATGCGTCGCTATGAGAAGGGCTTACTGCTGCCATTTATGTATGAAATTGACAGCAGCACGACTGTCGAGCTGCTAAAGTCGCCTAAATGTGAAAGCGCTCTAAAGTATTCAGTCTGTATTGTCTAATAAATTTCACTTGTAAATAGCAACTGTATCAGACTCAAGACACAGGTTCGATTCCTTGTCTGAACAAGGAATCGAACCTGTGTCTTACACTATGCAGGCACATGTCTATACCACTCGGCCACCGACACCGACACATTGGCAAGCCTGTTGAATTTTGGGAGTGCTTAATTTGACGCGTAGGAAGCGTCACCTCATCAATGTTGCGAGATTAATCTCTCAATTACCTTGATACCTATCATTATATCATGATCATTTTACTCTGTGTTTTCATCCGTGGAATTGAATACGGGTGAGCGCAAAATCCTCTCAAACGTAAAGATAGCTAACTCTGTACCATCTATCATAGCCACCGTGGTTTGTTTAATACAACAAACAATATTTCCTACTTCAATATTCGAATTGTCAACGGAATTAGTGAGCGTATTTGAGAACGTTGATTAAAATAAACAGGCTTTGCTGATACAGCGTCTCTTTACTAAGTAACTTTATGTGTTTGTGTAAACTAATGAGTTATGAAATGGATATCTCATGAATAGTGATGGGGAGATAATAGGCGGTATCGGAAACTACCTTAGAGTAGTGATAAAATCAACGTGTAGTAAGTAGGTTTAATGCAACCAGAATATTTATATAATTAGTCCACGAAAATTGTAAATGTCAAAGTTTGTGAGAATGGATGTAATGGATACGGCTTAGAATAGTGATAAAATTAAAGTGTAAATAGGTAAATGAAACCAAAATACATACATAATTAGTCTAACTAATATCGTAAATGTCAAAGTTTGTGAGAATGGATGTAATGGATGTTGGTTATTCTTTAACAAAAAAAGTACAGAATAAATTTTGAAGAAACTTTAGTCCATACACAGAGGATGAACTATTTTGTGTTTTTTAATTAGATCTAAAATTTTCGTGAGTGAAGACGCGGGGTTCCTGTGTTATACTATAATTATATTTTTGCACTCTCAAGTGAATTCATTATCTTTAAGATAATTTCCCATCGTTCTACAATCGCTGTTGAAAAGATGCAATACGACAACTCCGAAGTATTTTTAAAACAAAAAAAAACTTCTCCATCTAAAAGAATTTCCCCGTCAAGAAAAATATCCTACAGCCAATCTCCTAATGCGACGATTCATTTTGGTTCAGTGGCGTTTAAAATGCGAGAAGAAAATGTGCTCTATCATAATGCCCGAGAGGTTTATGCAACCAACAACTCCACTAATCGACTAAGCTAATTCGAGAAATTTCAAAATCGATGCTTGATATGCGATACCCATCCCTATCTTACGTCTCATCCTGTATACGTAGAAGTTTGCCTATCTCGTAATATATAGAGTGTTTGAAATAGATGCCAAATTTTAAGATGGAAATATTTACTATTTAAATGTTTTTGCCTACTACCCCGTAGCATACCATGACCGTGCTAGGAGCGTGTCAGGCAAAAAAATTACATTTGTATCGATAAGTATTATTATTGTATACCCACTAGACGAGGTGCTCGTAGCGCAGTGGTGGCAGCGCTTTGGTTGTAATACCGAAGTTAAGCAACCTACGGCGCGTTCGTGTTTGGATGGGTGACCATTCCGACCATATAAGTGACGGAAGCAGTTGATCCCGGCTAATATCGATTGATATAAGTCGTTAGGCCTAGTCAGGGCCCTATTGGCGGCTTGGTAAAATCTGACAACAAGGTTGGTTGCTTGCCTTGCAAACACCCCTCCGCCAATCCGCACTGAGCCCGCGTGTTAGTCTCATACTACCTCATATTTGAGGTAAGGCTTTTGCCCAGCAGTGAGATGCTTCAGGGTAACTTTACTTTTTACTTTTTTTTACCCACTAGACCGTTCCGTCATGTTACCGACCAACACCGTCGTGTGTCATGCACGGAGCGTGTCATCAATATAATATGTCGTAGCTTGATCTTATAGAGCCGGATATTAGAGCCTTCATCGAGCAATAGTCTATCCAACACAAAAATGTGTTTCATTCTGTACCAATAGTTTCTGAGATTAGCTCGATAAACCAATCTTCAGTTTTACAATTTTAAAAATAATATACTCGTAGCATTACATAGATATCTATATTAATAATAATGAGCTGTTTTAGCTACACGGACGCAGTGTTGTTATGTTTGTGTACAGATTTGAAAGTGATGATCATGGAATATGGTACGAAACTTGATGTTTATTAATTTTAGGAAATATAGCCTTTCGGTATATGAAAACTGTTTAGGTAAATTTTCGTTTAAATAATCAGAAGTTATACATAGAAAATATAAGTCATTCGGAATAGACAAATGGATGTGTAAATATGTTAACAACAATAGAAAAAACATCGACTGGGAGTGGGATACACTGTTGGTTTTTTTTTTGGGTAGAGAAGGTCTGATTATGTATTTAATTGGATAATTTCATAATAGAGACTTTAATAATAATGGTATCCTATGTTTACAAAAAATACCTCAATCATAACTTTTTAAAAACACCGTAGTGTACTTATAATCTTTCTGCATGACCTAAAGGTATGACTGGGAGAGAATGCTTTTAGCATTAAGTCCACCTATTGTAAACTGTTACTTGTGCAATAAAGTTCTTAAATAAATAAATAAAAAAAATAGTGTAACAGCACGAATAAATCAGACTCAAAAGTACGGACAACAGCACGTCAAAGTAAGCCCTGCGGTATCATAAGAGTAATTTTCCAATAAAAAAATATAACCTGATGTGCTGACGACTACTATCTAATGAGAACTACTATACACCGAATGTTTGTTTTTCTAAGGACACCGAACCAAAGTGGTCACGACGAAGGCGCTTTCTACACAATGCCTAACCTTTTTCAGCGCGTACTCCTTCAACTGCAAAAATAATAACCCGCCTCTCACCCGGGCCATAGCTCTGCAGTATATCATTGTAATCCACAAAGGTTCCAAAGATAAAACAGACTCGATTCGTAAGGCCTTTCCTTATTTCCCCATTATTGCTGAAAAACAAGGACTTGCAGCCATTATCCATTTGTTATAACGGTGTATACTCACTGTAGAGTTACGAACTTAAGTTTAAATGAACGAGCAGTGTTTTGAATTTATCACTCGATCTATTGGCAACAAAGAGTGAACATTAAAAAATTAGAGAGATAGATTTAATCAACGCGACCTTCTCTGTTTAATATAAAAAAACTAACAGTAATTACTTAACCCTGAGTTAAGCTAACTCCAGAACGTGCAATTAGACTTTTTACTCATAATCCGTTGCCTGTAGTATCATTTGGGTTAATTGCCACTTTTTCGACATTTGCTAAGATACGAGGCTTTACCATGAATGCCAATAAATTCACTAACACAGAGTGACAAGTGCTAACCATCAGCGGAGTGTGTGTAGAAAGAAGATAGCGCTTATGTAGTCATTCCTCCATGTTTTTCATTTTCTTCACAAATGCCTAGAACCCAAGACAAAAATCATCTGACCAATAAGAAAAGTATAGTACCTCCAGTATTGAATGCTTATTACGACATTGTTTTTTAATTGGTCTGGTAATCAGTCAGGTATCAAACGAATGCCGAGAGTCGCATAACAATGGAATTTTTATTGTGTCTCGTTTACACATACTTGACGAGTTAATATCTTAGTACCCGTGGTGCTAAGTATTTGGAGAAAGGGCTTTAGGTTCATGATCTGTTTACGTAATGTCGTAATATTTGCGTAACCTTAGACCGAGTAGTCGTTTTCACAGAAAATTGAAAGAGGTCCTCGTTTCATATTTTGTGGTCGTTTTAATAACCCCAGTGTGAACCTACCTCAACACAATTTATCAGTCTCGACACAGTGGAGCGGGGAAATGGAATCCAGCTGTAACTGTGTTCGATGCCTTTAAGCCGGTTACACTTTTACGTGTTTATTCCTATGTCTAAATGGTATAAAATTATCTCTAAATAAATGGATTCTGTTGATCTCAGAGATTGACGGTCAGTTGCACCATTTAAGGTGTGATAAGAAGACAATCCCACGTACCAGCCTTTGTACAAATTTTGGTTGTGCAATAAAGTTTAAATAAATAAATTATATAAAGTTGTGCTAAACATATTTAGGATCTCAAGCCACGCCAAGGGGGCTGAACTACTGTTTTGACCATTTACATTAACAAGGTGTCTTTACCATCATAGCTTGAAAATAACAGTCCTCTATTCTCACAAAAAATCATATAAAGGTAATACAATGATACATGCCTATCCCAAATCAACACTCCATATTCATATTTCAATTCAAACCCCAACTTAGTTTCACCAAAATCCGTTAAATTGCACGTCCCCACTTAATACGAAGGTACAATGAAATATCCTTTAATGTCCGTAGCTATTCACAATAAGCTCTCTCTCGTTTATAGTTACAGTTTATACGTATAGAAGGTAGGACGACAAACACTGCGGTTTCTTACCGCAAGTACTTAAGCACTACCGACTAGTGAGGCGCCATTCGTATCCGATGGGTATACGAAACTATTCGGTAGTTAATTTAACTCATTAATCAGTACCGACGGAGGTATTTGAATGTGTTAACTTGGGTCTTGGCTAATACGACTAGTCGGGCTATTGAAGCTTTTACAATTGTAAGGAAGTGAATAAGACACACACAGGACTTAAACACATCCAACGAGTAGCTATTGTATTGAAATTAAAAAAAATATTTTACTTAATTATATTAAAATACCTATTTACCTATATTTAATTTATATTTAAAAGGCAACAATGACTGCTGACTGTGTATAATTTTTGTAAGGTTCCTTGAAAACAATCAACTTAAAAAAATGTGACTGAATCAAATTTTTTGGTGAATTTCCAAAATCTTTTTAGAAGATTTATTCTAAGCTTTAGTCGTGCAGACAAAAACCAATATTAAAAATACCCGATACTACCATCCAGCAAAATTGCGCTCTTAGTATGCGAGCGGACGACTTATATAATTAATTTCAATCGTCTTTAAAGAGGAATCGAAATCCCGGAACTATCGAAAAGAACTAAAACTGTGTACGTTGAGGAATTCCTTTGAATTTCTCCGTGAGAACTTGCAATTGAAAGTTAAGTACTAGTACTAGTGCGATAATTGATTGGTATAATCGATGATCGTACTCGTAACTAAATATCCGATTGGAAATAATGGGTAGAAACTTTGGTTTTTGTCCGGATACGTATTCCTCTAATTTAATTAAAGCTTAATTGGAATTTGTATTAATTGGGATGTTTATCTTTGTGTGTATTAGGTTAACGTAAGTAATGGAAATATATGACTACTAAATGTTGCTAATATATTTATCTATAATATAAAAATTGAATCGCAAAATGTGTTGGTAAGTGCTTAACTCAACAACGCCTGGACCAATTTGGCCAATTCTTTTTTTAAAATGTTTGTTGAAGGTCAAGGATAGTTTTTACGGCAGACGAGAAAAATTAGAATAATTTCCGGAAACACCCTTAAAACAGCCCTTTTCTTTTTCCCATACAAACATTTTATAACGTAAAGTCGTAATAAACGTAAAACGTAAAGTCAAGAAAGATAATAATTATCCATAAAACGGGGCCGGGGCGGGACGGGGCTGGGGGCGAAACGAAGTTCGCTGGGACCGCTAGTACTAAATATTATTAAGATATTGCTAAAAGCTAGCTAGAAGTTTGTCGAATATAATTGTTTCTTAAATCTGTGTTCTCTACGACCAGAACCGCCATTTTGAATCATACGAAAATCAAATAAAACCACAGAAATGTAATATTTCAATTCCCACTAATATATGCTGTCTTATATTGACGCGAGCAGAGCCGGTTTTACCATAATTCCGATTGGCAGATGAACAGAAAACTCCTTGAATTATTTATTAAATCAGTCCTAGGCGGTAGATAGTTTCTTTGATGTCTGTCTTAGCTTTGGCAGGGCCGAAACAGGGATGGACTTAGGTCTATATCCATTTAAGCTTAGTAGGCGTTGAATAAGCATTATGCTGAAGGGTAAAGTAGACTTTGGTCTCTATCTTGAAAATAATTATACCATTCCAATTAGTACTAGTAATCAATGGTATAATCAGCATTATAAGGCGTTTAATACTATACTAATCAGAACTATGCCACAGTCACAGTTCGTCTATTTCATGCAATTTTTTTGTTAATATATGATATGGGTTAGTAAACCAGACTTGGCAAAGACAGAGACGAAGATGGAGCAAGCTCATCCAGAAAAAGCCTGTTCACTCTGACTCTGAATTTTAGGGTTATTTATGATGAGATGCGGGTAAAGAGTTTCACATTTTGAAACTCGTTACTTTTTCATGGCGCAGCTCAGTGTGCAGTGACTATTAAGATACTGACCCGATGCTGAAGATGAGGTACGTACTATAAATGGTAACGATACTGATTTGATACGTGTGTTTTTAAGAACTGTACGGCCTGTATAAATGTAATGTATAAATGAGAGATGTTCCATATTTCAATTATTTGTAGGTTATAGTGCTTATTTCTCGATGGTGAAACAGAGCCTTACAATAGTAAATTCACTACATTTCATATTCAAATCAATTCAAATCCTAATTACATCCCTGGTGCTAGCTCATCTGTAGTGCGAGCACATAAAAGCATAGACACGGAAACAGCGTTATAAAACTTTCTTCTCTATGGCCTGTAATGGCGTTGGCGCGCTCACTTGTTACATCGTAACTCTTTCGACGAACACATTTTTTTCCCCACTTTTATTGTTTCTTCGCAGCTCTGTAAGTTTCTCCAATAACTTCGCTCTTAATGGCCACTTATTGCGGTTAAATACAAAAAGAAATTCGATACTTTCCAATGGCAAGTTGCTTTGATTCCCGATACTTGATCACGACTTCGAGTTAGAACAATTACCTATCGCTGTCTTTAAGTTCTGTAAGGTGTAGATTTAATTATTCGTCACTACTATAATAGTGCCATTCACAAAGGCGAGCGCCACTCATTTTCGATTGAGGCGCGGATGCGGGGGGTGTGATAAATATTAAATAATAGATATTTAATGAAATAGAATATTAAATAATAATATTTAATAATAGATATAAATGGCAAAAACTTGCACACATGTACTATATGAATCATAAGGACGAATAGTAGCACGCGCCTTTGTGGATGGTACTATCTATAGCTGAATACTTCGATTCCACATTTACATGTGAGATTCAGTGAAATGTTTCAACGCATCAACTCTCCAAAACGTTGGCTAAAGCTTATATAATTTAGTGTTTTGTGTGCGGTCGCGGAGTCACACTTGCACCTCGTGTCATCTTTGGTTTAAAGTGACGCCCGTTTTAGTGCGCCTTCACATTAGAGCGACAGCAGCGCAACTGAAAGTCGCCTACGTGTGAAAGCACTCTTGTGTCGTGTGCAAGCAATTTTGCTGAAAAGTAGTAAGGCGCAAGAGACCCGTACTACTCGACCGTACGTACTTCGTGTTAACTTTTCAATTAACAATGCCTAAACACTTTATGTATAACCGTAGATTGAAGAGTTCTATGATTAACCACTTTTGATTTGCTTCAAAAAATAGGTTTATTATACGTTTATTTGACGCGTTGTTGATTTGATGTTCTTATTTTCAACTTTTGTAATAGGGGTAATTTACGTAGACTTTCTGAGACTATAGTACTCAACCTGAATACACTCGAAATTGGTCGGTAACTCGATTCTCGATTAGGTACCTTCCAACATCCGACACAAAACCCTTCGTTAGCGAAAAGGAGCGTCAGATGTTTTCTTAGCGAATCGAACGCATTTAATTGTGATTTCATTTGGACTGTAATCGAGTAAGATTCACAGTACCTACTATTACTTAACTAGATATCACTCGTATAGCAAACGACATTGATTATAACGTCATTCATTTATGTAAGCTCACGTAGGACGTCCACTGACAAGATGGACAGACGACCTTGTAAGGATCGCAGGATCAAACTGGATGCAGACCGCTAGTGATCGGTCGGTCGGAAAGCCGTGGGGAATGTTCAGCAGTGGACGTCCTTTGGCTAATAATAATGATGATGATGATGATAGTGATGCGTTTATTCCGGCCATTTATTTATTTATTTTGTATTTACAAAGGAAATCACAAATGGCGGATTTAAAGCCACGTCACATACGGATGGTAATTGTATCGCAATTGCTTAAAAACTACATGATACTAATGCTCTATTTACCCGGCAGCAGAGAAGGAAACTTTTAGAAAGGAAGTTTACTGTTAAAAGGTTCAACCTTGACATTAGTAATAAGTTTACCCAAGAGGTTGAAGGTTGATTTTCTTGCTAGTCTATTGTTCTTGAAATGTATCTATTTTAATAAATGATTCAAGCACACTACTCATCAATATGTACAAACAATCGGTTTAATATTCGATTCGGATACAATTAAAGTTTGACCGTGACCGTCTCGACCTAATATTGTCGTGTTGATATAAAATTCATGAGGTTTATTTTAGTTTAGATGAAATCACTCGACGTCGGGTTCTCTGTGAGTAAAGACAATGTTTTTTTAGAACAGAAATCAAAATCAAAAGTTGTTCTATTGTCTATGAAGTTGTACAAGTTTTTATTTGATAGAAAAAAACAGGGGTTCTCCGACATTCGATAGTCATAGATAGACCATAGACGTAGATCAGTGAATAACAACTCTTATTCAAGTAATGAAACTTTAATGAGTAGATTCTTTTAATAAAAACCCCAAGAAAGTTTATTAACTGTTCCGTTTAAAACACCTGTAATGTGGTACTAACATTCTGCCGTTTCCAATTAAGGTAAGTATTTTTTCAATTATGGCATATACCTGATACTTGAGGTGAGTAAGGCCTTTGTCCAGCAGTGGGATGTTTAAAACCTTCACTTTTTCAATCAGCCTACCGGTCTTATTATGATTTAAAATGTCGTTAATTTGTCGTGTCATAGATTGAAGACGATTGCGATATCAAGTGAGTGATTCGGCTTGAGAGGAGTAAGCACTTCCCCCATATTAGCTGTCGTTTAGAGAGGGCGTAACCTCCGCTGAGGGATTCGAAATGAAATTGATGTGTGTTTGGTTATACTAGTACTTACACAGAGAAAGAACCAATATGTATGATAACAACAAATATGTATTTTTGAAGATATACTCAGTGTGTTGATAAATAATCTTATTTCATAACATAATAATTAAAACAATATTCAATGCAGTAAAATATGCGCGGGATAATACATACACTTCAATCAATTTAGATCTAACGTCATTATCTCTCTTTTTCTTAAATACTTACAAGTTGCTATCTTAACCTAACTCAAGAAAGAAAGGAAGATCAGAGCTCGCTTTACCATAACTCTCACTTTAACTTCATTGTTTTCTTCGAAAGCACAATTAATTATAATGACAATTCCACCACATAATCACAATAATTAACCCGAAAAAAAAAGATTTCTAAATTTCTAAAATGAACTATAAGGTCCATCCTTCCCTTTTCATTTCCCGCGAAAAACCTCAAACGATCTCTCTTACAGGTCTAGTGCTGTCTATGCGTGCTAGTGTTGTCTACCATAGTAATGCCATAATCGATTATCCGTCTTTACATTTTCAGTTGTTAGTTAAACAATACGAAGACTACGACGCATGATGTGCTCCCTTAAATTTTTTCAACCCTTTTCTAAAGCAAGACTGTTCGGCAGCCAAAATAAACTACAATCAAAAACAGAGCAACAAAACACCGCCCATACGGTGGTTTAAAAGTCTACGTTGTTTAAAACCGTTCATTCCGACAAAATTGTCGATACAGACGATTTGCTTATTCGTTTTCGATATTCCGCCCGCGGTAGGATTACGCTTACAAAACAAATTCGATAGTTCTCGGGCTCGTTACGGAACACAGATTCGGTTACCGTGTGTCAACATTTACTCTGCGGGCCAGTGGTTCTCAACATTTTGGCCTGATATTAATAAGATTAAATAAGAAACCAAGAAATTGCGCACTGGCAGGATTTGATCCGATCGAATTTATGTCTTATTTAATCTTATAAGAATTAAAAATAACCATAAGAGTGTCAAAAACATTCAAACCGTTAGTACTATACTATTTTATTAATATCATCAAGGATGAAAGTAATCAGCCACAATATATTTGGTGCTAAAAATATGCTTATTGCACACATTGAACTACTATTTCTAACGTATGGAACTGACACCACGAATAAATCTGCGCCATGAATTGACGCCACTTGTCATCAACTCATACGAATTATTTCATATTCGAAATTAAAATTTCAAGGAATACGCCATAATCATGTCGTCGTATTCGCGACTAATTTTTTGCTTGGCATAGCTTCTCTATACGTACGTAGTAATAACAACTCACTGATTGCACAACTGAAATTTTGTTTCAACAAGTCAACTTAACGCCACCTGCTAGATAAGATAAGATAAGATGCATTTATTTACTCAAAATATGTGTACTCATGTACATAACAGGTGTTGTTCAGTTTAAGTATCAACATATAGTACTAGTGTTAGTAGTACAGGCTTAGCACTAACATAAATTTTCATAGTTACAGCCTGCATCTAGCAAGTAGGTGCAGTTGCACGACAAATGTGACACTACACCACACTTAAACTTATCAGTAGTTACCTACTTTAAAAAATATATATGAACTGATTATAGAGTAAACTTGATATTCTATCACAATCAACATCTAATCACATTTGTTCGACCACTGAAAATGTTTAGAACCACTGTCTAGCCTCGGCTAAGCGTAGAGTAGAATATTAATTCACGCAAAATATTTCCAACAACGCGTCAAAGGAAAAGCGAACGTAATTAATGAAAATTTCCTCCCCATATTACTCTTAATCAGGTCACATTACTCTTATAAGATTTCCGTGACGAGCGGCACATGATAATTAAATACAAACAATATTTTAACTTCAGAAAGCAAAATATAAAGAGCCCTCAAAGAAGGTTGACTTTCATTGTCTAAAGGACTTTTCCTACTAACTTCAGCTCCTGTTTTGTCAGGGGGCGCCAATTCTCATGCAGTTTACATAAGTCAAAAGCATGCATTTCGATTTCTTTCGGTGGGGTAGTTTTGGGTGTGGTTAGTTAGTTACTAATTACTTGTAATTTCGGTAAAGCGGTGAAACTCGTTATTGAATTACCACACAGAAAAAGTTCGATTGACGTGCGAATTCGGGCCCTGCTGCTTGGCCTCAATGATAGTAGCCTGTAAAAGTAGTCTCAGGAGAAGAAAGAATTTTCGGATCCCATAAAGACTATAATCATCAAGTAAATAAAGTCCATTCAACTTTGCTAGTCGAATATTGTGAACAATCTTGACATTCCTTTTAAGTAACAAATTCATTTAAAAATAAACATGAAACTCACAACCTACCTAAGTTATTAATCGTTGAATACTGTTATGAAAAATGGTTTACAATTTTCGACTAGCAAAGTTGAACGGACTATACAAGGAAATAACTAATGAGTGTTACCTTTCCTTATGCGGGAGACAGGACAATGACAGTCAACTAAAAACTACATACTTTACATTATTTACTTTACATATATTTGAACGTAATAAGACGGTGGAAGAAAAGTAAGACTTTATTAGTAGGTTAAAGCTGTATATCGACTTCGCCGGTCAAATATATTAGCAACTATTCGACAATTATCGAGAACAAGGAAAAGTTTCATCTGTGCCATTGAAAACTTTAATTCGAGCATTAGTTAGTCTTAAAACTCGTTTTACGTGAGTTAAATTAATTTTTAATCTGTTTATTTAAAAGAGTTTATTTGCTACCTACTCTCACGAAACAATTTACGCAAGCAAGAAAACTCATTATTGAAACGAAAAAATAAAAAATTCAAACACTTTTTATTTAAGTCCTTTATTAGACTTTCAACAGGGTCTAGGGTCTCTAATTTAAAAAATATATATTATTATTAGTATTGTATTAGTACAATTTGGTTATTAATATTTGTTCTGGAAATTGGAAAATCATCTTTCCTCACTTTTACAATCCTACAATCTTCCTATTCCAAGTATGGTACAACACAAAATTCATATCTAAAAATGATAATGTATTTTTCAAGTGTGGAAATACGTAAATGTTTTTTTTTAAATCCACAGATGGGTAAACCTGCTATGAGCAATCTCGGAATTAACATTTGTTTATTATTTCCAACAGAACGTCTTTTTAATTAATGTCTTCTTTCGTAACATATTAAAAGACGTCGTGGATTAGGTAATTTTGAATAATTAATTAAAGTTTTAATTCAAACACGAGTTCAGCTCGAAACCAAAAGTCATTTAGAGAGCGGAGGCTCATGACGTGATAAATTGAGATTAATATCTTGGTTACAGCCCCTCAGCTTTGTAATATGTGATATTATAAATAACGGGCTAACACCCACGTATAATACCACTGTTATCAATGAGTTTTAACAGTATTAAGCTCAGTTACACCAATTTATGTTAGCCATAAAGATCGCTGTTGAGTACCATACAAAAAAGCGTGAGTTTTTTTTTTTAATTTTATTCATATAATACATCAACGATAATTACAATAGTGCCATTTTAAAAACTAACAATACGTAAGAACCAATTGTATTATCAATTACAGATGCACACCGTCTGCTTTGTTTACTTAAGATGGTGCCTAGTAATAAACGGCATACAAAAGAATATATTATATGCAAAGAATATAAATACATGGTGATATTAATTCTTATTACCAATTTATTATATAACACCAAAAATAAGACAAAAAACTAAATCAATAAAAACAAAATCACACTAAGACGGATGCTATCGTACTACCTACGGCTTTGAATTTTGCTAGGGACATTGAGTGCAAATCCAATGATCCGCCTGATAAATCACTACGCTCTTACTTTTGTCCTTATATCAATATTTTTTTTAGCGCCGCCTGTATTTTCTCTGTTTATACACCTAGAAGAGAATGCTTTTGGCATTAAGTCCGGATTTGTACCTTTTAATTGAGCATGGATTTTTAAATATGTTTTTGAGGGGCAAGTAAATAAATACAAACCGATCTTGATTTGAAATTGGTTTATGCTTTGCTTGGGTTAAATACCGGGCTTGAGTCATGAAATTCATTTTCCGGAACAGATAATTTATAACTACAAAAACGGAGTGAACACCTTACTTCGAGCAGAAAACGAAGCTTCTTCGTTAGATTTTTGCATAAAATACTAGTAGATTGTTTTGAAAAATAAACAAAAACTAATTATAATAGAACCAAAACGAGCTTTTTATGTTTTGTCGAGTAATTCTGGAGTAATTTTATTTTTTCAGAGGTTACTTCGACCTACCAAAACATTATTTTTTATTAGTTTCTTGACAACTAATTTTTTGTAGTATTATTGTGTATGCCTAAAGCACGAAAAGAAAGTTTTATGTACTAGGTAACATGTACTCGTATGAACGTATGCCTTATATTATCATTTATCTGGTATCACTTGAGGATTTTCCCAAATCTTGAATCTTTTAATAGTAATTACAATAATAATGCAAATCAAATCATCAATTCTGACACACGGACTAACGTACAATATGTACGTAACGTATATATATAGCGCAATATATTTATTTAACCCTTCAGGCCATGGAATCTTATCAAAATTTTAAAAAATACGAGAAAAAAGTCGCACACATTACTAAAATAAAGTGCTCAAACGCCGATAAAAGTGTATGGGCTCTAAAACCCGCGCCTGAAATCAGGTAAAAAAACCATAACCCTTCCTAACCCGTAGTCGGCTAAAATAAAGCGAAAAACTTTTACATCGCCCGTTCGTTACTCAACTTGTTCTTTTTTATGACCGTGAACCCTACAATACTAGGCCTAAGTCACAAAACACTGCAGTGAAACAGCAAAGGGGCGGATTAAAAACTTACCTCAAAAATAGTAAGAAGATCTTAAGAGTGTCACAAATAACTGAATTTTGTTTGCACCCACAAACACAGCACTTCACTACACGGTCACAGCACTACAGTTTCGTCTTTCGGTCGTTTTAGGTTAAGTCCCGGTACGTACGTGCGTCCCTGCGCGTCGTGAGAGCGGCACTGAGCTGTTCTCTGGATCGCCCATCTCTTTCGGGCCACGGTTTTCAATAAAAACTGTTAATATTCTAAAGCGAAGGTGGTCGGGACGTTGGTCATTTGTCCGATACTTACAGGTGCCGTCTTTAAAGGGTTAAGAGATCTTATTTTCATATGATATTAAATACTTTTCAATGTACGTAGAAACCACGCCTCTTGTGAGGGACGCAAGTCTTCCTGAAATAATATTTCTGTAAATCTAGTATTCTAGGTATTGAGAATAATAGCTTTATTTGTATTAAATACCATTTAAGATTTGTATACTCTAAACGCTTGTGCATACTGGTTCAGTGGCATTTTGTGCTATAAATTAATTACTGGGAATAGTTTAATTCAGCTGCGCTGTGGTTTAATTAAGTTAAATTAATTGTTTTATGTGTCATGCATTTTAGTTAATGAGCTTTTAAGTATTTTTTTATTATAATTTTTTGTGAAGATGTTATTATTTATTGTTTTTTCTGTTATTTTGTTCGTTTTGTTTTGATTAATAAGTTAAGAAAGCGAAGTCACACTGGCGTTAGTTGCGTCTCCGTTGCGTTGCGTCGACGCTGCGATGTTGGAGAGGTGCAGTTCCGACGTTCACATACAAGTCTGAACGGCAGGTCACACGTTGTGTTGCGTTGCGTCGTTAGAGCGCGCGTGCAACGGATATGAGTAATAAGGACCGACGCAACGCAACGCAAATGCATGTAGCTTCATTGTAAGGCACTTAGAAGTTCAATTAACGTATAATTAAATTTACTTCATAGTCAATTCGGATCGTATTACAGTATGTTTGTATTACCTAAGTAGTTATCAAATTGGAGATTTTATTCAGTATGTTTTGTATAATCTTTACTATATAAAAAATATTACCATAATAATGGGTTTCATAACACGATCTTTTCTGTGAGAGAATGGAAACAAGAACTATATTGGGAGAAGAAAGAACACAAACAATATCTTGTATCGCTACGAACTAATCACGCTACGAGTTTCGTAGACGAATGCTACGAAGCTACGAACGTAGCGCTTACTTGACTACGCCGTAGTCGTCCACGATATTACAAATACAGCGTAAATTTTTAGATTCTACGGAAGTCGAAAATTTAAGTGAAGTTATTAAAAATTATTGTTCATATAATAGAAGCACAGTATGCGCACTGAATATCTACAAGTAAATTAAACAGTGTGAATTAAAGATTTTCCATATTGTAAGCTTCGGTCTTCAAACGTTTTCAATTTTGTATTTTTACCCAACTACGGCAAAGCAAAAAGGAAGGGTTATGATTTTAGCAGTCTACGTATCCATCATAATCATCATCATCAGTCAAAGGACGCTCACTGCGGTTTTCCACAGCGAACGGTTGTGCGCGGTCTGCATCCAGTGTACAAAGTCGTATGTCCATCTTGTCGATGGACGTCCTACGCACCTTTGGTCGTCTCTAAAACTTTACTGCCTCAACGGCCATAAGTTCTTCGCATCCATATTGTATGAGGGTATTTAAGTGGTTTTCACATCTGCAGTTTAAGTGAGCCTATTTTTAATTTTCTTATTATAGTTTGGGTTAAAAAAACAATTTGGCGAATGCTACAACAATATATTGGGGTACTTTAAAAAAAAAGTTTGCAGTCATAACGAGTAGGGTATCAAATTAAAGAAGACGAGAATTTGAGTACAGAAAAGTTTATTCGTAGTCGGGTTACAGTTTTTAGGGTTCCGTAGCCGAGTGGCAAAAAACGGAACCCTTATAGTTTCGTCAAGTCTGTCTGTCTGTCTGTCTGTCTGTCTGTCTGTCTGTCTGTCTGTCTGTCTGTCCGTCCGTATGTCACAGCCACTTTATTCTGAAACTATAAGCATCACATAGCTGAAACTTGGTAGGTAGGTGTATTTTGTTCACCGCTTTCCGATTCAGATACAAAAAGTAAGAAAAAATAATATTTAAGGGGGGGCTCCCATACATGAAACTAAAACCTAAAATTTTTTTTTTACTCAAACCTATGCGTGTGGGGTGTCTATGGATAGGTCTTTTAAAATGATCTTGAGGTTTCTAAAACCATTTTTTCTAAAAGTGTAAGGTTTGAGATATAGACGCTTCCAAAGTGGTAAAATGGGCGTCCCCCCCCATCTAACTTTTGAACTAAGAAAGTGAAAATTTTGAAAAAAATATATGATGTAGATCTCATCAAAAACTTGCAACGAAAATTGGTTTGAAGGAAATCGAACCACTAGTTTTTGAGATATTGCACATTTTTATCAACCGCAAAATATAACTTTGTCTTTCATAGAAACACTATGAAAAACAAAGTTATTTTTGCTGTTGCAATATATTGTGATGTTTTCGTTAAGTGAAAGTAAGTGGACCCTGAATTTAGTTAAGGGTGGCACGGAACCCTCAGTGCGCGGGTCCGACACGCACTTAACCGGTTTTTTTAAACTATTTATTATCAACATCTTTTGCCCTGTGGAACGTTCCTTAATATGGATTCGGAATCGCGTGGTCAAATATACTTGTTTTCTGTAAGTGATTCGCCATGATATTAAAAGTAAGTATTTAATACCCGTATCCAATCACATAAATATGTAATTGGTATTTAGTCTGCATTCGGGAAAGTGGCCATAAATATGATGTGTGCGTATAAAACCTACGACTACTTGCTTGAAAGATAAAGAAGGTAGTCTAGTCATTTCCCGCGAGTTTATCCGAGGAAATACAATTTTATTTCTGGTCGAAAGTTTTATGCCAATTTTTACCAATCAGTTTTATTGATGCTGATAAAGACATAATGATGATTTAATCCGGATCTAAGCTAATCCTGTCACGCGGAATCGGGAGCGCAGGATGGATTTTCCGACTACATGTAAGATGAGACTATGTGAAAAATCATAGAATTTACCAGCAGTGGAAATGTAATAACTCCGCTCCATACGCTCGCAAAATTAATCAATTCTGGAATATCGAATAACCTCTAGGGATGTCGGAACAAACCTTTCATATCTCAAATGACGTATTTCCCTGAAAGCACATTAGGCGTCTGTAGGGTTCCGCATCGGGAAAAGAAATAAACTAAACCCGCCTTAATGGCTTTGCCATTTACGGGTATTATTTGTTTCGTTTAAAACCTTTCTTTATTGTACAACTGTTTGCCAAAACCTTATTATTTCTGAGAAACATGAGGACCGAAATTAAAATACAACTAACACATGTATTGCAGTGATTAATGTTGTTTATTTTAACTTTCTTAATAACTGATTAACCATTTAGATACCCATATTGATAGTTTCAGACATAAATATGATAAGGAATTAAGATTTGAACCAAAATTCATATATTGCACTGGCAAAAACGCCAAGAACGCTGAGAATCATGTGAGTAGGTACATTATGAATATGGCGTTTTTGCTTTCACTTGAAAATTTGACTTTTGACTTTGAAGCCAAAGAATTTGACTTTTTATACGGAACCGTTTGTCAGCTATTCCGATTTAAACTTATCGGTTTTTTTTGTGATTGAGTAACAATTCCATCGTAAAATTTTATCGACGGGTAAAATGTTATCTCCATGTCAAAGGCTACGTATGGGCGCGAAATGTTTCACAGCGATCGCTTGCATAGCCCATCCGTGAAAACCGTATGAGTAAAACAAAGTTTTAATAATTCGTTACATGAACTGTTTCAGGGTTAAATGCGCCGTTTAAAAACTGAGTTCGGAAAGAGAAAAAGTTAAGATTCATGCTAAATTGTATATTTACTGTCTATTTATTTAATCTATTTTGTGATGTTTACTTACAAAGTATTCTTAAGGCCTCTTAAACGCCTAATCGCCGATTATTGTGATGCTGAAATACAAACACTTACTATAAAAATCCTAAGTATTTTGTGTGTTTGGAATAGAAAACTGAAATTCATTATATTAGCTCTATACATGCATGCAGTGTAGCCGGTCCTATTTTACTATATCATGAGTTGAACATTTCATAGCAAAGACGTTCTTATATTACTTTAAAAAAACCGGACATGTCGCTATTTTCTTGGAGGCTTTTACTCTCTTACTAAAATTTCAATCCTGCTCCAATACTCTTTACCAAAATTCAAGAAAACTGTTTAATTGCTTCAAGCGTTTACTTCCACATTCATAATTATTAGCTCCGCATTAGCGTGCATTTGCTACTAGCGTATATCCTGTCTGTATAGTAGAATATTTGAATCACTATACGTATAAGTTTTCTGAGTTTATTGCGAATAGACTAGCAAATAAGTTCTATTGTAAGTACTTAGTAGCTCCCAGATTAAATGCAAATACCCAACAATTTAAAATTAACTATGTCGTACTGTGACGAGTGAAAAATTCCAAGTTGATCTTGATTTTATTACATTGCTATGTCGAAGTAATTGTGTGTCTGGCTGATTAGCTTTGTTGTACGAAAATTAGATTTACTAAGTATTTATTATAACCAAGCGTCCAAATTAAAGTTTTTTTAGTGTCAGTGTGAATGAAAAGTTATTTGGCGCAATGGACATGAGAGCCCTCATAGTAGTTAACTAAAAATTCGTCTGTTCGAGTCTACAGTTCACAAAACAATGATTATTTACTAAAAAGGTACATGATCTAAACTAATCCTACATATAGGTGTCGCAATATTTTGTAAGTAGTCGACTGCCTGTCTATACTCTGCTCTGTATTAAGGTCCATTAAATTAAGTAAAAACAAGTAAAAAACAATTTGTCCCGAAAATGACGGTCCAATAACATTTAATAAGTCCCATCATCGCTGAGTTAAAGCTTCTCAAGTCGTCGCATAGCTCCCTCTGCTTACTCATAATTTCTCTTTTAATATATTTATAAGGGATAGCCTCCCAGGCCGCAATCTGTTTCCGAAATTGGAATATTTTTTACTTTATCCCAACGTTTCAGACCTGCCAACATCATATCACACTGCCAAGAACATTTTGAACCCAATGCAGTTAGATATAAAGCTGTTTCTGACTGCATGGTAATTGTAAGGGTTTTATACGAGTGTTGCGCTTCGTTTTATTTTACGTAACAGATATGGTGTAGACTGTAGACCCGGTTGTTTAATCTGTGCCAATTTGTGCCAGATCAAGTGGATGAAAAAAGATACATCGAAAAACAACGACTGTTAACTATTCGTTTGCAGTGCAACTATCAGTTATCTGAGTCCAGCTTTATTTTAGTACATTGTACGATATAGTAAAGTGTTAAGTGGTAAATACGCTACGGCTAAATCTCAGGCAGTCCTGCCTATAAAACTATGATAGCCACTGTGGCCCGCTAAAGCCGAGTCAACCGAAGGGCAGGGCACTACCACATTTTCTCGAAGTGCTTCGTCGGTTTTTTGAAGACTTGTAACTTCGGTCCGAATAATTTGATAGTATATTAATATTGTATAAATAAATATCTAGTTAGAAAGGTGAATGACAGCGACCTATTGAAAATAGGATCGCAAAAATAAGTAGCAAAGTCCACAAAACTCATAATAATGAACCTTTAAATAGAGTTTTGAAGTAATAGACAGATAACGGCTTCAATCTCACCTCACCTTGTTTAGGTAGGTAGTAACTACTCGTACGTGTAATAGAGCCTTAGATCTAGCGACTTACCAACCTGTCGAACTTTAGCAGATTCAGATTCAGATTTTGCCACTTACCTTTTTACCTTTGGTAAAAGTAAATAAATTTCTAAATAGTAGTCGAGTCCATCATTTCGAAATATTTAATTAGTTAACCAATGGTCAAATGGTTTTGTTAAGGTATTTTTACACAAAAGTGCAAGTTTCATTGAAATCGGTTTATCAGTTTTCGAGATATGGATAAAAAACTAGAATTAAAAAGTAATTAAAAAAATTGGGATGAGATTTCACTGTGACGTTCTCTTCATGTGTAGTGTAGGTACTAGAACTTTAGTCTGAGGTTATAACCAGCAGTCCAACATCGTAGAGAAATAATGTCCAATATAAATATGTCGTAAGCTCCATCCTGATGTCCGAGGTTCGGGAAGGGCCGAGTGCTCTCGAAGAGGCCAGAGTTCCTCAAGTGCCAACTTGGCGATTAATTGAGAGGCCGAAACGAAAACCTGGCCGATTGGCTATCGAGTATCGACCCTCAGAGCCAGCCCTGTCGAGTATCGTAATGTGATTACGGTCAGCTTGCTAATAATATGTTTTGGAAGGTATACTTACAAATACAGTGAAGGGGGTGGAAACATTAAACATAATCTTTTTTTTAATATTCAGAGAATATGAGGTTGCTGGTCGCTATTTTAACTTTGACTAAGAATTATTTTCTTAAAAGTCGTTTGTAACCAATTAAAGTAGTATAGGCACAGAAAAAACATATAATAGTACTGTATAGGTACAGTAGCAAAGTATGCAACAGAGCCAAGACTTCAAATAGAACCTCTTAAATGAATACCAGCATTGCCAGCTCCTTTATCACGTAAGGGCTTTGTAACACAACGTCTAATGCAATTTCGGTGGCGTCCAGCGAAGAAGGAATTTCGAGCACTTTTGAATGTTTAAGTAGAAGCTCTGCTCTGTACGACGTTCTCCGTACTTGAGGATATTCCATCCCTCACATTCCCAAGGTCGTTCTGGCATGAGCGACCGGGAAAGGTTGATTCGACAATATGAACATGGTGTTACAGTGTAAGGGTGCGGAAGAATGCAGTCGCGTGCTTCGAGGACTTATGTACTCGTACTAAGTAACTAGAGAGTCCAAGATACCTGCGTTGTAGGGTTGAAAGGTTGAAAAACTGGTGTACACTGAGAATTCTCGTCATTTAACAATATTAGGTATTATTATTTGCTTTTAAGTATTTAATTAAAAGCGTTGCGTTGTTCTCACAAAACCTACGCGATCATTACAACTTAAACCAGAACTGCTGGTCATAGGAGCAAAATTTTTAATGTAGGCCTTTTAAATAACCAGGTAAGCAGTTCTTAATGGTTTAAATAAAATAAATCGACCCCGCAATTGACATTTTCTACAACGAGTCAGCGATTTTGATATATGTACATTGATTAGAGATTATAACTTTGTTAGTTAAAAGCATTTTAGAGCAATATGATTAGGTCAAGGCTACTACGTACCTATAGGTACTCTCTAAAATCACTGATATATGTTTGCTGCTATTACAGTTTACATGCTGTATATCTTATGGGTGGTGCTAGATTAGGTACTTAAGATAAAGCTGTCTTTAAGATACGTAGAGGTACCTCGTGCCTAACCACTAGAGCCAAAATCCATGGCACCTAGCGTCGTCTTTTATTTGAAGTACCGCCCGTTTTTGTGTTGTGTGCGCAGCGTGCATTCGATTTTCATTGAAAAGTAGTTAGGCGCAGGAAACCTCGCCGGTACCTTCTTTCTACTTGATGGTGTTTGCTGTGACTAAAAAAGTAGGCTCCTATTTGAACTTGTTCCACGGATTGATCAATAGGACCTCCTGGAAATTGGCCATCCCAGTTCAATTACCACCTTTATACTTAAAAACCCGCAAGTTATGGAAATGTCAGCCCTACTAATCTTCAGCTAAGTTTGTCTAGTCTAGACCTATCAAAACTAAGTGCAATGAAAGATTGACCGAAGAGATAGCAGATAGATCAAGACAAACGATGACGGTGCGAATTCGCAGACGTTTGTGAAACTGTCGCTAAGTCTTTCGTAATGTTCCTAGTGGTCTGGGAAAATTAAATTTCGTAAGAAGTCCCATTCGTATTCATTAGTTTTTTACTAATGAAATGAGTATTAGTCAGCTCTTTGTTAAATTCGAAGTTATAAAGGTTAGGTACGGTGTGGCGCAAGTAACGTTAATTTTTTTAATGAACAGTTAGGCATTCGGCTGTGGGTGATTTGATTTATATGGTAATATTATATTATTGTAAAAAATCTGTTTTTTTACAAATGGTTTTCTCATTCACTCAAAACTCAACTTGTTTACATAGAATGTATTGATTGGGTATCGAATCGGAAAAGTTCGATAACATGACAATAACGCAAGGAGTAGGTACTCAGATATTATCCTGACAACTTAAAGCTATAATTACATAAATAAAGCTTTCATAATACATTTCTCATATTATTATTAATCCTAACTCGTTTAACTACGTGTAATTACTTAATAATTACTCAACTTGTTATAATTTCGTAACTGGGCGTAATAGGTCAGAAGAGCTAGTAAGATAAACAGTACTAATTAATGCTAAGCGAGCTAAGATGAAACTATAACGCCTGAATACTTGTCAGAATCAACAGAACTTCGACTGAGATTACTCTCTGATGATGTCTGACGGGTTATTATATTAATAAAAAATAAGTACATATACGAGTTCACAATCAACCGATATTTATCCGGGTTCAATAGCTTATAAACGTGTATTGTAAAGCACGTACACTTTTATGGACCTTGCCAATACTTCTTCATTTTTAAATAGTTTATTTTTGTTTTTATAGTGTTTTGTCACCATACAAACTTAATAATATAAATTGCACTTGTAAAAAGACAACTGTGAACCTGTGCCGGACCAGGAATTGAACCCCGTGTTTTACGCTATATGTATATCTATATATGTCTATATAGGCATACGCCCGGATAGCTTAAGACACGGGGCTCAATTTCTCGTCTGTCACAGGTTCACAGTTGTCTTTTTACAAGTGCAATTTATAACCAGTTAAGTTATGATCAATTATGTTTATAGCCAATAATCCAACTTCACATACGAGTATGCGTATCCAATAAAGCTGGTCTATGACGCTTTTTGTAAACGTATGCTTGAAAATTTAATTTTGCCGCGTTGAAATATGTTCAACGCGGCAAAATTAAATTTTCAAGCATACGTTTACAAAAAGCGTGCCGTAGACAAACTTCCGCCTACGATAAGCCGAAAACAGCAGCCACTACAGCTTTATAAGTTTACACAATAAAAAAGTAATAGCTAGCCTGTAAACATCCCACTACTGGGCAAAGCCCTCACCCAAATTATGTATAAGGTGATATAAGCCAGCCATACACCTACCTACTTAGATTCACATCTTTCTCATTTCTGCATCGACGACGATTGAAGAAAATAAAGTGAGCGCCATTTTTACCTCTTTACTACTCAGGTCTTAATCAGGTAGGATTAATTACCTACCTCAAAATCTGTGAAGTCTTATAAACGTTTTAGCCAAGCGTGCTGAAACAACAAATAAAGCTTTCATTCAGTACCTACATATTTTAACCATGTTATTTTCTTAACTAATTCTATTAATGAAGTTTTCCTACGTCATTGTAGCATGAAGCATGCACCCTTTATTTGTAAAGGGTATGAAAATCGGTTCAGGAGGCCTTCTACAAAAAACGAAATCCGTCAATACGACAATCGTTTTGCGGATCCGAAGCATTTCGTAGTAAGGATTCCATACTAAAAATTTTTCGGATCCGAAAAACGATAATCGTATTGACGGATTTCGTTTTTCGTAGTAGTCCTCCAGGTGCGGAATCATACAAACGAGTGACTTTATTTCCCGACGCGACTGTGTGGCGCAAACGCAAAAAAAGGGGGTTATGTTCTTGACTACAAGTATGAATTATAATGCCAAGATTGTGACCTATAAGTGTATTGACAGACAATGTAAAGATAGCGATTTCGGTTCTGCATGAGCTGTGTTTGACCAGCAAATGTTGCGAAACTTCTGTTGGGAATTATTAAACAAGTCCCTATTGTATCGTAACTATACGTTCGAAACCATTCAACGAGTTAGGTGAATTTAGTTCGTCTCGTATGACGGTGAATATGTTCGCCAAAATGCACTAAGGCAGGTAAATTAAATTTGACGCTATATTTCCCATTTGTAATGTACGGACAACATCACATCAAGGTATATACTGCGGTATCGTATGCGGTTGTAATAAGGGCTAGAGTGCAACAAAAGTGGGTAACCTGGCGACTGAACTAAAAAACATCACTGAAGGCACTATCGTTGTCCAGAAGTCCACTTTATCAATTGACTTTATTATGTTCTTTTGGTCTAACAAAAGAAGATGCAAATGGCAGACTTACCTTCATTTATAATCTTTAATCAGTCAGGTATCAAACGACTCCAGGGAGTCGCATAACAATGGAATTTCTATTGTGTCTCGCTCACGCATACTTGACGAGTTAAGTAAATTGTTCTATACCCCTGTGTGTATGTTTTTTTTGTGTGACAAACAAAAGAAGGTTCAAATGGCGGACTTAATACCTTCAATTATTCTCTATCAGTAATAATATGTTCCTGCAACTTTTATGTGTATGATTTTTGTGAATGTATTGTAGTCAAATTATATTAGTCTCTAAAACATGCATAATAGCCTTTCAAATTATCAAAAAATAATGGCTACACCCAATATCTCAACTGCTTGTTTATGGATATGAAACAAATAAAGATTGCTGTGTTGATAAATACTTTTAAATCTATTTATTTAAAAAAGAAATTAAATTGCAATATATCTTGCAGGTAAATCATTACTCATGTTCCTGTAAAATAACCCATTCATCCCTGTTCTTGGTGTAAAATATCTTCTCAACACTTCTCTCACTTCTGCCACCGTTATCGCTGAAACTCCTTCATAACCAGATTTAATATACACTGCATTGTTCAAGCTCACTGGATTACAAAAGTACCCTCCTTCAAACTTACTAAATGGATCACCACTTTTCTTCTTCGCATCTTGTCGTATCAAAAATACCGCATCAACAATCTCCGCAACTGTCTCATAGGCCAAGAAACTCAATACTTCTAATGCTGGAGTTGAAATTTTCAACTCCTTTGTAGGATTTATCCACCGCTCAAACTTGAGAAAGTTTTTTGCCCCTCCATTAGAACGGAATGATGTGCACCTCGCTTTGTGATATGCTTCATACTTCTCAAAGGTCATTGACTCTGTAATTTTCGCTGCTCGCACTTTCCGTAAATAATCTATTGCATCAAATTTAATTTCACTAACTTCATCTGCCTCATCCAACTCTTTGATGGCATCAATGTGTGTCCGTTTTTTCTTCACAATAGGCTCTTTATCATCTTCCAACATAATGTTTCCCAATGCGGCTTCCGAGGTAGGTATAGTTGCAGCGCGATTCTTGTCTATTTTATCTAGATTTAATTGGTAGTCATGTAACCTTTTCAGCTTCATAAAATTTTTGCGCAACAAGTAAATAATATCGTAATTTGATATGGCTTTACCTCCTCGCATATTTGAGTAGTTGAGGCCTTCCTGGAGCATACTTCTGAGCTGCTGGAGGACTATATTTTCAACTAAAAGCACCGTCGCGGCATTGGGGTTAGGATTGTCTCCAAAACCGTGCATCATACTAGTTATTTCTTTTTGAAAGTTAACAAGTTCACCAGACACATCGCTTGCAAAATAAGATACCATTTTAGTATGTTTAAAACATCAAAATAACACAAAACATTGCATTTCGCTTTGACATCAAAACAAAATTCTTAACATACAGGGCAGGGTCACTGTCACTGATCATTTTTTTTTTTTTTCCTTCTTCGTCCATTAAAACCGGACCGGCAAAAGACTTTCGTCCGTACAGCCATGACTGATGTAGTGTCTAGTAGTAGTTGCAGTAGTAACATAGTATATAGTCGATGAACAATAATAAAATCAAAAATAAAAATCTTCTTTTCTTGTTATACAAGTAGCAACTTCTTCTCTTCTTTCTTGAAAATTCTTTCATAATGTATTTATTGAAGAGATAATGAAGTCAAAAATGGGCAAATACGTTTCCTGATTTTTCAGTAAATCAATAATATCACGCGGAATTTCGTCGGGGTTCTTATAAATTTTCAATAAATTGTCAATTAGGAGGATTCTTTGTATGTTGTGGGCGGGGCAGTCAAATAAAATATGATTAAGGGTCTGATCTTTTTCTAAATTGCAGTCTGTGCATAAGGCCGAGCGTATAATTTTCATTCTATGTAAATGCGAATTAATTCTACAATGTCCCAGTCTAAGGCGTATTAAAATTGAGTAAAATTTCTTGGTTCTGAATGGTTTGGATGAGGCAAACCATGGTACTTTATTAATTTTGTCTGTTATACTTGCATACCAAGTGCCTTTATTCTGAAGAGTTTCATGCCAGTATTTCGTCCAATCTTCGTAATGACGACTTTTAATTTCAGTATATATGTCAGTGAAAGGTATGGCAACATCTGGAATTGCTCCACTTCCGGTGTCAACAATAAATCTAGCCAGATTATCAGCTTTTTCATTTCCACAGACCCCAATGTGTGCCGGAGTCCACATCAACACAATAGTTGCGTTTTTCTTGGTAATTAAGTCATAGTAAAGCTGCTTTATTTCAAACAAGATATAATTTGTGTTAACCTTCGAAATTGGGTTATCAAGTGCCTTTAAAACACTCATGGAATCAGAAATAACAAGCCACCTTTGGGAATCGCATAAATGTTCGTCAATATATTGCAAAGCAGATAGAATTGCTAAAGCCTCAGCAGAAAAAATGCTCATTGTATTAGGCAATCTGACTCCATGACCAATTTTGATATCAGGTAAGTAGTGTGCCATTGCAACATGGTTAATATTTTTTGATCCATCTGTGTAAATTGTTTTAAAATCTAAATGATCTTGAATTTGAGCATATACTTGTTCTTTCATTTTTAAATCTGGATCAATCTCTATATTCATTTTAAAATAGTTACTGCAATAACTTTTAGAGTAGCAAGTCCAATGTCTGTCATGTTTATGAATGTCATACTGATGTGCAATAAGTTCAAGTTCCGTAAAGTCATGAAAGATAAAGGGGGTGCTAGATAATTTAGGAGGATTGAGCAACCTATTAAAAGAAGACAGTTTACGTAATAAAGGGTGATCAACTATAGAATAGAATTTTAATAGAAACCTAAATTTCAGATACTTGAATCTAACAGATAGTGGGGGGATACAGCATTCAATCTGAAGTGAATTAATTGGAGATGTTCTCATTGCACCAGTTATACATCTTAAGTTATTATTTTGTAATACTTCCAACTTTTGAACAAGTTTAGAATCAGACCCAAAACATAAGTAACCATATTCAAAATGACTACGCACTAATGATTTATAAAGAATTAATAATACTTTAGGATCAGATCTGTATAAACATTTAATTATATTATAAGCCAGGGAAGCTCTGCCAATTAAATAATCAACATACTTTACCCAAGACAGATTATAAGTAAAAACAATTCCTAAGAATTTTACTTCAGGAGCTGTAGGCAAAATTTGATTGTTGTAAAAGATATTTACATTGTGTGGTTTTTTATCAAAAATAACAACTTTAGATTTATCTGTATTAATATCCAAGTTCAAATACTCAAAATACCCATTAAGTCTGATTAAAGCTTCATTTATTTTAGAAGATACAGTCTCGACATTATTTCCAGAATAATAAATTACTAAATCATCGGCATATTGTAAATTAAGAACTTCAGACCCTAAAATAGAGTTGAGTCTATGAATATAAAGTGTGTACAGCAACGGACTGAGTATCCCGCCCTGACACACACCAATATGAGAACGTCGAGGTCCCAAAATTTGGTTATTAACCTTTACATAAACTTCCCTACTGTGTAAAAAGTAAAAAATCCATCTAATTATCTTTTCAGGGATACCAAGCCGGGAAAGTTCCTGTGCTAGAACATGATGATTGACGTTATTGAATGCACCAACAATATCAAAAAATACTCCTATTAAAACATTACCAGTTTTAATGGATTTATAGATGTCAAGATGAAGATGAGCTGCACTTTCCATGGATGACTTACCCTTCCGAAAACCGAATTGATTAGAAGGCAAAAGAGAGTTTCTTTCTACAAAAAATTCAAGCCTCTGCTTTAAAAGCTGTTCAAATAGCTTTCCCATACAAGATGACAAGGCAATAGGCCTGTATGAGTCTGGCTCTCCTTTTTGTTTATTTGGTTTTAGTACTGGTATCAAACAATCTTTTTTCCAATCAGATGGAATATATGAATGTAACCACAATAAATTATAAACTTCTATAATACATATTTTAGCATATTCAGAAGTATTTTTTATCATTTTGTATGGGATGCCATCCATACCATGAGCAGAATCACGTCTAGAGTTGATGGCAGAAGAAAACTCTTGCAAAGTGAAAGGTTGTGTTAAAGAATTACTATCATTGATTTCTACCCTATGGGTATCAAGAATTAGTGGGCATTCAGCAGTATCTGGAGTATATTTTTTAAGGAAATCTAAAATCCAATTGACATTTTCAATATTGTGTTTGTATGTGAATTTTTTGTTAAATTTCTTGATATTTTGCCAAATGTAACTTAAAGGTGTAGTTCTATTTAGAGACTCACAAAAGGAAAGCCAGCTTAAGTATCTTTCGGATTTTAGGGTTCTTTTCTTTAAAGCTTGGAGCCTCTTAAAGTTAATGTAATTTTCAGTAGAAGGATCTTGCTTAAATACTAAATAGGCATTTTTTGAATCGGTAACAGCTTTTAAGCATATTTCATTCCACCAAGGAACTGGACAACGTTTTTTCTTATTAGAAGTAGGTATCAGTTCAACAGTTTTTTTATTTTTTACACAGTCAGGTGTTGACAAATTTACTGCATTAATCAAAATATCAACTAGATCTAAATAGTTTTTTAATGGGTTAGATTCATCAATTTGGAAGTTGCCCAAAAGCTCATCTAATATTTTCTTATAACAATCCCATTTAACATAGCGCAAGTTTATATTAGATTGACAAGGTATTGACTCTGGAATGTTATAATTTACATCATATATTATATTTGTGATTACAGGAAAATGATAACTTCCAAGGGAATCATCATATACTGCCCACTCACAGGATGAAGCCAATGAGGGGGAAACAATAGTAAGATCAAGTGCATTTTGCTGCCATTTATCAGAGCCAACAGTAGTCAACTCACCATTATTTAAGATTACCAAGTTGTTGTTATCAATGCATTCAATAACCTCACGCCCTCTTATGTCAATATTACTACATCCCCACGACGTGTGGTGGGCATTAAAATCACCAGCTATCAGTATAGGCCCTGGAATACTTTTTATTAAGTTATCTAATTTCGTTTTAGAAAAAGCTGGAACACATTTACTAGGGCAATAAAAGCTAACTATAGAAATTTCTTTGTCTCCATATTCTAATCTTATAGCAATATTTTGTAAAGAATCATCATAAAAGGTTGGTAATTGTCTAAAATGGAAACTATCATGAATTAAAATTGCTACACCATTATGATCATTGCCGGAATCTAATCTAACTGTTGTATAACCTCTCAAGTTGAACCTCAGATGAGGTTTTAGCCATGTTTCGCTAATAACAGCGACATGAATGTTATTCTCCTTAAGAAAATAAATAAAATGATGTTGATTACTTAAAATGCTCTGAGCGTTCCACTGCACTATGTTTAACTTTTTTTCCATATTAAAACCTATAAATCAGAGAGCTTTTGTCTGTTTTTGTTAAATGTCTGCAGGAGAACATCTTTTATGTTTTGAGTATTTATAGTTTTTTCATTTGTCTTGTTTTGTGAAATTATTGTGACTATTGAGTGTAAAATGGCATTAAGAATTTGGTCTGAATTTAGTAAATTTATAAATTGGTCTGTAGGGGAGGGACTGGGATTGGATGGTTTCATTGTTGGGTAGGATTTATTATTAAATACATCTGCGTATGATCTGTTAACAAATTTGTTTTTATTTTCTTCCATTTTCTTTCTTTTAATTGGACATTCTGAAGAGATTGAGATGTGTTTCCCACTGCAATGGTAACACACAGCTTCACTTGCAGGCACTGAGCATGTCTTATAATTATGTGGTCCTTTGCATATTGAGCAACAATCTGTGTTACGGCAGAATTTAGCGATATGACCATACCTCAAGCACTTGAGACACTGCTTTACTGGTGGGATATATGTTTTCACCTGGAATCTCCAACTGTTCAAATCGACGCTCTCCGGTAGGTTTGGGCAGGAGAAGGTTATTGACACAGTCTTGGTGGGCTGAAAATATACAGAACCATTATCTTTTTGTGTTCTCCTCATGAATCGTCTGACACTGACAACTTTGTGTGAGCATGAAATTGCTTTGTAAATCTGGAAATTACTCATATCCGTCGGCACATGGTTTATGACTCCGGTTACTTCAGTACCTGTCGCTGGAATAGAAGCTTTTATATTGTAGCTTTCTAAGAATTTGTCATTTTTGATGGCGGCATTCGCAAGGGAGGGTTGAGTGAAAATAACACCCACCTTATAACGATTGACTCGTATGAGCTGTTTAACGCCTTTATTATATTTCTTTACTCCGTTTGAGAGCGACATAAGATCTCGATCTCCTATGGGTTTGTCAGTAACTGTACTTTCTAAAAATACAATGTATTCAAAATTTCCGCCGCTCTCTGGATAAAGTCTCGTGTATGAGGGCACTCTATATTCTTTGTACTTATCTTTATGACTTTGTGACTCGCATTGCTCATCTTCTGAACTGGAGTCTCCTGACCCCTCGTTGGAAGACATACGCTCGGCTGAAGTAGGATCTGCCCCGTCGCTGCCCACTTCATCCGGCCTTTTTCTTTTCTTGGGGCGTTTTTTCCCCATTCTCTCTCCTCAAGAACCTGAAGAAATAACAAAAAGGACAATTTATTTTTAGGAGCTGAGCAAAAAGTCGACCGCCGATCTCAACGATTCCCGCGCTTTTTTCCTGTCACTGATCATGTAATGGTCACTCACTGTCATTTGACTGTCAAAAAAAACAAGTGTCAATTTCTCATTTTTTTTCAAATATCTGAGGAGGACATGATATCAATATTTTCTTTAGTCCATCATACCTAAACCCGATTAGTCTTGTTATTAAAACACTACTTTAGTGAAACGGAACGTAGGGAATGGTCCGAAAGCAGCACAAAACGAAATAAATAAAAAAAATTGTTCCTAGCATAGATGAGCTTTGTGGACGATTCGGACTGCACACACAATAAATCACATTACCACAAATCAGCTGATTGTCAAATATGACCTTGTTGCGGTGACTGATAACAAACGTTAAAAATAATCATGAATGATGCAAAAAAATACTTTTATTGCGTAAAATGTGTTAATAATATGTGTCAGCTTTAAATATTCCGTACCTGAAACTTGTAAATGTTTGATGGAATCTTACAGTCTCGTTGAAGTGCTGAAGTGAAGAAGAAACCTGACAGTTATTATGTAAACAGGTAATCAGCCTCACTGAGTTTCGTATATCAAGACCGTCAAGACCACATTGAATTGAGCAGGAAATATTTCTAAACCAAATTATGAGTGTTCGAGGTATACTTTTAAGTACAACTATCAGGAGTTCATTGCTCCATCATTTGAGGCAGTTAAACTGCTGGTCATGTGGAAAAGAGGTTAAACTGGTTTCCAACTTGTTCTGCGCATCTTGCAACTCTTTGCAACGTCCTAATAAGCAAGATAACTACTTTAAAATCTTGGGAGTTAAAGAGACTTATGACCAGGATGAAACGGAGCTTGCCAAAAGGTACAAGGATCTGCAGAAGTATTTGCATCCGGATAAGTTTGGCACAAGGTGAGAAGGATACATTCTATAGGTTTAAATATTTTTCATTAACTATAAATATTGTTTTTCTATAACTACACACTGAATACTCTTTTTTTTTCGCGAAATGGGTTTACTCTTGACTCTAGACTAGACCTAATTTGGCTTAGACTGAATCTGCAATGATAATTTAGCTCAAACCATCTCTTATTTTAATTTAACCAGTGGAAAAGCTGCATGCCTGCTTATTTTATTAATCTATTAATTTTATGCAACTTTATTTGATAAAGCCTATTAATAAGTCATGCACCGAGATTCCAGACACAACAGCCAATCTATTGTTATCGCGTCATTTATGATGTCATTGAGATTTGACGGATTAAGCAGACACCAATAGTTAATCAACTGTTACCGGGGCCGTATTTCCATGTGTCATTGGGGCCTAAAAACAAATAGTGTAAATTGATTTGTTATTTCAGAAACAAACAGGAACAGGAAATCTCTGAAACATACTCATCACTTGTAAATGAAGCCTACAACACTCTGCTTGAACCATTAGCAAGAGGTAACAAAATTATTATTTTTTGTCTGTTAAATTGTTAAACTAGTGAGTTGATGCAGACCGCTCACAACCGGTCGCTGTGGAAAACCGTGGGGGAGGCCTATGTTCAGCAGTGGATGTCCTTTCATAAATCATAATTCCTCCTAATTTATTCGAATTTATTAATAACAAACAAGAAAAAATTAAAACTAAGACATGCAACATAAAAAAATAAGACTACCCTATTCAAAAACGAAACCATTTCCTTGTGGCAAGGAGGCTATAATGCTAATTGACATAAAATTATAAAAAAGAATCTACTAAATACCTAAGTCCTAAGGTTCTCTGGAAGAAAATGTCTGTCTGTCCAATATTTCTGCATTACTTCAGGCCACACTTTATTAATGAGATTAGATTTACTTCATTATTTTGCTATGCAAGCTGATATTTGTGCATTTAATAGCAAATTACCTGAATTTAATTTATTTCCAGGCATATACATGCTCAAACTAAGAGGCAAAGAGCTACCAGAAAACACTGAAGTAGATCAAAAATTCCTCATGGAAATAATGGAGAAGAATGAAGAAGTTGAAAAAGCTGACACCGAAGAAGAAATAATGAGGCTAAACAAAGAAAACAAAGCTGTAATCAAGGAATTGCAGAAACAGTTGTCTACAGCATTTTTTGATGGTGACATGAAAAGAGTGACAAAATTATTAAGTAAAATGAAGTATTATACAAGTATAGATAGTCAAATACAAGCTTCTATAAGAAATAAAGGGATCATACGATAAGTAGGTACTTATATTAATTTCTTTTTTCATTAGGTGGAAATCATAAAAGCTGTAGTAGAATATATTTTATTGTTTGAAATATTATTTGTTTTCTGTTGCAATACTTATAAAACCGGCCAAGTGTGACTACCTAAAGTATTAGTTTTAAGATCTATCTGCATAATATATTTTCTCATAATTTTCAATTTGTTTAAAAGTTTGAAGGCCCATTATACCACCTTGGAAGAGTCTGTTTCAAACGTTTGTCTTTAAATGTCTAAAAATTAAAATATTTGAGAAACCTGCCAGTCTTAAGTTTGTGAAACTACTTATTTCTTCTAGACATAGATAGACTTATATGCTTCTAGAATCTGAACACACAGGTCACTAGCTAGGCACAATCGTGAGTCGGTACTCTTTAATTATAAACTGTAAAATATAAACGCAAAAAGAGTATACATCACCTAACTAACTGTTCAACTATTTATAACTTGACCTCTAAACTAACATGCGTAATTTCAATCTCAGTAAAGTCGCATGCCTGATAGAAACTAAAACATTAATCTATAACGAGTTCGCTTACAACCACTCTCTGTATGATTGATGTTCATAATATTCAACGACAGACTATTTGCATTTTACATACTTCCACTGAAATGACTTGATCTTTTACTTTAAACAATCTTCAAAGCCTAGCCTTTTACTTCATTTTAATTTTTATAAGCGTAGAAGAAAAACTTTTTTTAAGAATGTACAATTGAGGGCACCGCCGCCTTACCATTTTCAAACGAAAATCGCTTGCACACACTACATTAAAACAGGTGTGACTTCGACCAAAATATGACGCGAGGTGCAAGCTATTTTTGGCTCTTAAACGCTCAGGTATCGATAGGCCGTCGGCGGTCGCGTAAACAAAAGATGGTTGATAAAAACATCCGTGAGGGTTTAAACTGGGGGGCAAAATCAGTCAGTTAACTATTTATTATTACTAACTTTATAGTCTGAAATTACATTCAAAAGCTTTACATAGAATTTGAAAGTATCAAGACTCACGGTCGGCGTATACAATAAGCTCTCCATGATTCATGTTCAAAGGTAGGTATGTATGAAGATCTCCTAGAAAGTATGGGACAGGGGCATTTGCGATTGATGTTAGTTACCGCGCATTTGAGAGTCAAGTGTATTACAAGACTGTGCTCGTGAGCTAAAGATGGGTATAAGATGTGTTTTATTACTTGTGATTGGAATAGAAATTTTCAGTGTAGGTGAGTGAAAATGTCTTTCATTATCAGTCGCCAGCATTTTAACTTTTGTTGAAAACGAACCCTTATTACAACTGCATAAGATACCGCAGCAGTGTATACCTTGACGTGCTGTGCTGTTGTCCGTACTATATTAGTTTTTCCTTTTTTCTCCTTTTTTCATCAAATAGTAAACGCGACGCATCGCGAGACGTCCGGCCTCAAAAGTTCTTTTGATATTAGCTCCATAAATAATGTTTAATTATTTAAACTGGATTGATAGTACCTTAATAAGCTTTTCTCGTAAAAGTAGTTACCAAATTACACAATTAACCGTATGCAATCCAAGTAGCGCGTTTGTTTCGTCTTTAACACACAAAGTCCCAGGTTCGAATATTCACATAACTCGTGAAATGATAGTATTTTTTCAACCACCCCCTTGAATTTTATTATAAGATAGTAGAGTAGTAGAGTATTATAAGATAGAATTAGGGATCTTTGGGCTTCCTAAAATTCTATACAGGATGTAAATAAGTACGAGCAAATTCAAGGGGGTGTTTAAGAGTCGCGTTTCGAAAACAGACAAAAAACTTTTTTTTTTCAAATGTTCCCAAAAAAAGTTTTTTTTTATATTTTTCCTGTATTCTATTCTCGATCTACAACCACCCCCTTGAATCGGCTCGTATTTTTTTTCACACCCTGTATAGGTATTTCACGTTTTCAGCTAACGGTACACAGTGGTACAGGGTAGTCGGTGGTCTGCCGACAACGATCGACAAGTACCCTATACTAGCTCAACTGCTGCTAGACGCATGGGGCACACAGAATTTTGTGCAACACTGCGCAGGAGTGATTCTTACGTCGCGTCACGTGATATCTACGGCGCACTGCTTTCAGTACAGCCCTAATACTGGGTTGAAGTAAGTTTATTCAGTACCTAACTGCGTGCTAATTTATTACTTAAAGGTACTTTTATTAGCAACAGATGCTAGTTAGTGACACCGTAAATTACACTGGTAAACTCTGCATTATCAAGCGGTTGACTGGTAGATGCCTTATGGCAGCAAGTCCGCCAATTGTACCATTTACAGTGCAATAAGTTTAAATAATTTAATTAATATTCTGATAAGTAGATAGGTACTTACTTCTGCTTACAACATAATTAAATGATTGGTATATGCCCATTACTTTCTATTCTATGTAGAATATACATTACACACAGTCACAAAAAATCCAACTTCATTCCTACTTATGTTAAACGCGAAAGTTTGTGACTATGGATGTATGTTTGTTTTCTTCTTCACACATAAACTACTGAATATAGATTTTGATATAACTTTCCGAAAATAAAGCTTAGCTATACACGGTGTTACTTTGCATCCTTGCCATATTCAAAGAGATAAAAGAAGGGAACATTACCTATAACTTTAGATAAACAAGAGACTCCCATAAATAGAGCTCAATATGTTTTAAGAAAATTTGGTTTTGCGGTACACATTGGAATTTGGAATACATCATTTTTTTCTCGCACGTGCAAAAGTCGCAATGGGAAAAAACCAAGTGGGCGTGGCCTAGCCGGCGCGTTGTTGATGTTAGAAAGAGAGCGCAATCGCCGCGGCTCTTTTGTTCCGATGAACAGCCAACAGTGATGTGTATGCGCTACGATAGTTAATGGTGTGCGTAACAGATTGTCGATAAAATTATGAATCAAAATTTTCACTATTTTTTTAATGATTTGAGTTCAGTGTCCGTAATATGTCTACCTCTGTAAATATGGCAAGGATGCAAAGTAACACCGTGTATATTTAAATAAATACGATACGCGCATTACGCGGGGGAAGCTGCGGAAAACTGCTAACTAGCTAGTAGGTAGGTAACGATTATTTATGAAAGTACTTGCGAAAGGCTCGGTTGGCGACTCTAACACTAACCTTAAACCCAGTTAAATCATCATCATCAGGATATCAACCATCTGAGGCCTACAAAACTTTTCCTTTTTGCAGCTACAGCCAACCTAAATACTGGAAAATCCGCGTGGGTTCGTCATACCGAACCAAAGGAGGTTCGCTCTATAACCTAAAGAGTATAATTCCCCATAAAAACTTCGATACCAGTTATTACACCAACGATATCGCAGTGGTGGTGCTGTCTAGAAAGATTAATTTCAACACGAATGTTAAACAAAGCACGATTATTAGACCCAATGTGGAGGTAAAGCCTTATTCGTTGTGCACTCTTGTGGGATGGGGATCTGAGGAGGTGAGTAAGCAGAAAAACAGCTATATAACTCCTTTCTACCATGTGTAATTCAATAATATAAATTGCACTTGTAAAAAGCAACTGTGACTCTGTGACAGACGAGGAATTGAACCCCGTGTCTTACGCTATCCGGGCGTATGCCTATACCACTCGGCCACCGTCACATTAACAAGCCTGTTGAATTTTGCAAGTGCTTTTTAACGCGTAGGCTGCGTGACATCATCAATGCTGCGAGATTGCTCTCACAATATCCGAAGGAAAATATTTTTACAAATATTTTAACAATCAGTTAAGATGATGAAAGCCAATTTATAGTTTTATTTTTATACGCCCGGATAGCGTAAGACACGGGGTTCAATTCCTCGTCTGTCACAGGTTCACAGTTGTCTTTTTACAAGTGCAATTTATATTATTAAGTTTGTATGGTGACAAAACACTATAAAAACAAAAAAAACTATGTGTAATTCACTTAGAACCTTTGTAAACTAATCACGAAGAAGTGAAGTGCCCGCTATCAAATAGATAGCCTACTATGTATATAGGTATTTTATTATCGAGGTCACCGACAAACCACTAATGAGCCAAAATCGCTAAAACCTTCCGTCGTCTTTTGTTTGAAGTGACGTGACGCCTGTTTTTGTTCCGTGTCACGTTGTGTGTGCAAGCGATTTATGTTTTTTATTTATTTGCTTTAGATTACAAAGTACTTATAATAGGCATAATTTCTAATAGATACTTACGTTTCCGTAACTTAAATGGTTGTATAAAAATACGTTTAAGTGCACAAAAAAAGATGTTTACTAGTCTAATTCATTATTCCAGGCAGGGGGAGACCAACCAGACCAACTCCACCACACAGCCATACTAACAGTAGACCAAGTAGTCTGCAGAGAACGTTACGCCACAATCAACGCAATCATCGCTGACAGCATGATGTGTGCTGGCCGCCTTGACGTCGGTGGAGTTGATGGATGCTTCGGAGACTCCGGAGGGCCCCTAATATACAGAGGCCTCGTTGTAGGCCTCGTGTCGTTCGGCTATTCCTGCGGTGATCAGTACTACCCTGGTGTTTATACAAAAGTGTCTAAGTACACGAATTGGATTCTCAAAACTGTTGCTGCTAATAAAGGTTAAATTTAATTTTTCTTTGTTTATTTCGCCTAACTGCTTAGTATTTATATAAAAGTTTTAATAAATGGATGAATTACTATGGTTAAGGTGAAAGAAATTTATTCCCACAAGATAACACATCTCACTTAGATGGGAACAAACTAATAGTCCCAAATATTTACCCATTTTCTTGGTTTCCTTGAGCATTGTAATGCGAACCAGCATCGTATTTCAATGTATCAGGTTAGGTTAGCCGTTAGGCTAGTTTAATGTTAGTTTTAGTGTTAAGTGTAAATAATGAACATACAAAAATGAAGAATTGTCTGTAGGTCCAAAGACGTTAAACTTGTATATTAAAAAAAAAATACATTTATATATGTCAATGTCACTACCTGACAAAGTCATAAACGTCATAAAAATTTTTGGAGATCGTTTGGGAATTTATCGATTTTTACGTAAATTTCTTCAATTGTTGCATTGATTTTTATCAGAATTCTCTAAATTCTATCCGTATAATGGGCAACAAGGGTGTCGTTGCTTTTATCAAGGACTTTTACTACGATCCTTTCAAATGGTAAGTGCACATAACCTCTTAACTCAAAAATGTGCTTTAGCGCATTTATTTAGCCAACAATGATTGATTTAGCTGGTTTAGAAACGGCTTATCTATTATTTGTCACACTAAACATATGTTCACTATATTTTTCTCATTTTATGATTGTGTTATCTCTGATTTTCCCTCACATGTACATATACTGTGTTGTTTGTTTGTTACAAACACAATCGAATTAATGTGCTATTGTAAGAATCGGAATGCAAATGATACTGTGTGCTATTCAAAACAATCTATATTTAATTTATAGGTTTATTCATCACAACACAAGTCAGTTCTAAACAGTGTAGTCATGTGTAAAATACATTCCAAATATGTTATGCGTTTTGTCAACTGATAAGGTTTTGTTGTTATCTCTAACAGCTATTTCGAGTGCTAATCAACATTTTTAATGTGACCTTTGTTAATCTTTCAGGTCAGTAGTCAAAAGTTTTGGCTTTTTCACTGTGGGCGTTGTGATTGCTAGCGAGTGCACCGGTCTCGAGCTAATGCCGGCAGTTCCACAATAAATAGTTTAGAACATTTACTTTAAGCTAAACAAAGATGTTAAATTATTTACTATTAGTTCTTTGTGTGGGAGCTGTGCTCAGTGATGTAGAAAAGAGACCAAATTTTGTTGTTATTCTGACCGATGACCAGGATGTGGTTTTGGGTGGTATGGTTAGTAGTCACAGTGAGTGTTATGATTGTTAAGTGATGAATAAATAGATTAGAGGGAAAACTTTAGTTTTATTTCATTTCAGAACCCAATGAAGAATGTGCAACAGTTTATTGCAAAAGAAGGAGTAACATTTATGAACTCTGTAAGTACACAAGACTTGTGTATTTGTTCGAATTTAAATATAAGATAATAGTTAAAATATAAAAGAACACTCAACAGTAAGTTACTGTAATTTCAAGCAATCTTAAGAAGGTGATTATTTTCATTTAGTTATTGGAAGACTTTATTTGAAGAAAAAATAATGCACAAAGGTAGATTCTGCTGGTAAATTTTTTCATCACAGTAATATTCCATTTTTTATTCCTATCTGGGTGTTTTTTTTTATGATATAAGGGACAGCACTATCTGAAGCATATTAATGCCAATGAATTGTACCTACATTATATTTACTGAAAACATAGCATTTTTTAATTATTTTTTTAAAGTATAGCAGTCAATGCCACAGTAACTTACTAACTTCTTGATCAATATCTCCAGTATGTAACATCCCCAATATGCTGTCCAAGCCGTGCCAGCCTCCTAACCGGCCTTTACATCCACAACCATCGCACACAGAACAACAGTCTCAGTGGTAACTGTTACGGAACGGAATGGAGGAGAAGAGAACATAGAGTGTTTTCTAATGCGTTGAAAGAAGCTGGCTATAACACATTCTATGCTGGCAAGTATTTGAATCAGGTGAGTGAAAAGAGATGTTCTTTATCATTTATATGTTTCTTAATAAGAGAATGAGATATTTATTTATAGGAATAAAATAATATACTTTTTATAGAATAAAAGAAGAAGAAATTAAATCAGAATTCTGGTTTCCAGATTCCATTCAATACGAAGTAAACTTAATATTGCATGTAATCAGGTAGGTAGGTATCTGTATTTCTACAACCAAATGGCAACCTAACACTAGTTACAGATTTGAATATCATTTAGCTATGTTCATGCGAAGATTTGGTCACTTTAAGTAAACCGCTTCATTGAGACTTCGCCTGCGGGGCACAGGGGCGCGGGGGGAGACGAAAGCGGGATGCACGCCCGCGCCGCCTTGCAGGCGTGGTCTCAATCACTATTATATATTCTCAAGGGTGGCTCAATTTTGCGGTCTATCAATAGCAGCATCAGTTAAATATTATTTGCATAAATTTCAGTACGGTCACAAAGAGGCGGGCGGGCCAGAAACTATTCCCCCTGGCTGGAGCGAGTGGCACGGCCTAGTCGGCAACTCCGTGTACTACAACTACACTATGTCGAACAATGGTGTTCCCACGCACTCCACTGATCTGTACCTTACTGATGTTATTGTAAGTTAGCATTTACTTACCTGATAATGTTATTTCGTCTTTTCTTTGCGAAGATAGGAAGCCCTAAACAGAACTAGATTAGATTCACGGTGGAGTTTTTTACCATAAAAACTCAAAATTAGGCTGCCGTTAAAAATCCTGCCGCTGTTTGGTCGGGAACTGCTTATTCAACATATTCGCAGGTAATTACCAAATCTGATGGCCGTTCACTATAAGGTCAAATAATTTAAGTGATAAAATTTTAACAGTGGCTTTGTTGTATACATCATAGAAACAGGACACTATCATTATTTTTTGGAAAATCGAGATTTGAATTTTTATTGTTTTCTTTAACATAGACAATATCATTTTTTAAAACAGCACCCTGACAATCTAAAAAGTTATCTACGTCATCGGCTTCCCCTCTCTCAATTAAATGCCCATACCTTCTTTTTCTCTAATGTTAGCTTAAAAAATAAAATCTGATTAAAAAAATTACCTTAGTCTCCAATTTTCTCAAAAACTAGCGAATAAAGACCCAAAGTGTTTTCTACAAAAAAATGATTATTTTATTGTGCTTAATCAGCTCTTTAAATATTATCACTTTAAACGAGGTGACCTTATATACGTCACCTGTGACCCCGCTAGTAGCCTACAGCTCAGCAAAGAGCATTGGGTATAAGTAGAGGTAGGTAGTTTAGTAGGTTTAAGAAAGTGTTATATTTTTCATCCATCCACTTTGATAAACTACTCTTACATGCCTAATAGTAACTACAAATGCATCTATAGAACACTTGAAATTAATAGGTACCCATTAATTTCATTATACTTAAACAACCTTTTTCCAGCGAGACCTCAGCATCAGCTACATAGAGAACCAGACAGAGTCGCAGCCATTCCTCATGGTGGTAGCGCCGCCCGCGCCGCACCAGCCCTTCACGCCCGCTCGCCGTCACGAGGGCGTCTTCAGCAACGTCACCGCCGTTAGGCATCCCAACTTTAACATCGCTGTTAATGTGAGTGAGACAGTAGGAGATAGCTAGAGAGAGTAGAAGATAGCCAGATAGTTGCAGCCCTTCACGCCCGCTCGCCGTCACGAGGGCGTCTTCAGCAACGTCACCGCCGTTAGGCATCCCAACTTTAAATTCGCTGTTAATGTGAGTGAGACAGTAGGAGATAGCTAGAGAGAGTAGAAGATAGCCAGATAGTTGCAGCCCTTCACGCCCGCTCGTCGTCACGATGACGTCTTCAGCAACCTCACTGCCGTCAGGCATCCTAATTTTAACATTGCTGTTAATGTGAGTAGGACAGTAGGAGATAGCTAGAGAGAGTGGGAGATAGCCAGATAGTTGCAGCCCTTCACGCCCGCTCGCCGTCACGAGGGCGTCTTCAGCAACGTCATCGCCGTCAGGCATCCCAACTTTAACATCGCTGTGGATGTGAGTAAGACAGTAGATAGCTAGAATGAATGGGAGATAGCTGCAGGTGTTCTTAATGGCGTAGAGTATGTATCAGACCTTCACGCCCACTCGCCGACACGAGGGCGTCTTCAGCAACATCGCTGTTAATGTGAGTGAGACTGACTAACTGCCTATTGACATTTGCAATTGCACAGCATTGACCAATGATGATTATCCTGTAGCAGCGCTGGAGACGGTATACTGAAGCAGTAACAGTTACAACGTGAGCCCGCTTTAGAACAGCGTTACTACGCAAACATGGGCGCCATTATCCGCACTCGTACTATAGAGTCGGCGTGTAATAAACTGAGTCGTGTCGGTGTCATCTCTGCCTCGCTTTCGCTTAAAGGCATATTTTTATCTCTACTGACATTATGGCCTCACAAATCGGCTAACGCGCCGACTATACCACGTATGTGATAAGGCCCTTACGTATGATATTAGGTAACTTGAATGTCTCTTTAGTCTAAATAATATTTAGTTTAGATCTTTGGGAATGGTAAACCTAACAATCCTGATTTATTTATTTATTGATTACAGGTACACTTACAGATTACAGCCATTTCCAGCGCTTACGTCGTCTTATACATTCTGTCTTACTTTCCTACATTTCCTTCCATTTCATTGTCCAAGATTTCATATTGGAAATTGGTTGAAATCAACAAACTAATATAACCTTTTTAATTCCAGGACAAGCATTGGCTCCTCCGCATGCCCCCCTCCCCGCTACCAGACTCCATTTTGCCTGAACTAGACCGCGTGTACCGCGCGCGCTGGGAGGCGCTGCTCGCCGTCGACGAGCTCGTCGCTGACGTCGTCGGCGCGCTCGAGGTCAACGCCCTTCTGGACAACACATACGTGATTTACACGTCGGACAACGGGTACCATATCGGTAAGTGGAAACTATTGCACAGGAAAACGCTGTAGAAAGAAAGATGGTGCTAGGCTCGTCGACGAGCTCGTCGCTGACGTCGTCGGCGCGCTCGAGGTCAACGCCCTGCTGGACAACACATACGTGCTGTACACGTCGGATAACGGGTACCATATCGGTGAGAAGCGGACAGAAAACTAGTACATAGGAAAAACGGTGTAGAAAGTATCATGGTGCTAGGCTCTTCGACGAGCTGGTCGCTGACGTCGTCGGCGCGCTCGAGGTCAAAGACCTGCTCGATAACACATACGTGGTGTATACGTCTGATAACGGGTACCATATCGGTAAGTGGAAACTATTGCACAGGAAAAACGCTCTAGAAAGTATGATGGTGCTGGGCTCTTCGGGATAAGTATTTTAGAAATCTACCTGTAATTGGATACGTCCGTGGGTTAGAAAGAGACAGAAGATATCTTTCTCTCTCTCTCTACTGAAGCTTTCGAAAAAAGGATCGCAAATTGCTGTGTGCATGCGCGAATAAAGAGAGGCAGATAGAACACCAAACGCGATCATCTTTCTGTCCAGCCGAGGGTAGCAAAGACTGAGTAATATTATCCTGGTTTAACTTGTATTTATTTTCTTAAAGATGAAATAAGAAACCAAAAATTGCGCACGGGCGGGATTCGAACCAAGTTTTCCTAGAATTCCAAGTTAAATTTATTCTGTAAAGAATAACTACTTGGCCCGCTGTTGCATACAGACGGGTAGATGGCGCTAACGTCACGCAATGACGTATACTAAGAGACCAAGAATTTCGCGCGGTCGGACCGACAGCACGGTAGCTCAAATTGGAAGAGCAGTTGGCCCGGTAAGCCAGAAAGATGCTGGTTCGAATCCCGCCCGTGCGCAATTTTTGGTTTCTTATTTCATCTTTAAGAATATAAATATGACACTGTGAGTGTTTAAAAAAATTCTAACCCATTGTATTTATTTATTGGAAATGATCTAAAGCCAGGTTAGATATAAATTGTAGCGTGTACAATGCATATCTAACCTAAGTAATTTTCTTCTCTCCAGGCCAATTCTCTCAAGTATACGACAAGCGCCAACCCTACGAGACGGACATAAAAGTTCCACTTCTAATTCGGGGCCCAGGTTTAAAGAAAAACGCGGTTAACCACCAACCTGTCTTAAACATAGACATAGCTCCAACTATACTGCATCTAGCTGGTGTAGATGTCCCCGAGATGGACGGCCGACCGGTTAAATTTGACAAAGAAGAGGTTCAAGAAAGATACATGTTGGTGGAGTATTATGGGGAAGGCCGAGATGGGAGTGTTGATCAGAGATGCAAGTGGAAGTATGACAGCGATAACTTGGCGGTAAGTGTTTTTTTCTTTTTAATATGTAGAATAAGCATTCCAGGTGAATTTTAGCCCTAATTGAAGTTATAAAAGTAGTATTTTGCTTTTGAGTGTTGTGTACTATCGAGGTCTCTGCCGCCTTACCACTTTAAGAGCCAAAATCGCTTGCACCTCGCGTCGTCTTCTGTTTGAAGTGACGCCCGTTGTTGTGTCGTGTGTAACACACAAGCTATTTTCGTTTGAAAGTGGTAAGGCAGCAGTGACCTAGATCGTACACGGCACTCCATAAGTCTATACGTAGCTTAGTTCATCTATATGTAACTGTCTTATAATTATGATATCCTAAGTTACATCAATCAATCACTCTGCAATAATGTTTAAAAAACGGGGCATTTGGGCCGAAAGTCGCGTTTTCTGCTATATCAAACTAATTTTGCTAACATTAAAGCAATGCCTTCTGTCAACAGCAATGCTATCCAGAATACGACTGCAAGTGCCAGGATTCGAGAAACAACACTTTTGCATGTTTGAGACACATCGCAAAACGACTCAACATGAAGTACTGCATATTTGCTGACACTGAGGTATGCCTTAATTTATTTTTTTCTTGAAATAAAATTCTACCCACTATTATTTTATTATAAAATAAAGCTTATCACACAATACTAATCCCACTTAAGTACCTATTGATCTTATTATTTCATCCAGCATGATTGAATTTGCAAATAACAATACATAAGCACCATTCGTCGCAACAATTTCTTCGAAACCATTCATCATCATCGAATATGTAGCGATCACTTCGGTTCTGTGTAGGGCTACCAACAAATATATGCATACATTTCTCCTCCCAATAAACTTGTGTTAGCGCAAGTTGACGGTGCCATAAACTATAGGTAAACCGCTTGAGACTTCGCCTGAGGGGTACAGGGGCGTGGGGGGACGAGATAGCGGGTCGCGCGAGGGGCTCACTAACCGCGCTTCCGCCTCCCCCCGCGCCCCTTTGCTCCGCAGGCGAGGAGTCAATTGCGCGGTCTACTTAAAGCCATAAATACGCGTCAGTCCGCCCGAAAGAGATAATGCTCTACAAAACCGAAGTTGCTATTATTCAACCGTTCTATAGATAGTGCCATCCACGACGGCGCGCGCCATCTCTCATCCTTATCGTTTATTGTACATGTGTGCAAGTTTTTGCCAATATTTAATGATATTATAATGAATACAATTATTAAATGTATATTATTTGATATTTTAATATTTGCCACACACCTCGCACCCCGCGCTTTCCTCAATCAAAAATAAAAGGCGTGCGCCTTCGTGGATGGCACTATCTATAGTTTTCGATCCAATTGTGTTATTATGACGTAACTGCTCCAACTACTAAAAATACCTACCTAAACGCAACGCTCCTATTTACATTTAATAGCTTACAAGGACTCGCAAGAATCGCATAGGAAGGAAATCTGTAAAATCGAAACGTCGACGGCGGTTGAAGAAAAAACGGTTATACAATAATAACCATTGGGTACGTAGTGATTGGATCGAAAACTGCTCACTTAGTGTTCACAATGCATGTTTCATTGCATCCTTCATACACAGTGCTAAAAACTAATTTATTATAGTCGGCGCGTTAGCAACTGAGTCGCGAGGCCATAATGTTAATAGAGATAGGAATATGTATCACGCCGCTTTTTCGATAAGTGCAATTGAGAAAGACATGGCACTGACACGACTCAGTTGATAATACTTCGACTCAAGATCAGTTAAGCTAGATGGCATTCATGTAGAAAACTTGTTTACAAACACATACAAGTGTTCTGGCTAAATAGACTTTACTTCATAGAGATTAGAAGTTATTTTTATCCATAAAACTTGTTACAATCGATCTGGGATTAAATAAACTTTTGTGTCCTAGGATATAAGACGCATTTTTCTAGACATTCGAAGCTAATCGGCGCATATTTTAACAAGTTTTCTACATAAATGCAGTTTGAGTTTAGTTTTATTTTTCACTAGCTTTTGCCCGCGACTTAGTCCGCGTGGAATAGTGACTTCTTTCTCCCGTTTTTTACACATTTACCCCTACATATTTGCTCCTTTTGGTCGTAGCGTGATGTTATATAGCCTATAGCCTTCCTCGATAACTGGACTATCCAACACAAAAAGAATTATTCAATTCGAACCAGTAGTTTCGGAGATTAGCGCGTTCAAACAAACAAACAAACAAACTCTTCAGCTTTATAATATTATAGTATAGATTTATTGATTGGCCAGAAAGATACCAACACTTTTTATTTCTTGCTATTATATTGTTGTTCTATTCGAGCACGGCAGCACCTGCTTTTCAGCACGTTATAAAATATCTATCAATATGTTTGTCATGGTGTTGTTACAGAAATTCGCCGAGCTATACGACCTAACAGCCGATCCATACGAGTTAGAAAACGCAATGGACAGCGAGTTCCAAGCTATCATTTTGTGGTACAACAACTATTTGAGCCAGATGCTCAAATGTAGGGGTTCCAAAAACTGTGACGACCCTCTAGGGGAGTTGCGCCATTGAGGCTAGACTTTAACGCTCCGTTTGTTAGAACGCTTTTACAATAAACGCTAAACAAGCGCTGAAATGGATTAGTTTCTTATCTGCGTTCAATACAATTTTTAATGGCTGCCTTTTATTAATAAAGGCGAAAATTGAAGTCTTTTTATGTGAAATGAGTAAAAAAGTGGGGCTTAAAGTACCTAGAATAAGTGGGTTCATATTATATTCATTTAAGGGAGGGAAGGAAGAGAACGTTCTATGCTAATTTGTCACATGACTGACTGTGCAACGCACAATTTATCTCTGTAATCGACTCGAATAAACGTTAAAATTATAGGGTTGGTCTTCCTTACTCATTTTTAATTAATTTCAATGGTCTATGATTTCCATTATTGGTGACGCAAAACAGAGACGGCGCTATTTAATACCAAAGAAGCCGTCTCTTTCGTCCTCTGTTATTTATAGCATAAATGCTAGGTTATTTGTAGTTTTATCTATCTGTCAACGTGTGTGTATTATCCATCCATTTATCTCAAGGGTGTTGTCCTAATTTGTACTTTTGTGCGTGAGGCAATTGTCAATACAGTTGCTACACGTCCAATAGTGCATTGTATGTCATGCACGGACGTATCGAGCTAACAGTCTTATCAGTGCATTAAATTTAATGCATGGACAGCAAAAGTGATTAAATATGAGCGAGTGTCTATTCTTAAATTAGTTTATAGTGGTCTTGTTCCTCAAAAAGTTATATTCTAAACAACACTTACGTGTAAATGTAAGCTACCACGAATGTCCAGAAATATTTAATTTTTTTGCAGTTTTGCATTAATTATTGGGAAATTAGTTTTAACGTTATGCAACTACAAAAATAAAGATATGAAAACATTGTGTGTGTTTTTAAAGCTAGATATTATACCACGCTTTTAAATTAATCTTTTCATTAATCACCTTGAAAACTATAGAACAAAAAGTCATCTTCACATTTTTTATCAATTTTAATACAAACCAATCAACAGTTCTATAAAATATTAAAGGCTAATAATATCAAAAATACATCACAGTCACGTACTCGTAATGGCAGCTTATTGTAATTCATTGAAATGTGAATCTGAAAATAAATAAAGGGTTTTCATTAAAATTTTATTTATATGCCAAGATCAATTTTATTATCATAAAGACAGGACTCAATTGAGACCCAATAAAAAAAAATAAGTAGATTGTAAACAAAACGCAAAAGCTGTTAACTAAGTCGGCGCGTTAGCACCTGAGTCGTGAGGCCATAAATGTCAATGAGATAGAAATGTTCAGCGCCGTGTAGGTCCATAAGTGTAAGCGAGATAGACAAGAAATGTTTATGACCCGACGACTCAGTTGACAACCTGTCGACTAAGTAAATAATACATACATAAGAATCCGTCTCAAACTCTACCAGTTGCCAATATTCCAAGTACGAACTTTAAAACCACAGATAAGTTAAAAGGTGCTTATACTACACAAGTGTCCCAAAAGATAGTATTAAAAGCCATAGCCCAGAGGAAGAGCATCACTAGTGTCACTATTTTTTGGGACAGCCTATAATCTGAAACATCCCAACGTCATCACCTCTCTCTCTTTTCACTCATTTCCTCAGGTGATGACGTTGGGATGTTTCGGACTAGACACGACGCTTTTAAAAATATTTTTATTTTTTTGTTAGGAAAAATAAAAATAAAACTAGCCCGTTTTTAAGAAAAAAAATGATAGGGCCCGGTTTCTCTGAAATAATTTGAAGTTCTGTTAAAGTTTCACCCGTTTATAGAAAAACACCTTATATAAATGTTACGTAGCACGGAATGCATTTAAAAATGTGACCAACCTTAAATTCAGGTAACAGCAGGCACTTTTTGTCGGTTCTGTATGCTAAAGTAGTCCGTCACTTTGCTTTGGCATTGGATGTCCTCTTTGTACACAAGGGGGCAGGGGAAGTATTTCTGAAAGACACATTAATTTGCTTATAATACAGATCAAATTGTAAAGAGGTTTCTATACAATAAATAACCTATTTTTCAATGGCACGGAACCTTTACGTGCTTATGACCGTGTGTCAGTGGTGTTTAAGATCTTAAAGACTGACACACTGGATGCGTTCTGCGGTCTGGTCAAAAGCAACGCTGCCCGATTCCATAAAATTCGTATGGACCTGACCACAGAACGCATCCAGTGTGACAAATCCTTAAATTTGCGAGTCCGACTCGCACTTTTCACTTTACATCTTCGGCGTATTGTTGCAAGCGGCAGCCATTTGCCCCTAGATATAAAAAAAATCCATCATAAGGACTACTATACTGACCTGAACAGATCTAGTCCCCCCTGAAATGTCGACCGTTGGGATAACTTGCTTTGGCTTCAAATACTTGACGAATCGGATCATCTCTGAGAAACTGGAGTGCTCACTGTACGGTATACCTGTTGATTAAATAATATACGGTTATAGATTATTAGACCGCTTCATTGGAACCTCGCGTGCGGCGGCGGGGCGCGGGGAGGCGATAGCGGGTCGCGTGAGGGGTGCGGGCAGCGCGGATACCCCCGCTCGCGCCCCGCCGCCCCGCAGGCGAAGTCTCAATGAAGCGATACCTATAGCTATATTTTGACAAAACCTAAGAACCATTTGACGTGAAAGAGGAACTAAAAGCATCAACATAATAATATCTAAACTTTCAGCAAGATCTGATTTCTTCGGAAGAATGTCTTAAAAAAAATACAAAAGGATATTTTATTGATAAGTAAACACGATCGATTGCAAATGAAACGAACCTTACTTTAACGTTTCTTTACGCGCTTTGACAAGTGCATGTATTTTATTCTATACTAGCTTTTGCCCGCGACTTCGTCCGCGTGGAATCGTGACTTCTTTCTCCCGTTTTTTACACATTTACCACTATATCTTTGCTCCTATTGGTCGTAGCGTGATGTTATATAGCCTATAGCCTTCCTCGATAACTGGACTATCCAACACAAAAATAATTATTCAATTCGAACCAGTAGTTTCGGAGATTAGCGCGTTCAAACAAACAAACAAACAAACTCTTCAGCTTTATAATATTAGTATAGACTAGTCGGCGTATAGTCAACTGATTCGTGACTATATCGCTTGCACTTACCGTTATAGAGGCGCGCCGGATATTACTGACTCTATTGACATTATGGCCTCACGACTCGGTTGCAGACGCGCCAACTATATAATCTGTTTTTCTTTGCTAGTCGAATATTTGTAAACAATCTTTTTAAAACTTAAAATAATATCCGTGAAAAAGATCTTAGTGTCCAACGATGAATTACCTGAAGGTTTAGAGTTTTGTGTTTAATCTTATTTGAAAATGAATTATTTCATTAAAAAGGAATGTCAAGATTGTTTACAATATTGGATTAGCAAAGAAAAACAGTTCACAATACCGTAATAGTAATAATAATAGTGCTAGGGGGGGCCTAGCCAATTTTGCCTACGGTGGGCAGTTACAACGACTAACCGACTGCGCGGGATATATTATAGTGCACAAGAGTGTGCGCAAACACAGGTGCACTCTCTATTCCTTTCACACTCATAGCCCGATGGGATCAGCAATCTGACACGACTGGAGAGAAATCAGGCGCAGGACCAACGGCTTAACGTGCTTTCTGAAACACGGGGGTGAAACACCGCCAACTTCCGAAGCCCGGAGGGCTTCCCTGAGAATTTCTAAACAGAAAAACCCAAGTACATATTTTTGGCCCGACCCGGGAATCGATCCCGGGACATCTGGCGCAGCCCTCGCTTTATTGCGACTCTCTAACCGCTGCGCCATCGAGGCAGTTACTGTTGGTAAATAATTACAATACCGTATTCGACTAGCGAAGAAAAACGGACTTTATTACAGTAACACTTACCGTGTATGGTGACCATGTCTTTCTCAACGGATGTGTTCTTCCCATTCTCCCAGCCGCTCGGTTTGAACGCCACCACCTCGCTGAACGCCCCTTGCAGACTGTCTAAGTAGCTTCGCAGTTTCTGTTGGTAAATAATTACAGTGATTTAATTATATAATACAATAATATTGATTTAGCCACTAATCGCCTACACTAGGTAAAAACCTGTATCGTAGGCAATTAATAAAATTTTCTCATTGCTTGCAAAATAAATAGCGTAATGATATATCGATGCAACTTTTGTGATTGGTTGAACGGCAGCGAGCCATCAATTCAAAATACTTGATAGTGTATGTAGCGTACCAATCACGTAAAGTCCGTTTTTCTTGGCTAGTCGAATATTGAAAACAATGTTGACATTCCTTTTTAACGAAATTATTCATTTTAAAATAAGATAAACGCAAGAGTCCCATATAACATTGGTAATTTATCGTTGAACACTGGGATCTGTTTAAAGTTAAACCAAATAGTTAAATAATATGAATTTGTGATTATTTAAAAAGATATAATTGTTTTGTTTAAAAATTTTCGACAAGTAAAGAAAAATGGAACTAAAATAAACCATATATAGTCTTTGATTAAATAAAACACAATTTTTGGATATTTTTCGCGAAAATTTATTAAATTTTACGTTCCTACGTTGCGAACGCTGTAAGTTCGTAAAATTAAATGAGTTTCGCGTAAACTTCAGAAACAAATAATACATAGTCTATCATTAAATGACTTATTACCTCATGCGTCAAATCCCTCATAGGCACCACATGCAGCTGACAGGACTGCGGGGGGGCGTGGCTAAAACTCCTCCCCTCCACCACTTGTAACACCCGATCTTTCTCTGGACACGCCCACACCGAGCAGCCGACGCGGCGAGCCATGCCGAGGAAGAACTTCTCTTTACCTAAAAAAAGTAATACATAGTTATTGTGGTAGAGGAGTATGGGTAAATCGCTTCATTGTGACTTCGCGCGAATACACCCGCCCGCGCCGCTCACGCTACCAGCTCTCGCCTCCCCCCGCGCCCCCGCACCCCGCAGGCGAGGTCTCAATTGTAAGGTCAGTATCATAGATAAGTCGCTGATTGTTTATGTAACATGTCGAAGTAGGTAACAATCTGCCATACTTCTAAGAAATATCTTGCAAACTGTTTAACATCTGAACTTGGTTTTATTGTCAGAGCAACAAGCAAGTACAACTCAAGCTTCATATATATAGATATATTTCATGAGAAGTTGACACGATTTCGTCTTCTCTTAAAAGCGAATGTGTAGTGTGTTTATGATAATAATTTATTGTTTATAAGTGCTATGTTTCTTTGGATGCTGTGCGGGCGCCGGCGCGTCGGGCTATACATTTTTGTTGAAAGCTAGCTCATATTACAACTATACATAAAATACCACAGTGATTACCTGACGTGCTGTTGTCCGAACGTGCATGTGTTATTTTTCTATAGCATGATTGTAATTTTTTTTCTCTCGTTCGATTGTCTATTTGACTTATCTTGTAAAATCCAGCAGTGGAAACGCATAAGGCTAGTGTGTAATTATTTTAAGATTTACTCCTTAAGAAGTATTAGAAAGCTGTTGTTTCCTTAATAAATAAAAAATAAAAAAAATAAAACTTTCCGGCGCCAGATTTTCGTATGGACGGTAAGCGGCAGTTTTTTTTACCCATATCTCAAAAACTACTCAACAGATTCTGATGAAACTTGTATTATTCCTTAAGTTAAAATATACCTGACTGAACTTAGAATTAATTATCTCGCTATGACTTCTCGTTTTCGAGATATCCTAAGACAAACATAGATACACTTACGAAATTTTGTGTACGTGTTCGGAAGCCTTAATAGATAATCATTCTTAAATATTATTCAATTCTAACAATATCAGAAACATAGGTACAGGTCTAATAGAATACCTCCTTTTTTTGAAGTCGGTAAAAACGACGAAGTCGCAGGATTGCGTTAAATTTTTCGCATCATAACCAAATGCAGGTTTATTGATGACTTTTTAAACTAAGACACAGAATGAAACATACTTTTTATATCCACCTTCTAGAGGTATGTAAATAAGCACGAAAAATGCTTCGTAAACTCACCAATAGTGTATGTCCCGCAAACTATTAGAACTGATGAGAACTTTTTTCCCGCTTTTTCTAGAGCCAATTTCTTCTGTCGTAGGAAATAGAGAGCCATTTCTAAACTTTGCTCCTGAGTTGGGAAGTCGTAGCGCGGATTGCAATACCTGACAAAAAAACAATTAGAATTGTTTTATTAATCCTATTTTAAAATGAATCAATTCGTTAAAAAGGAATGTCAAGAAAAAATGTTTACAATATTCGACAAGCAAAAAAAAACGGACTTTAGTTCCGTATCATCGTTCATCATTCTATCTCTGTCTGATTCTTTGAAGTGTAAGGAGACATTCTGTCTCTGTCTACATCAATGAAACTGGCAGAGACAGAATGATTTAATCCGGAACTAAGCTTGCGCAAGTCGGCCTTAGAGTATATAATAACTCACGTTGTATCCAGGTAGATAGTATGAACATCTTTATTCCAGAATATAGGATGCGACTCCATCACAGGGGAAGCTCTGAAGTCTCCCGTATGCAGTATCGTCTTTCCGCTCGGCAGAGTGAACACTATCATAAGTGCCCCGGGACAACTGCAAAGGAGGTACGATATTGGATTTTAAACTTTCGCGTTGCATTGCAATAACTATTAGACATGATGGATCTAAACGCGAATAAAATTAATAAAAACCGGCGGTATTGTCGCCGAAACGTCAAGCAGTGAGTAATAGCAACTCATAAGTTTTTATTCGCGTTTAGACCCGTCATGTCTAAGAGGTACGATATTAAACGATGTATTTTTTATAAAGATATCCAGGCATTTGGCTACATCGCCTAACGTACGAACCAAAATCGCTTACGCCTCGCGTTCTCTTTTGTTAGAAGTGACCCCCGTTTTTGCATCATGTGTTCAAGCTGTTGTCGTTCAAAAGTGGTTAGGCGCAAGAGACCTCGACAGTACATAAGCCATGGGAGCTTTCTTTTATGTAGATAGGTACATGAAGGTTTGAGAGGTTCAGAAGACGACAAATTACCTCCTCTTTTTAAAGTCGGTAAAAAACGAAGTTTAGGACTTTAAAGGATCCTCCTCCGCCCCTAAGGGTACACTCTGACCGATACGAAAACGAACCGTTGATTAGATGGTTATTAAAAACAAAATCTGCGTTTTAACTTACGCCAAATAAAATACAAACTAGTTTATCTGCTTCAAGACTAGCATATTACTTTTATATACATCCAAAAAATACGAGTTCAAACGTAGTGTGAAGACCATTGCATAGGGTATATTCCTAACTGGTATCTTCTTACTATAAGTATGAAAAAATGATATAGATCTAGATACTCACTGATTGGCATCAATAGCCGTCACCTCGACGCCCTCAACACGAATCGACTCATCTGGGTTTATCACGTGGATGCATTTCGGACTAAGACCTAGCCGGGATATGCACAAGTCCGCTGAAATATTGAAACGTCATCATCATCGTCATCAGATTTAGGAGCTAGGCTCTTGTTAGTGGTTTTTTATTTCATTAAAACTCCAAATTAAGGAAGATAGTGTGGTGGTTTCATACTTGTCTTCCACAGCGCAGTTTAAGAACCGGAGGTTTCCAGCTTGGTACCCAGTCAAACAAAAGCCTTTCCTTATATACTATATCTCCAGCCTTCTGCCAGTACTGATAAGTTATACTTTAAAAGGCAGTGTAACAAAGTTCGCTGGTACCGCTAATAGACCCTCAAATAATAGTAATTATCAGACTTAGGATAACGGACGCATGCAGCAAAAGCTATTATGTATGAAGGAAAAAGTTAAACTATTGGACTCACCTGTTATTCTCGAACAATACAATAATTTGTTGAATCCTTTCTTCAACCCCGAATAATGATCCGAATGAAAGTGAGTTAGAAAATAATGCTTAACATTAGGAATCTCCCCGTAAGAAAAGGCGTCAACCGCAAAATGTGTACCTGAAAAATACTATGCAATCAAACTTATGGATTCGGTGATCTAAAGATCAGTTATGTAAATTGCATTTATTTAATACCTGCAACTATTTTATAATGTGGGATATTTCTAGTAGTCACCGTAGATGTTTTCGTGGACTTCGCTTTAGCAGGCAAGCTAAATTGTATAGAATCCACATTTTTTCTGGGCGAATGGGAACTTGAACTTTCATTCCTAGATTTCGGCGAAGGCACGTGAGGTGCTTCCGAGCTTGAAGTCTTGATGTCCTGACGCCTCGGAGAGTCGCTTCCTCGCTTTGAAGAGGGTCTGGTGGACCTGGGAGTGTCATGACTGGCACGACTCTTACACGACCCTCTCGCTAAACGATCGCATTTCGCGGCGTCGGAGACACCCAATTTCGCGCTCATATCTTGACTAACATCACGAATTAAAACATCACCATTCGTGTCCCCAACAGTATGAACGTCAGTGACTTTTAAAGAACTCAAAACATTGGTTTTGCACGGCCAGAAATCGGCAATCGACTTCTGTCTCAAAGTATCACCAGTTTTCCCATTCTTACGTGGAGATGCGATAGATTTCCTTTTCGAACCGCTCTTAAATTTGTTCCTTTGTAAAGTTTGTCTTTTCACTAATTTATAATTTGGTGGTTGAACAATGACGTGAGAGAGTTTACCAATGGCATCCGTGTTCAAAATTAGAACTTTTGAGTTTTCTGATGTGTCGTCTGTCACCTTTTTCCTTTTTATTTCTAAATTGACAGCAACGGAGGATTTTTTTTGCGGTTGCGGTAATTGAGCCTCATTCATGTTTTCGTCGAGATTACTTACGGTTGAAGGTTGAGAGCATTCTATGAGTTCACAGTCGACGGTTGTATCTTGATCATTAGTGGAGACTAGTACCCTCTTGAGATTGCTTTTATTTGTGCTTACATCTACTTCTTTACAGTTATTTATGCCAAAAGATATGGATATAGTGGGTTTATCCGCCTCATATACTTCATATGCATACGCAACTGTTTTGTCACTCATGCGATCATCTAAATCAGTTGCGGATGATATGGATAATAAAGTATCATCATTGGCCAGATCATTATTATTATCAAGTACCTGTATTGGTTCTACTGGCTTATCTGGGTACTTTAAAGGACTTAAATTAGAATTAAGCTGCACAGTACTGAGATCATCTACTGCAGAAAAACCTATACTTCCATCTTGCTCTATTTCTATGTGTTTAGCCTCTTTAACTGAACGCTTTGTTGATGTAGTTGGTATAGGTTCTTGTATTAAGTTATGCGAGTTTCGTATATTTTCCTTATCTATAGGAATCTGAAAATATATTCATTGGTTAAGGTTAATGTTGACAGGTTTCGCTTTATCTATTGTTGTTTCTCTTGGAGTGGGCTCAGAAACAAGATCATTTTTAAGATATAAATTATTTGCATACATTTTAAGGTGGGTACTGACCAACGTTACGAGGTGTAATGTATATACACAGCGAGCATTCGTGCAGTCAGTACGTCGTGTTACGAAGAAACTAGCGAGCAACGAGTCGCTCGAGGTCGCTCGTTGCTCGTCGGTTTTTTGGCGTATTCTGTGACTTTTACCCGGTTTTGTACAGAGTTTTGACGAGCATGTTACGTCGATTTTAGGCTGGTTTTAGTATCACGCGTACCGTCAGTAAGGATCGCTCCGCGCGGACAGATCTATACAAGCTTCAGGGAGCGTTTTAGAGTAATACGTATAGTCCGTACAGATGACCGTCCGCGCGGACAGCTCTGCAGCCATCCGCATAACGCGTCCGTGCCGCGGAGCTATCCGCGCGGACCGCCGCTTGCGCGCCTCTGGCTTCAGTGAGCATTTTAGTCTCGTGCGGAGCGCACGCGTCACCTCAGTACCAACCTTAGGCTGGTTTCAGTATCACGCGTACCGTCAGTAAGGATCGCTCCGCACAGACGGACGCGTTATGCGGATGGCTGCAGAGGTGGTAAAGGTAGGTACAACGTCAGTACCTACCTTTAAACTTCTTACAAATATTAAGGTGGACAAGACGGATATTTAGCATTATTATGGTTACATTATGTATGTAACTGTATGTATAAGCAACGGCCAGAATAAGAATTCAGCAATGGAATTCAGACAGAATCTCACAAAATCAACAAAGTATTAGATTATTTGATTGATAGAAAAATACAGATTATGAGAGTGAAGTTACATGTAATTAAATTTTGATATTTGTTTGGTATATTATTTTGTATGTATGTTTGTTTTTAGGATATTTACTATATAGTTTTGTATTGCATTTGTAATACACTGCCTGATTTAAATTATAAAATAAAATAAATAATCAAGGATACTTTATCCTCTTTATCAAGAAAATAAAAGTTGGTGTTTAATATGGGTTAACAGTTTGTGAGAATCCAGCCTTGTGGAGAAAATAGTTCATGTGTTGATGTGAGCCCTTGACATAAAAAATAAAGTAAAAAAAACATAATGATAATATAATCAAAACAATTCAAGGACTGTTATACAAATTAGATATAAGTTTTTGAACTTACCTTATTTACTTTCTTAACTTGAGACAATCCATTGCTTCTTCTCAGTGATAAAGAGCAACGGCTTGCTATTGAATTCTGAGAAAAAAAGAGCATTCCACGTTAAGACTTTAGACGAGTTATGAAATTAATTTAATACAAAGCTGTAGATATAATGTGATTTGCAAGTAGTTCAATATTTAAATGAATGAATTTTTAAAGCCTCATAAATCCACAGGACGTAGGCGGTCCCGTAAAAAGAAGAATGATAAAATAATGTTGATAAACATAAGCATCAATGAGTGGTTAACCATAGCTTCCTTATAACTTTTACATGGTTGCTTACAGATAGTAGGCAGGTACTTATCATGTGTGCTTTCTTAATTTTTTGTTAAGCTGATACTGTGTTCATTGAGCTTAAAGTGCTATTGGATTACACTTTACTACTAACATTGTTTTATGAATACATATAATATTGGGCAAAATGATGAAAGAGAAATTCTGGTTTCGATAATTTTTAAATACGATTAATGTGATTAATACCTCAATAATAGACAGTAGATGCATATAATTGAATATACAATAATATTACAAATACGTTGCATTTGGTGTCGAAATTCCGCATTCGTAAAGTATACACGCAGAACAATATAAACATCCAAAAAAAACAGTTTAGTGAAAGCTGAATGTTCTTGTATTTGCTTTTTATAATTTAATAACTATTGAAACCAGGTACACTGCCACATACATACCTGCGTTAAAGTAATATCACCCCGCTCTTTTTTTATCGAACGAGGATTTAATATAGAGGGAATGTAATCATTTATGTCGTTTCCATTCATTTCACAAATGTCTTTCGAAAATAATATAACTTAAATTAAATTAAAGAAGGAATTAAATTCGTGTATTTTGTAACACACCATCTTTCAAAAAACACAAATAAAATAAATAATAAACCATTTGTTGACAGTTGACATTGTTTTGACATTACATGTCAACATATTTTGTATGTAGCTGAAGCAATGGAACAGAGCCATACAGCCTGATCTTGGTTTTTGACTTGAGACTTCTTGACTTGACAGTTGACAGCACGGAGACCTTAGATTATGTAAGATTTTTTCTTTCTCTATGATGTATCCTAAGACCTTAGATCTAAGCCTAAGACGGAGACGGACGGATTTCGACAGTTTTTTTTATATATACGTGTTGAACGTCTTTTGAACCTAGCCATACAGACAATTCTTTTTAATACATGATGATCAGTGCTACATAACTAAACTTAACATAACCTAATACATTGAAATGCGATGCTGGTTTTGAATCTAATCGCTGATCGCGCGGCCTCTGATTCGGATCGCTAGTTAGGCTAGTTTAGTGTTAGTTTTAGTGTTAAGTGTAATTTATTATTTATTATTGAACTGAATGTAATGTTGAAGACTTGACTGTATGGCTAGGTCCACAGACGCTAAGCCTATATGTACTTTGAGTATATAGTATATGTATATAAAAATTACACACGTCGCGTCGTAAAAGAGAGTTGCCATAATATGTTTACTCTACCTTTAATTCAAGGTAATTACCTTAAATTCATAAGGCAAACAATTTTTTTCTTTCCTTTCTTTTGAAGTAGGTTTGAAGGGTTTATAGCACATACCACAACAGTCTGTAAACATAATATGTTGATTATAGCCTAAATGTACGGTGATTCATGAGGTTTTCTATTTATCAACTAAGTTGTTCGTGCGAGTGCAGGGTAAAGAGTGGTACGAGTATGGTATTAAATTTCAGTGCAATTTTTGTTTCGGTGCAAGGTAGAGCGTTTCTCGAAAAATAATCTATTTTTTGTGATAATTGAATTGTAAAAATATTGAAAAACAGTGTGAGTTTCAAGGTATACGGTCTGCAACTACAATAAACATGTAAGTTGAAAAAGTATCGCTGTAATAATGGTTATGTTAGGTTAGAATTGCATTATTATAATTTCTGCTGACTGTCCCCGATGATTTTCTAATAAATTACGCTTATTTTCCTAGGGGCTGAAGTGGCTTTTTGTTTTTTGGATATGCTAAAACCATACTCTGTGCATCCTGCCTAACACACACAACTCTTGCTCGTGTGTTCAGTTGAACGAACATTTAAAATCAATAGTGAAGGCAAGCGAGAATAATTAGATACCTTATGCTATTTCTATTATTCATCCAGTAAATCCACTTTCACACAAAGAGGTTTCCTAAATTCTGAAATCCATGTATAGTATACTAGCTCATATTTTCAAGTCATGTCATAATATTTTTTTATGTTGCAATTAATATTTATTTCATGAACACAACATTCGAAACTCAATTATTTCACTTTCAACTTCTTACCTTAACCCATACAATCTACATTCTTGTTTCAACAGTAAAATGAAATATTATTATTTGACTTAATTTTCATATTAGTCCTGCTTAGATAGTAGGTATGGTCTTTTTATTTCCGTACATATGTATATGCCATTTTGCAAATTTATGTAATAGGTAATAAACAACTAGCCCTAATAAATAAATATTATGTACATGCCATTTATATCTCTGTATTTATTACCAAAATATTTTCCACAATTTATACAAGGCTCCCAGGAATCTACACTTAGTGGGAATGTTGTACAGCATTCATCTAAATAAACACTCACACAACAAAAGCAGCTAAGAGAGGCCTAAATCAGCTGGCATCAAGTGGAGGAAAAATAATAAAGAAGACCAAAAAATAAAATGGCCGGATCTCGACGGGCGCGAAATCAAGCATCCTCTATTGCTATACCGAGACAAAACTCTATGTCTGACAATGGAAGACCACGTAATAACTTGACGCCTGAAGCACTTGCGGGCATGAGCAAAGAGCAACTACGAGCAGAGTGTCGCAAAAGAGGCCAGCGTGCATCGGGAAACAAAAACGAGCTGGTATAAGCTGTTTGCGTTTGTGTGCTTATTAATTTATTTAGCCGACTGTGCTGTTGTGCTTAATTTTTTTTTTACTCAGAGTGAACTTTTAATTTATTTGTAAACCTTTTATTTTCCAGAAAAGTTTAAACACTGAATCCGAAATTGAAAATAGTTTGAAAGCTTTTATTTCTATATGTAGATTACACTGTAGATAATATGATATGACATAGATTTTCACTAAATATTTTCCAATTTGTAGTGAAATATATGTTAATTTTGTTTTTACTTTTAGCTGCTTTTACCTTTTACCTAATTTAAATTACCTTTGTATTTATTTATTGTATGTACATAGAGTACCACGGGCACAAGCATGATATCATTATAGCGGAATGAATAATTTTTTTACACTAGAAATTTCACAATATTAACTTTTATGTCATTAATTATTCCATCAAAGTGCCAGTTTTTCCTGTTTTGCCATTGCATTTCAAATGTCCTTTCTAGATTGGCAAATATAGCTTTTTAGTAGAGATGTACCGACTAGTCGCCGACTAGTCGGTAAAGCCGACTAGTCGGCCATTTTTGTAGTCGGCGACTAGTCGGCGATTAGTCGGCTAATTACGCCGACTAGTCGGCCCGCTTCTGACTCATGTTAATATGCTTAAAAAATTGAGTGATTGAAATGAAATTGTATCTTTACTCTTGTTATTATAAGAATAACAGTTTCAGTTTACAATACAATTTAATAATTGGTAGAAAATTTAAATAGGAACTCTTCCTTTAGTCTTTTATAAAATAACAAAATATAGGTTAAAGCAAATAATCCTTGGTAATAAGTAGGTTCAATTATAACATAAAAAATAGGAACTCTTCCTTTGACATCCCAAAGTTATTCAATCTCGAAATTAATAAGGATTAATAAGAACCTAGTTGAAGCATCAGTTGTGAATGTTTGCTCGTAGTATTTGCCTTTTTCCCCTGACGACCACGAGAAATAACTGCTTGACACTGATTGCACTTCACTTTACTGCTATCTTCTCCCTCCAATTCGTCAAAAAAAATCCAAATGCGTGATTTCTTTTTCGACATGACGCAAACAATCTTATTTAGTTAATTTCACTATTAATTCAATTATTTGCACTGTGTTAGCTTAGTAATTGAACGTTATACATATATTCTTTATTTCATTAAACACCAATAAAACACACAGTGTGAGGAGAACCCACTTACTTATTTGCTTATGATTGTCGATGTATAAAATTTGAAAATTAAAATGTAGATACGTTATTGGCTGTAAGTTTAGTTACACGGTAATATAATAACTAATAAATAACTAGACCTGTGAATCTTGTAATATAAAAAAAAATCGTCGTCACTCGGATTTTACCGAAAGTAATGATCGGCCTGGCCGACTAGTCGGCCGACTAGTCGGCCATTTTGCTGCCGACTAGTCGGCTAGTCGGCTAGTCGGCCAAAGTCATAGTCGGCACATCTCTACTTTTTAGTAATAAAATAATAAGTTTCCTTAACTCGTCAAGTATGTGTAAACGAGACACAATAAAAATTCCATTGTTATGCGACTCTCGGCATTCGTTTGATACCTGACTGATTACTGGCCAAATTTTATCTGGCAGGCAGGTACTTTCATTATACAAGATAAAGAGATACAATGTCCCAATTTAAATCGCGTCATTATATTTGAAAGCAGCTGTTGTGCTGGCAAAGAACACTTTGGCACATGAGATGTTTGGCTTATTATTATTTTTATGTAATAAATTTAATGTGCCACTCATTGGACAAAATAGCATGAAGAAATGTGTGAATATTTATTTACAAGATGTTTTTTTTTGTTTTTCTGAAAATTAAAGGTCTAAATCAGACTACTTAATTAAGGTCACATTATAAGTTTTTTTTTCGAGTTTCATACAAAATAATTCAATTTCCACTTCCAATAGTAGTAAAATGCGTTCAAGTACGGCTAGCAAAAACATCTTTGTAGGCCTATGTGATGGCTGTTTACGTAATCAAAAAAAGTTTTTCCGCTAAGCATGGTCAGCTACGTTTAGTACAGTTTTCTGGTCTATTGCTTTAAGTGAATCACAACAATGTGTTCATTAAATTAATCTTAAAGCATAATAATTTAAAATTTTACTTTATGTATGTGCCAACATATTTTTTTCATACGGTTCCTGAAGATTACCCTAATATAATTAGTGAGAGTAAATAATGGCTGAAAACTGCTCATTAAAAAAACAGTAACAAAAAAAAACTTAACCAAAAACAGTAACAAAATAATAACAAAGTGTGTTGGTGCCCTTTTTTGCTGACCATTCGCAGTTGTAGTGAAGTTGACAACATCACAAATAAATAACACTTGAGAGCAAATAATAACGAAATTATTTATAAAAAACAATCTTACTCGTGCATTATACTTTCATTGGTTTTGAATATCATATTCTACTTATAACAGCGTTCCTCGATAAATAAGCTATAAAAAAAATGTTATTCCTGAGATTAGCGCGCTTAAACCATACACTAAGCAAAGCTGTAAATGGTATTGTATTTTTTGGTTTGTTTCGAGTAACTAGTTTCTGTTGATCACACACAATGATATTATATACAAGAAGTAATATAATTAGTTAATGATGTATACAAGAAGTATAAAATATCTAGTGTTGTTTGTAAGTCTACCGTTGCCTACCAAAACGCACGGAATCCTTTCAGTAGGATACGGAATGATACGGAATGCTACGGCAACGGTAGCTTTCGTAGATAACTTTATGAAATTTGCAAGATATCACAATAAATCATGGTTAAAGCACGGTTTTCTACAAAACAAATTTTGCGTCCAATTGCTAGTAGAATTCTATGCATACCAGCTTCGTCCGCAGCCTGTGAAAGAAACTAGAGCACATTATTTTGGAAAAGTACCAAATGTGACACACCAAGTCTTATATTTTTATTTAAAGTTCTAAAAAAAAACTTATTTAATACAAATAAATAATTACTATTTTAGTAAAAAATACCCTGATTTATTTTTAATTATGATTAAAGAACATTTATTTCTCATAAGAATTAATTCGTAATACAATTAAATGAAATCTACGAAAGCTATGTACCGCACTAAATGGAAGACCGAAGTCTACCGTAGTCTACCGGTATGCTACTGCATACTTTGGTATCTAACATTGAACTTAAAACTCTAAATATCATTGGTTGAGCACCTATTTACTAAATTCATGGTAAAAAATTAGCTTGAACTGTGGGTCATTATTTCCGTTCCAGCTGTTATTTGTTAGTGCGCAATTATTTCAACGAATTTGTAACAGGACAGGCAGGATACAACAGCTAATACGTTTTCTTGTAGTCTTTTAGTTTTTTTTAAAGTCATTATCTATTTTTGAATCATTCGCTTCAAGATGGCGAGTGATTTTCGTTCGACGTAGTGTCAAAAGTCATAGAAAAAAAATCGTTATCGAACGAAAATCATATCATCAAAAATAGGGGCCCTGGTCTATTATCTCTTCTCCTCTTACACTGCTGAACCGATTTAGATGAAAATTATGTAGAAAAAGGACTAGATCATTTTGATTCCGGAAATTTCCTTCTAATGGCTTGAAAATGGGGATGAAGTCTGTTTGTTTGTTATATCTTCACCCTTACACTGCTGAAACGAATCAGGTGCAATTAAATATAGATAAAGCTTAAGCCCCGAAAAAGAACAAGATAATTTTGATTGCAGAAAATTTATCTTTTAATTTGTGTAAATGGGGATGAAAGTTATTCGGGAAATCCGTTATTTGTGCGCGCTCTTATCGCTTGTATTTTCAATATTATCTTTAAAATTTGCAGAATGAATAACGAATGAGCATCGTCAATTTTGTGGAACACATAGTTCAATTTTATGAAAATTTTTTTAAGCAAAAAATATATAATTGTAGGCACATTTGCGTTGCCTAGTTAAATACACAGGTCAGTGGACCTGCGCACGCGTTTGTTTCACGCGACGATCACGCCACCTCGCCACTATTTCCGTAAATCAACTGTCTGCTACATAAATAAAGACTCTAATGTCAAGGCCATAAAGTCCACAATTTATATCTATCTTATCACCATGCCAGTTCTTTACGGCTTTACAATCATCGCCTTTATGTGTTACAGATTAGAAAACCAATTTAGTTGAACTATTCTTTTGTATTGGTTTATTGGAAAAAATATGTTGGGCAGCTATCGATAAGGTTCAAAGTTGAATGTTTAAAGTTTTTGGAGGGCAGCCATGTCAGGATAAATTGTGTCACTTGGATGTCACTGTCAGCTGTTGTCTCTGGTAGGTTAGGTATGTTTAATTGATCTAGATCTGTAATAATGACCACTCATTTATTTAAATCGATTTCCGGGATAGTTAGGTAAACCATGCGCAACTCAAGTCGTATTTCTCGAAAATGAATGATTGATTTCAGTCGAGATTAACAATGCATAGAACAGAACACACATAAAATGTTTTCTCGGTAGCTGTAAAGCGTAAACAAACAATTCTTTGTTTGCCAAACTCGATTAATTTTCATCGCTTCTTAATGTAGGCAATCAGTCGACCAGTTGTAATTTAGCTCTTGAGAAGACTGCACACATTGAATTTCTAAGAAAAAAAAACAAAGATTCTTATTTTATCCGCCGCGTCCGTCGCGAAAATTATTTCGTTGATGTTCTTTGTGATTAATTTTAGTAACCTCAGTCCATTACTCCGGTTCGGTTTTTGAGAGACAGTGTAGTGAGTGAGTGTCAAGATTAATAATAGTTACGAACAAAGTAAGTTTCAATTCAATTCTACGAATTTACGAATATCTTTTACTTTTTAAATGTTACCTAATATCTGTCCACAATTTTATCACATATGGGTATACTTATATTTTTGGAATAAATTGTATTTTACTCATCAGTTCATCACCCCTATTGTATACATTTATTTAATATGTGTATACAATCAATATACACAACAATACGGCTTTACACGATTAAATTAAATATAAGGATTTAGGTATCTATTTTTTTATAATAAAATTTCTGTAAGGTAATTTAATTATATATTTTTTTATTCATTGTTTGTTACATTGTATTCATTTGCTTTTATTTTGGTAACCACTTATTCCAGTATCTCACCGGTACCACAGAATTATTTATCATTGAGACCTAAACCTTGCAAATATTTTCTTGCCCGCATAATCCTCTTGCCTGCAAACACGCGCTCAATACACGTAATGTCAATAAAACTGCCTACCTGATAAAAGTAACCGCACTTGCATTTACCTTTTTTTTTATCGGATTCGGCAAGCGTACGTTAGTTTAGTACCCACCAGACAGACGGGCCTCGAACGATAGTGAAATGAGAGAGAGTGTTCATGAAAGTGAAATTTTTAGTAGTGCTGTGATGTCACTGCCATTTCACCATCGACTCTAAAATAAACCTGTGGTCTCGTGTCGATTTTCAAAGTGTTTCCGTTGATTTGTTCTGTTTTACCTTTTAAGCTACTACTACGTGGCTATTTTCTTCATCGGGAAGGTGTTTAATGTGAAGTGATTTATTTCTTTCAAGCACTCTACGTTAATAACACTACTGCGCAGGTAAATAAGGAAATAAAATAATAATGTATTTATTTTCTTAAATAATTCAATATAAAAGTCTTAGTTACAGTAATAATATCAACATGTGCATCTGGATTGGGGGCCCATTTTTTTAACCCTTGTGAAATGAAATAAAACTCTAAGGGTAATTAAGTTAAAAATAGTAAAAACTTAAAGCATAGAGCCAAAAATTTCTTAAACATAAATTACAACTTTTATGGATAAATAACTTGGGCCCTCAATCCAGATGGTGGCATAGCCTAATCTCAGTAAGTATTATCTCTGGTTTAATATTTTTTATTGAAGGATTTAGTTAAGAATTTCTTACATATTTTAAGAAATTCCCAAATCTGTAGAACATGACGTTATAGATTTATGGCGGTATATCTAGGGCCCTCACTCCGTTATTGTCTGAACCCTTGAACATGAATTTATCTGGAAAAAAAAATTACGACTATTAGAAATGTTACTTAAATGCACTCGGTGAATTTCTTAAAAATAAATAATGACTCAAAAGTTAATTGTTAAGAAGTACATAAAGGTCGTAACGTCTGAACTGAGAGCCCAATATTTTTGGCTTTATTAACTAGGTACAGCGTCATAGATTTACGCAAATTTGATGAGAATTTAACATTTTCTTAATTAAATTATAACATAACGCCCGTTCTTTCAAATTCCATATTTCAAGAGAAAAATTACTTTCAACTTTCTTTAAGAGAACAAATTGTAGGGTGACCATTAGTTAATCATAGTATTTAGGGACCGTCTATTAATTCCTTGAAAGTAACTTAACTAGGAACCAACATGGTAATAGCGATTAGACCAAAAAAAATTAAACTAAGACATGCATGAATCATACTCAAATCAGGTTGTTTCAGGTGTCAAGCCAATGCGAGCTGAGTACCATACCTATCGATTTAATGTATTCCCCCATGTATTCTACAATTATTCGAAGTTTTCGAGATAACGTATTCTTTCGATATTTTTCATGATACACCTAGATGATGGCTTTAAAAATTATATCTTTTTTAGGTCAACTTCTCTTGGATATTTTATATTTATTCAGAAGCTATGGAGTACACATTGATGTGAAGTAAATATTTTTTTAATAATTGTACCGATCGTAAAATATTTTTTAGAATGATTTTATTTCATTTGCGTATTTCGACGCCTCTGGTGCTATAGTAAGACTGCGCTTTACAAAATATACACACAACAATATACACTTACACTATGATAAACTATGGTCACCCTACAATTTATTCCCTTACAGAAAGTTAAAAGTTATTTTTCTCTTAAAATATGGCATTTAGAAGAATGGACGATATGTTACAATTTAATTAAGAAAAAGTTAAAAATCTTATCGAATTTGAGTTAATCTATGACGTTGTGCCTAGTCAATAAAGCCAAAAATATTGGGCTCTCAGTTCAGACGTTACGACCTTCATGTACTTCTTAACAATTAACTTTTGAGTCATTATTTATTTTTAAGAAATTCACCGAGTGTATTTAAGTAACATTTCTAATAGTCGTAATTTTTTTTTTCATATAAATTCATGTTTTAGGGTTCAGACAATAACGGAGTGAGGGCCCTAGATATACCGCCATAAATCTATAACGTCATGTTCTACAGATTTGGGAATTTCTTAAAATATGTAAGAAATTCTTAACTAAATCCTTCAATAAAAAATATTAAACCAGAGATACTACTTACTGAGATTAGGCTATGCCACCATCTGGATTGAGGGCCCAAGTTATTTATCCATAAAAGTTGTAATTTATGTTTAAGAAATTTTTGACCCTATGCTTTAAGTTTTTACTATTTTTAACTAAATTACCCTTAGAGTTTTATTTCATTTCACAAGGGTTAAAAAAATAGGCCCCCAATCCAGATGCACATATCACAAATTGCGTCAAAAGTACTGAAAAATATATCTATACAATTTGTTAAGCGATTTTCTAACTATACGTATACGTATTTACAATAATTAGATTTCAATGTCAAAATATAAACTCAGCGATAAGATAAACTTGTTATCTTTCTAACTGCACACATTTGCGAATCACAGCCACGTAAGACGAAGTCGCTTACACGCACAATAATTTCTTTAGATTTACGTACTATGTTCTATTTATTTGATTGTTTGGATAATTATTTAAGTTTTAAGTCCTGAAACTTCCAACACTAGATAGCAAACATTGCGTAAGGTTCCATAATTTCGTGATTTATAATTTATACATATAATTATTATGACAAATTAAAGTTCATAATATAAATAAACTTTTCTACTCAAACAAATCTTTATATTCCTGGTTAAATCAATACCACTGCCATACTAACTTTAAATTAAAATATTTTCATCATACTAACTTACCTATCTTATCAGTATCAGATTAAAATTGGAATTGAAGTGCATTGACACAGTTTCCCATAATTTCATCACGTCATAATATTTTCATAACATTGAATGTCGCAATCGCAATATTTCTTTTGCAAATTTTAGATAGCATGTTATTTTATGACTCACTCATTAATAATACAAATTGCACTTGTAAAAAGCAACTGTGACTCTGTGACAGACGAGGAATCGAACCCCGTGTCTTACGCTATCCGGGCGTATGCCTATACCACTCAGCCACCGTCACATTAACAAGCCTGTTGAATTTCGCAAGCGCTTTCTTTAACGCGTAGGCTGTACCATATCCGAAGGAAAATATTTTTACAAATATTTTAACAATCGATTAAGATGAAGAAAGACAATTTATAGTTGATTTTTGTTTTTATAGTTTGTATAGTGACAAAACACTATAAAAACAAAAATCAGCTATCACTCATTAATAGTTAAGAAAACCGCATTATTTGCATGTTTTTCTACTATACCTCACTGTAGATCGAAACAGAACTTATCTCCAATCTAAACAACATGCTCTAGATATTGAATAAATTGTAGAAATCTTTCATACTCTTCTTACCGTGTTAAATACTCAGTGTTTTTTTTAAGTTAGTCTCCGAAGCTACAATTTTCTCCTTTGATGCACATTCTTTATGCTAAAATACGTGTTTTGAATGTATAAACAGCTGTATTTCATCACACAGCTACTAGCTAGCTAGCAACAAACAAAATGATGATATAGCTTGGGTATCGTTATCGTAACTTATTATTCCCAAAAATCCACTGTGCTGGGAAAATTCTGTTTAGTTTAGCACAAACAACACAAAATGATAACCTCAACAATTATTTTTTACTTTAAACTTCGTTGATATTTAAGTCGCGTTACAACTGGAATTTAATTTTGCTATTTGGATCGTTGGCCAGCCCAGACCGGTATCGCGACCACTGGAGAAGTTTGGGGGAGGTCTTTGCCCAGCAGTGGGACAATACGGCTAGCAAAAAATTTGGATCATTATAAGAATGCCCGCCTTAAACCTCCTCCATCATCGCACACCCGTCCTCCTTTAGATTGGGGCTAAAATATTCACCTGGAGCACCTTGCTAGTAGGTTTCTCTTATTGTGATCTGATATTTTAAGTATATTTCTTGTCTATTACAGCTAGCCCGTCTCGGGTACTACAAGCTGGCGGCAGCTGTTCAGGTGGACACCGAACAGCGCACGCGCAACGGCCTCCACCACCCTCATCCTAAGGAGATAAGGTACATAATAGTGCACTCAGTTTATGGCTTTATCATTTATTACCTTTATTAAGGGTACACTGGCGAGACGCTGAGACGACGCGTTTGGTGCAGTGGTTAGTGCTCCTGACTATTACGCCGGCCGTCGTGGGTTCGAATCCCGCAAGGTTTGTGTGATGATCACAAACATTTGTACCTAAGTCATGGATGTTATATGTATTTAAGTGTTTATGGGAGACACCCTCGTCATAATCGTTGTCTGGTACTTCGTAACACAAGGAAGATAATTCCTTACCACGAAACCAGACAATAGGTGTGTTGTCTGGCGCATATTTATTTATATTTACTGACGGGGGACATACTTGAACTCCCTTAAAATGTCCATTCCAAGTTTCTATATGCGCTAAAAAGGCCCCAAATTCGTAAACGGGTTAACGCTTCAAATAACATAAAATCATCTAAAACAGTCAACAGAAATTCCAATTGTCAAACTCATTTGTGTACCGTCAAGAGAGAATTTCCTGATTCAGAAATCTGATTCAAAGTTCAAATATTCGTAAAGGAAACGAATCTGTTTTAGAATAATGAAACCGGCTGGAAAAGTTCAATTTGATAGAGCGATCCTACCTACGAAATTTTATCCGCGCTAGTTATTAGATTTCCTATTTAAACGCCTCTGATCTTGATCGATTTTATCACACTAAAATTTAATAGGTAAGTTAAATGTCTTATTAATATTATTATTTATTTATTGCAGAAGCAAAACCATTCCAATGGACAGCGACAGTCTGGTGCTGTGGAGGCGGCCCCTCACCACTCTCGAATACTTCTTTAGAGAGCTATTGATATTGATCACTACTGGTTTACAACGGTAAAGTCTTATTAGAATTATTATATTGTTTTTACTTACCATTACATCAGCAATAATATTTTTTATTATGTATACACACATGTATACAATGAGATATTTATGGTACAATTGTATATATTTTTATTTATATTTGCGTACATTGCGTTCAAATGTATTCTCTGAGAATATTCTGAAAAGTTCTAAATGTTGCGTCTTTAACTTGACTTGTTTTACGATAGTCTTAGATATTAACATACAAAACAAGTGGGCCGATACATACATAAAATATTATTTAAATAAGTATTTTGTTTCCAGGTTATTAGCGTATAAACTACTGGCGTTAACAATTATTTTGCTAACGGCCGGTACTGTTGTCTCTTACTACATTAGTGGGCCACATCAAGCTTATGTGCATGTAAGTAAATGAATAATTATGATGGCTTGATAATGTGTGTATATTTTGTTAAATCCCAAAGTAACTCAAAACTTAAACATGCCAAGTTTTAAAAACATTTTACTATGAATTTAATTGAGTGACGTGAGTTTGTTGAAATTTATGTATACATAACCTATGTTTACTTTGTTGCATACGTGTAAATATTTTTTAAAGGTGCTATATTTATGTTTGTGTCATTATTAATCATGTCAGTTAAAAGTAAACGTGTCAAGAACAATGTTGCATTTGCTATGCAATCGAAAAATATTTTTCCAGTTGAAATATGTATGTTAGCTTAACTTTCATCTTGTCATTTAACAATAAACATGTCAAACAAATTATATGCTTTTATGCTTACTTTTGGATGTCATATTTTATCAGCTTTAGTTAAAACATCCAGTTGATGCATCATAATAATAAACTTAGCATTTCTCCTTTTTCAACGGCAGCATAACAAAAGCCATTATTTTGTACGTTCATTCCTGGTTTCGATACAGAAAGATGACATTTATGCTATAACCATAAATTTTGCCTTTATTCATCTGTCCTATTCCAGCTAGTCGTAGCCACGCTAGCGTGGTGGGGTTGGTGGGTAGTGCTAGGCGTGTGCAGCTCGGTGGGCCTCGGCACAGGGCTTCACACTTTCCTGCTGTACCTGGGCCCACACATAGCGAGGGTCACGCTCGCTGCGTACGAGTGTGGCGCCCTCAACTTCCCAGAACCGCCTTATCCTAATGAGTGAGTTACTTGTTGATGTTGCTATAGTCCATTGTAGAAGTTTGCCGTTCTACTTCAAAATTTTATTCAATTCTGTGCAGTTATGAACGTCAGGGAAGTAAAATGGAATATTGACCTTATTGGACTATTGAGGTACTGCTGCCTAGCCACATTAAGAGCCAAAATCGCGTACACCTCGCGTAGTCTCTTGTTTGAAGTGTTTTGGTCGTGTACTTATGGAAGCGATTTTCGTTGAAAAGTGGTTAGGCGACAGAGACCTCGTCTGTGAATAATACGTATTTTTTATAACTTTACTCACATCTCCAATTTTATATTGAGATCAAGCCAATATCTATAGTACTTATTTACTACCATTGTTATCTTGATATTGCTCATTTGTTTGCATTTAATTAATAAAAATTAATATTAATCATGAGATATTATTATCACGATACGAATATAGTACAAAGGAATGATATCGTTAGTCATGCTTAAATATACATTGGATATTTTAATGTGTGCGATAAAAGTGTTCATGCGTGACATTGGTAATGTTCAAACGAGCTACTGTATGCAGCAACTCGTAATTTCCTGACGTTGCTGCAAAGTTATCATTTAATTTTGTTTAGAATCGTGATGATTTTGTTGGATAAGCAGTATCATATAAACGCACAACAGTATTTTAATGATTTTATTAACTTCAAAAATTTAGGTCATTAGTGAATGTACGCCATTGCATTTTACCAATTTGTTACATGTAAAAGTTTTGTTACATCGCTAAATGTTATCATCATCATCATTATCAGCCTTAGGACTTCCTTTGGCACCTTACCGGTAGACGTTAACTGCTGAACATAGGCCTCTCGGTTTTCCACAGCGACCGATCACAAGCGGTCTGCATCCAGTTTAATCCTACGATCTTTACAAAGTTGTTTATAAATATGCGCCAGACAACACCAATTGTCATGGTTTCGAAGTAAAGAATTGTATTCCTTGTAATTTGAATACCAGACAACGTTTATGACTGGGACTATTCTTTCATATATACTTTAATACATATAATGCTTAAGTTTAATGCAAAATTTTGTAAAAAAATTTTGGTGCTGAATAAACGTTTTTTCTTTCTTTCTTTCTTTCTTTCTAAAGTTCTTGTTATGTATTTATTTAGATTTTGTAACTATCTCTCATAATTATTAACGTTTTTTACATTCATTGTCTTAAACAAGGTCGCGGTTATAATTATAATAACTAATTTTACTTAACACTTTTTGTCTCCTTAGCATAATCTGCCCAGCCGAGAAAGATCCAAACAACTTGGTGACCATATGGAACATAATGTCCAAAGTCCGCGTGGAGTCAATGATGTGGGGCATAGGGACGGCCCTTGGGGAACTCCCGCCTTATTTCATGGCGAGGGCCGCGAGGCTTTCCGGCGGCGGGGTGGCTGAACTTGCTACCAATGATGACACGAGAACTGGCAGGTTAGTGAATGATGAATCTTATTTTTAGTCACAATGACTCGGCAATTTGTAATAATGCAAATCAAAGGCACACTCATCCATTATTTCGTAAGGTTATAGATTTCATTAGTTCCTTTATCACTCTGGGCACTTAAAGCTTCTTCTGCTAAACAAACATTTCATCACCGACAGCACTAGAGAAAAGGAGTTTACCTCTAATTGACCTTTACTTTACCGAGACGTTGACAATGTTTTACCATCCTGATCCATCCTCGGCTAGTCTCAGGGCAGTTGCTAAAAAATAGCAGTCGGTATAATAAAATAATGTGTCAGTCTATAGATCAGATTTTAACTCTACTAATGTGGTAATACCACTGTCTTTTATTTCTTTTGTTTTATCAACTAACTGGTTTTTTACAGGGCAAAAGTGTTCGTTCAAAAGCTTGTCCAGCGCGTTGGATTTGCGGGCATCTTAGCTTGTGCATCGGTCCCTAATCCGCTCTTCGATTTGGCTGGGCTCACGTGTGGCCACTTCCTCGTGCCTTTCTGGACGTTCTTCGGCGCCACCGTCATAGGAAAAGCCGTTATAAAGATGCACATTCAAAAGATGTTTGTCATCATCGCGTTCAACGAGACTCTAGTTGGGTAAGTCAGAGTTATCGCAAACCGAAATGACCACTTAAACATCTGAAACTACCATAAACTCGACGATCACTTAAAATTCCTTGACATAATCTCTTAAGAAACACAATCTTCACTATCTAACTTTCAAAATCTCGAAACTGAAAACATTTAACAAATAAACATGAACACATGCCAGCTTCTACAGTGTAATCAGCAATCACTGCAGATTCAGCAATCTCAACAAATGTGTTAAATGAAAGACTCCTGAAGAGGCCTTAAATACTCTTTATTATGTACTAGTACCTGCGACTGCGCCTGTGCATTTTGGGTTTGCTCATGACGTTTAAATAGATAAGTTATCCAACACAAACCATTCTTTTAAATCGGAATACTACTTCCCGAGATTAGCGCGTTCAAAAAAATAAACAAACTTCAGCTTTATAATATTAGTATAGATTTATTTAATTATCATTTTCCTTTGCAGCCAAGTCCTTTCCTGGGTGGAAAGGATACCATACATCGGTCCCAAACTAGAAGCTCCGTTACTAGAATTCCTACGCAATCAAAAAGCACGTTTGCACAAGAACGACAGTGCATCCGCTCCCGAGAATCAGGGTTCAGTGCTGTCGGCTTTACTAGAGAAATTCGTGCTAGCGATGGTGGTATACTTCGTGGTGTCGATAGTGAATGCGCTCGCGCAGAATTACAGCAAGCGAGTAGGTAAGAAGAAGGGCAAGAAGAGGGAATAGGGTTTGCGGACGCCGGGCGACGCGTTTGGTGGTCTCGGTATGTATATTGTTGTAAATTGTGAATTTTTAACATGAAATGATTGTCTGGATTAGTTTGGAGACTGGAAGAGAAACCCATTTCATGAAAAAAATTAATGTATACAAGTTGAATAATGGAATTGGTTTTTTTGCATAAGAATGACCCAACGGCTAATTTTTTTTATTTTATAAATTAAATAGTATGTACTACGTACTGAAGAAATAAGCTAATACTTACGTGTTTAAAATATGGTTTTTCGTAACCTTATTAAATATTTAAAGAAGAACAAATTATTATTATTTTATAAAATTAATTATTCCTACTGTATACAACTGAAAATATTTTGTATACAATATTAATTTCATAGAGATTATATCACTTATCGGCATTTCTACATTTCTAGCACGGCGACGGCAAGCGACAGACCGGGTGCGTCGGCGTCGGTAGTACACAAACGGCGCAACAGACGCTTACCCACACGTCAAAGTTAAACGTTTACTCCGTCACAAGATGGCTGCCCTGTCTCATCAATGACTACCTCTGCGGTCACAAACGGCTTCACGATACCAGCGGCTCGAAGCCAGACTATTGCGTGAGTGTGATTATAATATTAGTGAAACTTGAATATACATAGTGATGATAGTAAGTTATTTATAGTTCCATTACTTGATAAGCTCACATTGACACAGACGTAACTTAATGAAAGAATGAATGATAAGAAAACTAACCCGAAAACAGATCTCTAATATATCTGAGATTTTTTTTCTGTTTTCATACCGTTAATAAAACGCACAATGAGCATTCAACACTTATGTTATTTATTTCTGGTAGTATAAAAAAATATGTATGTAGAAAACGGCTATCGTCCGACCAATGATATCTTGCCTTTACATGTAAAATGTAAATATAGCTTACTCTCGTCTGGAGCAGATGTTTAACTTTAATGCTGATAATAGTTTTTGGGAGTGCTTAGAATTAATTTTAACGTGGATTTTACTAGACAGCGTGTTTATGTGTAGACAATTAAAAATATGTTACACTCACTTGGCGTTCCCAAGGTTAACTAACAGTTGTGGGCGCCAAATGGGTATAGGTCAATAGATCAATATTGAAAATGGAGATCATTCTAAAATTTAGTGTCGAAATTATCAATTTGATTATTGAATAAAAGGTGTTATTCTAATTAAAGCAAGCAAGCAAGAAAAAAGCAGTAATACACAAATTAATATGAATATCTGAAATGCGATAGTAAGCCATAGTTAATTTTATCTGACTCTAAAATAATACATAAATATAAGTAGCCAAATTAAATATAGGTATCAATATTAGAATGGTTAAGATTAAATAGGAAATCAAAACGTACATTAATTGGGCTAATCATAATGACAAAAATAACTTTAAGGTTTTGTCTTTCTCTCTTCTCTAGTTACTGATAGTTTCGTGTGGCTATTTAATATTGTTCAACTACCAAATACTTTTGTTATTGTGACTAGTCCCTATATCTGCCACAAACACAGGTAAGAATTTCAAATATTCGATATGTTATGTGATTACATTTGTCTTTTTGAGTATGTCAAATGACCTATCATTACTATCAAATTCTGTATATTATTATCTAAATTATTTTTATCCTCAAAATTATTATTATAATAATTTTCTGTGTGGATTGATGTGATGTGATGACGATTCCAAAAATTTTGTTGGTGCTGTCTTCATTGTTTCGGAGCGAGTGTAGAGTGAGGTGCAAAAATATATTAATGTATACACAATGTATACAAATAATAATTATGTTTAACTTTTGTTCTGATATATAAAATAATATATGTGTGCATTATTATAACATATTGATTTAAATATTTCGAACTTATTAGTTCGTAGTTAGACGTTTTAGAGAGCTATGCCTCGAAGTGTCTAGTCTAGTATATTCGGTTGCTCGTATTATTTATTAATAAATGGAAAGACATTTTGTATCTCATTTAAAAAATAATTAACATGCCTGCTTAGTGGAGAGTTCTTATTAGTAAGTAGCTAAACAAAGTCCAGTATTAGTAACTTTTATGAGAATGGTTCATTGTTACATGATTCCATGTTATTGATTGCATTCCTTGTAAAATGTATTTTAGTGACTCATATTGATGGAAAATCTTAACAGTCCCCATTTTTTTTTTACTTTCTGTTGTACAATATGTGTGTTTATGACATCAATTACTAATGAATGCTGTATACTATAAAACACTATTACTTTTAACCAGTTTATGTCAAACACAGGCCCTGTCTCATTTTGTAATTAAAACAATTAGGCTTTTGTTGTGCACGAAACAAGCATTGAATATTTATAGATAATTTTAAAAAGTCGAATCCCATATAATTAACTTGTAATTATTATTTTTTAATTAATAGATAATATGAAAAAATAAATAGAAACTCAAACACGCAACAAATAAAATTAAAAACATGTAACGTGTTGATGTATTTTTGTTTTCAGATTCTATCGTATAAATGCAAATACCTACCTTATGCACTCTTTGTTGATGGTTGTGTATATAATTTTGTATACTTTGTAAGAAATGTATTTTTTTTTCGCTTTAACATTCCAATATTTTCCAAAACACGTGGCGAGGGCACTAATAATTTGCATGCTTAGCTAGCATGTATGTATATACCTTTCTCGGCATCATTGCATCATTGTGCGATGACTTTGAGGAATTCGAAATGATTTAGTTACTGGCAATTCCTAAATATTTTTTTACTAAAATTAATAATTTCTATTCCCTGCTTTGATTCGCATAGCTTGTATAAAACAGGGACTGTTTATGTTTGATTATTTTATCAATGCAAATTTTTATTAATATTTTAATTAGATTGTGTTTTATATTATAATGATAAAAATATAGGTAAAGAGTGGCGTTTATAGGTAATTAATAAATAGTGTGGATAGTCATGTGGAGTGGTACATTTAGTACAAAATATTGCTTAAACATTTTTGTAAGTTTAAGATTTCGTACTTGGAGAGCAATAAATAAATGAATGGTTAATTTATCGAGTTGTTTCAATTTTATTATTATGCATAATAATATTTAGTAAGTACATACAGGGTGTTAGTGTACTCAGTCTTATCCTTCGAACTACTGAGTCACCCAGATTCAGTAGTTCAGCACCATGAAGAGTCCAAATCCATAAAAAATACTTAATATCCTAAAAATATTTTTTATAATCAAAATATCCCGTGCGAAAAATTTATGCATCGTTACCCTACATGAACATTTGTATGAATGCGCAATCTGAAGCTTGAATTTAAGTAATGCACGATGCGCACTCTACAACATAAACCGAGTCCGACCGAGCAGGCCCGCCGGATCATGCGCACGCACGCAATCCCCGCGCTAGGTGGACTATTCATTGAGTAAGTAATCACTACGTGACAAACAGCGCATGGAAGCGACACACGTTTTTCTTTCTTTCTTTCTTTACACGTTGCCTCACTTACGTACGACGGCTATGATAGATAAGTAAACAAATTGAGAAGGTGTGTAAATACTATCGATATCGATTTTATTGCTCCAAACACAACACTAAACGTCTATATTTAAAAAAAAATGGCAAAGTCGTGACTTCGTCGTAGAACATTAGGCCTTCAGACCATAGATTTATCTATAAACTACAAAGGAGAAGGAGGAGGAGAAATCATGAAACGAAGAGCGTAAATTGGAACGAGTCCACTGTCAGTTTGACATGGTTTGACACTTCACATCAGTGAATTGACATTAAAAGATTTTTCAGATTTTTGACGTCATTCATTCATTCATTCATTTTCAATTTGTTCACGATTTTGTATTACCCATAGAGAAAGAAAAAATCTTCGCTTTAAAAAGAGCGTGCTACTTAGTGAAATTCTATAGGATTTGACAGCGAAAGACCTTATGACAGCGAGACCGTTTTCTAAGAAATAATGGATTTAGTGGATACGTCAAGTTTCCGTCGTTGGAATTTTTGAAAAATTATGAATGGATATAATTATAATTTAAGTTTTGTATAACAATTTCAGATGAAATGACTTGTGCTTTCAGCAACTGTGAAGTGCGCCGAGGATACAATCCCGAAAATCATACTTTCCACCAGTAAATATGAATCATTGATAAAAAATTGAAATCCAAATTTTATAAAATTTGTGAGTGAAATCGACTCCGATGCCAAATTGTACAGTAAATTTAGGACTTCCTTTGTGATTTGCAGCCATATATCAAAGTTTCCAATAGATTAATTCAGGTATTTTCAGTAAAATAAGAAACCGTTTCTTTACACTAGGGCTTGACTAAATGATGACGTCATCAGTATCGATAAATTTTTTGACTGATTTTTTTAGGTAACCGTAATTCTTGCACAGCTTCTTCTAAGCACTGGCCCACACAACTGGCCCGAAGCTGTGCTGTGGTAAGGTCTATGTTGGAACGTGTATAAGTGTTTCTAGAATGTCTTCATACATAAATAAATAAATATGTAATTTAACAAAAATGAGGTTGTCTTGTTTATCAAATAGAAAGTATTATGTAATTAAAAGTGCATTAATTTAATTATTTTTGTTTCAATTTACATGATTTATCGTAACCTCGTCGATAAAACTTGGACCACCATAAGATACACATCACTATTGAACGCACACATGTAAAGTAACTTTTTGGTTACGCTGAAAATCCGCGTTTGTCATTCTATACTATACTACTTTCTATGGTATTACCTACTGTGAATGTGAAATTCGATTAAAATTAAATTCGTACTTATTATCTTCTTCAGAATAGGCTTAATTTATTTGCAAAATGTTGCGGAGTATAACGTCATCGCTTATTCAATGTCGTGGAATAAAGCACCAAGTCAAAATCAAGTGGGTTCGGCCAGAGTATGTGCCCTCCTATAAACCTGAGAAATCTGGCGATCTAGAACCTATTTCTGCGTTCTCGCCTGATACATTAGGCAGAGATTACGCGTTCAGTGAAGAAATTAAGGAGTGAGTATTGTTATGCTCCCTGTAAAAGAGTTTTATAAATATTTGAATCCTAACCTATAAGTAAATTGTTTTCATGAATCTTTCTATGATTTGTCTAAATAACAAACAAGTATTTTTAGTGCGCCCGAAGCGGTCAAGAAGATATTTTCTGTCGCTCACCTCGGCCAAAAGGAATATAATGTTTTAGTGAAAAAGGATCTGATGGAAAGAGTGAAGAGGCACAAATATGACGACCATACAGCTGAAGCACGAAGTAAGTTTGTACTTAGTAAATAGAACAAAATAATAACATTTGAGGCTAAGAACTTGATCACACCAAAGGATCCGAATATAACCCGATCCAATGAATATAGCCATCCCTAACACACACCTACACGGCCTGGTATGAGTGACAGGGATGGCTGGCTATAATCATTGGATCGGGTTTTGTGTCCAGAGTATGGCCACTGATATCAGGTATATATGATGTCTAAAATGGTGCATATCTACCTAGTTGCAACCTATTTACTCTTGCCTTGCTTTATTTTTGCATGCATGCATTGGCTTACATAAAGAGAATGCTGCCTGCATTTGATTGATGATGAAAACAGTATTTTGTTATTTTTATGAGATCCATACAATGTATTAAGGAATTCCTGTTAATCATGTTGGTTGTTACAGTTGCTAGAATCACAGGGCACATCAGATGCCTTCAACTAACCATGGAGAAATTTCCTAAAAACATAAAGGCTAAGGTATTAAAAACTTATATTTCAATCTTTATTTACAAATGAATGTAGTTCCTAAATTGCAATTTACAACTTATGAACCATTTTATTATTATTAATTTTCATTTTAATTTATTCCTTGACTGCTGATTTCTTTCAGCAAACTTGCCAAGAGTTGATTGACAGGAGGAAGAAGTTATTAAAATTTCTAAGACAGTATGATTATAAGAAGTTCGAATGGCTATTGGAAAAACTAAACATTGAGTATAAGGGCCATCCAGAGTAAGTGCTAACCTATTGTGGACTTTAGAAACATGTCTTGGTCATAATTATTCATTTTATAACTATAACTTCCATTCTATTTACAGTACTTACAACAAGCTGTCCCGTAAAGAGTCACTGCGTAAACTGACAGAAATGCATTGTGATGATATTCGTAACAGCAAATTAGCTGATTACAGAAACCTATTAGAAAGTCAACAAGGGCCTTTCTTGAAGGAAAAACTTAAGGCCCTGAAGTTCATAAAAAGTGAACAAATTGAGCTTCAATTGCCAGTTACCGTAACGGACCAAGATATCAAAAAGGTAGAGAAACAACTAGAGGAATGGACAATAAAGGATGAAATTAAACAACAGGCCAAAAAGAAAAAGAGAAGTGTGTTGTTAGAGGATTCTGAATAAAGTATTTTGTAAAATAGTTTGTAGCAAAAATAAAATGGTCAACAGTTAACAAAAACTATTTGATTATTGTTTAGTTAGAATCCAGATAGAAAAAACAGGTCTATCATGAGTTCATGACATGAATCACAAATGCTTTGTTAAAATCAAAATGCAACCATTACATTTTTTAAACATTTATTACCAAATATTACATAATAAACTAATCTACGTAAAAATATAAGATAGCAAAATATGTAAATATTCAGTCAATTTGGACGGATAATATACGTCTAATGTTTTAATAGGAATTTCAAGTTATTTCAAATAAAATCAACACCTGGAAAAATGATAATTACAGGTCCTAAAGTTAAGTTCCTTAAATGGAAGACATACATAAAGTAAAATGTTTATACAGAAATTTCATATAATTTTTATGGCCATGTTACAATATTATAAAAAAAATATACCAGATTTAAGGGATATTTAACTACCTTGTATGTACTTACTAAAACATACTTAATTAACAGAACAAAAACCATTATTATATTCACAACATAGTAACATCAGACAACACGACCATATTCCTAGCTGCCCCATAAAGATAAAATAATCAGGATCTCAATGGGACAAATAGAAACAAGGAATACCAAATCTACTGATCAGTATCATGTTATGAGAAGTTTTGATTACATTTAAAAGTGTTTTAACATGCTAGTTTATGAATCCAACTCAAGTGTTTTGATTTTGATACTAGAATTCATCACATACATATTGGATACATTTGACTGTGGATACATGGAGTTACATTTCAACAGTCAAGGATTTAGATAAGTGCAATAACGCTCTTGTATGTGTATTTGTGATGCTGTCAATATGTACCAAAAAACTTATGCTTGGTAATGTTGCATCAAAATGGGAGTGGACATAACAAGTGGACGAAACGAAGTTCGCTGGGACTGCTAGTTTTTAATATTTGTGGTGCTGTGATTGGTCATTTGTGTTGAGCGTGTGTCTTTATCCTACATTGACAATTGACATCCAAAGTGCGTCGCCTGCGCACACGCGGTTGGAAGGAACCCTGAGCGGCGCTGATATAAAGTAGGTAGTAAGGAAGTTGTAGTAATAATAAATTGTAAAGAGCGCGTTACATAAATTTCGAATATATGCTATTTTTTTGAGATATTGAAATATTGAGACAGTAGCCTGTGATCAGAGTGCCGTGGTGTGCGGCGCGCGCGCATACGCCGTGGGAATGAACCCGGAGCGGCGCGACTTGGGCGCGTGGGCCCACAGCCAGCCCTCCACGGTTTGCTGCGTGAGGTCCGCGTATACCCACTCGCCGCGCTTCACTGAGAGGTCGTCTGGAGCTTGCGCCTGTGAAAGATAAAATAGATATATTTAATATTATTTATGCTATATATAATAAAGCTGAAGGGTTTGTTTGAATGCACTAATCTCAGGAACATAAAAAAACTATTCTAATTTTTATAACAGACATTTAGTAAAGAATGTGTATTAAAATTGAACAATGTGGGTAGCAACAAATATGTTTAAAAAAAACTACAAAATGGCACCCAACAATAGTTTGCGATAGACTGAAACAAGTTGTTTTAACTATATTAAGAAATGAGTATCAGGTGAATAAAAGTACAAGAATGAAAATAAAAATGGTGATTTCCATCAAGGCCGGTGGCAAGTGGCCGAATCTTTCTCCATAAAAAAGGTAAGCAACATATAATTTACCTTATAATCATATAGCATGACTAGCTCTGTCCCGTGGTACCGTCCGTCGCTGTCCTGTTGCGTCGTATTCAGGCTGTTCGGCGACATCATCGTGTTGTTCGCGTTCGTCGACGGCGGCGAATGTATCTGCTGTGTGCTGTCTTGTTGCGATGCTGGAATTAGTAATAACAACATACATATTTATTTCATCAAACCATTGATCCACTATTACTAGGGTATGGAACTGACACCACGAACAAATTTCGTGTTCCATGAATTGAGGCCACTTGTCATCAACTCATACAAAGGGTTTCATATTCGAAATTCTTCAAGATATTTCACAATCTTGTCGTCGTTTCTCTTACTTTTTTTTCATGGCATAGATTCTCTATACGTATCACATCTCACTGTAGAAAACACACATTTCCTGTCATACTTTAGGTTGATTTCCTCCTGACTTTTAATTTAGTTGAACAATTTATGCCAGTAATTAAATTAAAGAAGGGAGATAAACAAATTTTTCGATTGTGGTTTATTAAAAGTTTATTTATGTGTTGACCGTAACAACAGAATATATTATAGCCGTAACTTTGGACCACATACCAACAAATTAAAGTTGTATGTATGTCTTTCTACACCTAAACAAGTCAGCTGTGTTATGTGTTAAAACTAACATCATGATAATAAATAATCATAAACATTTGTGAAGTTATGCATATATTTTTGTACTGAACATTTTCAACATGAATAAATAAAAAATAGTCACCTTGTACCACAGCAGGATACACAAACCCTGATGGAATGAAACCTTCTTGCCCATCACTCCTTACTATCCAGTACCAGTCGGGGTCTTCTCTATTCAGCACTGAAAAAGTTATAAAATAAGAAATAATGTTTTAACTGGCAGTCTTATTGCAAGTGTGTGTAGATCGGAAGGGCAGCATATTGGTAGTATACGTGGTATTCATTGGTAGTACCTTAGGAAACTGACAATACAGCTGAATAAACAAAAATTTGGTGGTAAAAAACGATGTACCTATGGGATTAAATAAAATATAAACCGACTGAACTTTTACTAACAACAAACAAACAAACAGACAACACACCAATTGTCTGGTTTTGTGGTAAGTAATTTTCTTCCTTGTGTTATGAAGTACCAGACAACGATTATGACGGGGGTGTTTCTCATAAATACTTAAATACATATGACATCCATGACTTAGGTACAAATGTTCGTGCTCATTACACAAACATTTGCCCCCTGCGGGATTCGAACCCGCGAAGGCCGGCGTAATAGTCAAGAGTGCTAACCAATACACCAAACGTGTTGTTGAATGTGCCTAAATAGTGTTAATTATTACACTATTTAGGTACTGTTGAAGTACATTTTGAATCTTTTTAAGTGTATTCTGCCTTATGTTTTTTCTCAGCTGAGAAGAAGATTTACAAGCATGTATCCTCTCTCCTTTGACTTGTTACAAAATATATTTTTTTACTATAATTAATAATTACAAACCTGTGACAAATTCTCCTCTTTCTACATCCACATCGTTTTCATCTCTTGCAGTGAAGGTATAGAGGACTACATATCTCCCTGAGGGGTCTTTACTGAACGGACACGCCTCTCCTTCACTGCCTAACTCTGAATGGCCATCGTTTGTTGCACCATCAGAAACTGATAACCTGCAAAAGAAAGATAAAACGCTGAGACAAGAACAGGAAAAGCATCTACTATTTGGTAAAGCCAAGAGTAGCAGAGAAAAAGTGGCAATGTCCCATTAAGACAATCTAAATAAAAATAGTGAAATACGTACTGTGAAACATCTCTATGCGTCATATCTGTAGGAGATCTACTCCTTGGCAATTTCTTCTTCAAGTCATGATGTTCACATGGTGCACAATATGAATGTGGAATGAAACCTTCTCTTCTTGACTCTGCTACTATCACATATACCCAGTCATTTTCTCGATATAATACATTTACAATTTGGCCACGCTTAACCTGTAAAATATACATCAGATGGTAAATGTGAATGCCTAAAGATACATTCAAGTCTTAGGGTTCCATAGACTACCAGCAGCAGCATACACAAAAGCTTGTCGATAAATACATCCATGACCCGATAGCACATCCAATTAGCTCCTTAGAAAATGCTATGACAATGGTTGGTTATTTACCTCTAGTTCATCATCTACACACGGTGCAAAATCATGCAACACAACCATTTTGGAGTCGGGACTGAGTCCATGCTCTTTTTCTATTCCAACCCTGACCAAAGTCTCGATGCTAGCTGAGCCTGTGATGCGGCCCATGCCAGGACTTAGTCCTGAGCCGGGCCTGGATAAGTCTTTGTCTGAATCTCCACTGCTTGCTGTAATTCAAAATGTATGTTTATTATGGTCTATGTTTTCTCACTAGGGAAATAAATATTGTTTCAGGTTGGTAAGGCACTAGTGGTAAGTAGTAATTACTAATTAAATTAATGTGAATAAAAATCATGCTCTGTTATGTGCACGTAATTTTGAATTGTGGTGTAGGTACATAAGTTGACTCTGAAGACGAACCTAACAAACTTAGATTTAAATAAACCAATTTACAGGTTACTTGACTTATTATTGCATGTAGAGTTTAATTTTCATTTCTATAGATATGGTTAGTTTTGTAACAAGTACACCCAGAAAGAAAACAGGAAATAGGATTGGCTTGACAAAACCAACCTGTTGAGTTACAAAATGGAATTGAACTATAATGAATTATACTAATGATCTCGCGGCCGGGTCTCTGTGATCTTCAAAGTTGTTTGTCAGGACGAAATTCATATTTATAATTATATAGAAAGTCAAGAGGTCATTGACTCAAATCTTCGAGACGAAAGCTCATAAAAACTTACATTTCTTCTTCTTTCCCCTTCTGATTCTTACTGGACATAAGAATGCCATAGTATTTTACACTTATTTTAACACATTACAGTCACAATTTATATGAATTTTATGGGTTTATTTCAATAATCTTTGTTCAGAAAACGATTTTCACACGGTTTCTACCTGTCAAAAAAAGTTCACAAAACAAGTTTTTTAAGGCCGATCCGATGCGTTTCGATTTTGCACCACACTACTTATGCTCAAGAAAGCTTTTCTCATAGAAAAACAAAGATTTACGCTCGACAGTAAAATAAACGTTTTTAAAATTATATGCAACTGTCTAAGTTATTCATAGGTGCTGTATATCGTTTATTTTTATGAGTTTTTCAGTTTCATGAAATTAAACAGGATGATAATCAATGATAAAACAAAACGTTTTTACTAATCTGTGTTAAAAGCTCTCCTCTCAATGAAATGATCAGTGGCTCTCAAAGCTTTCCTTATTTTCAGCATCCGTATCCGCATATTATCCATTTTCGGCGTATAATAATTCAACTGAAACCCAGGCAAAAACATTGCTACTTTAAAACCAATGTAGGTAGAGTTTCTTCTTGGCTGTCTGTGAGTCAGCGAGATAGGCCTCCGGTTGACAATAGCAGTGGCGCGGCATTAATGTTTCTGTAAAATTTACCGGTTTTACTTTTCTTTAACTGTATTTTAGGTAATTTCATCTGTCACTAGAATTAATCAATCATGCTGTGTATACCATTTATGGATTACCGTCTAGTCTTAAAAAGAGTATATATTGTATTATATTAAGTGCATGTTTTGATTGTAATCTGTCGGTGTACCTAATAATAAATAAATAAATAAATTAAGTTAGGGTAGGTAGGGAAAAGTAGGGAGGTACCTATGTAAGCCTTTAGTCCCATCTGTCACCTTCAACCTTGCACCGAGTTGGTGGTTGGCACCCTTTATTCCCATCTGCCCCCTTCAATTTCTTGTAAGTACTTGCCTACGTAAAAATTACTTAAATTGAGAGATATTATAAGGTGGTGGTATTATGGCGCCCTTATTAAAAGACACATTATTCCTTCCAAAGTTTAAAAGGATGATATTTATTTACTTGCAGAGCTAGTCGTGTTTATTCAGACGAAATGAAAACAACTCTTTCTATAGAAAAATCTTTATTCAAATATGAATCGATCAAATTCAAAAGCAGTCATTAATCTGTTTAACATCGTAACTGCAACAAGATTACATTTGGCACCTTATTTAACATTACCGTATAAAATTAAATACATATAACTTTATATCTTACACAACATTTAGTGTAGATCAATGATGTTATAAAAGTACTTAAATTACTTTTAAAACATCATTGGTGTCGGTACAGCAACAACAGCAAGTATCATGATTACTTTACCTAATAAGTAAGATGTATAGTTTATTTTTGTTTTTATAGTATTTTGTCACCATACAAACTTATTAATATCAATTGCATTTGTAAAAAGCAACAAAAAAAGAGCAAATGTTGCTTTTTACAAGTGCAATTTATATTATTAAGTAAGATGTACTTATCCATAGCATATTATCTATAAGGTAAATGAAATATAGCAAGTACCTACATTAGTTAGCCGTTTAGACTACGGGAAAGCTCTTTAATTTTATATAAATTGGAGGACATGTTTAACAACAAAATTAATACAGTTTTATTAAGCAAGATTCATATTGTTTACCACCATATATTAAAAGAACAAGAAATAAGATTGGATCGATAGAAATAATAGATAGTACCTAGCTATTGTAGGCCGTATGATGTAATATATTTATTTACTACGTGAACAAAGTATTAGTTGAACGCGAAATTGAGATCTTCTTGCCTGTGGGCCACAGGGGCGCGGGGGAAGGCGAGAGCGGGTTGCGTTAAGGGTGCGGGTGCCGCAGATACACCCCCAATTCTCAATGAAGCGTTTTACCTATAATGGAAGTATTTAAGTACCTAACACTACGTTCAACTTTTTTTTACTTTTAAGATTGCGAAGGAATAAGTATATTACAAAACAAACAATGTAGATCAGAAAGATAAGAGGGTAAATACATAATTCGACATTTTACTTGCAAGCACATCACAAGGTTACAAATCTGATTTGCAACTTTTTTATGTTAAGGTAGCACCATTTATTAAAAAGAAAGTTCTTCAACAAGGTTTTTATTGAAATCATGCTTCTATATCATATCATATATAACAGGACAGGGTGCTATGAAGAATGTGATTAGATCGTAATCAAGTAAGATCGTCGGCAAAGGCCCTTGACAAAATTTAAAATACTTATCGGCCGGTTGCTAACTCTGGCAATAAAATATAACTCGTTTGGAACTAATAAGATTGTATATTTCGACAATCGAGGAAAACTTCATCGATAAACTTTTTGACTGGCATGAGGAACAAAAATTAGATTAGACCTTCTCACTTATCTTTCAACTAAATGTGCTGTGTATCCGTCAAAGAATGCCATTGCTCATGACGGTGATCGGGAAACTTGATGCAGTCCATCCAGTGTTTTAGCCTTCTCCCCTTACTGCTGGCCCCTAAAACCAGGCTGCCAAGAAAATCGTTAGGTTTCCCGTAGTCCTTGTCCCAAACTGTCAACGTCAGATTTTGGCGGGAAAGCTCGGTGGGACGCGTTTCAAAGAGGAACTCTTCGTTCCAAACTGGGTTGAGGTTACGCCATTTTATCGATGTCTTGTGCTTTTTGTGGTACGGGTCCGGGTCTAGGTGTCTGAAAAGAAATAGTTATTTAATCCTATACTAAAAATGTAAAGCAAAGACCATTGGGCGCGTGGCTCAGCGGTTAGAGGGACGCATTATAAAGCGAAGGCTGCACCAGAGGTCCCGGGTTCGATTCCCGGGTCAGGCCAAAAATATGTACCTGAGTTTTTCTGTTCAGAAATTCTCAGGGTAGCCCGGAGTTTGGAAGTTGGCGGTGTTTCACCCCCGTGCCTCGGAAATCACGAAAAGCCGTTGGTCCTGCGCCTGATCTCTCTCCGGTCGTGTCAGATTGCTGTCCTATTGGGCTATGAGAGTGAAAGGAATAGAGAGTGCACCTTTGTTTGCGCACACACTTGTGCACTATAATATGTCCCGCGCAGTCGGTTTAGTCGTTGTGACTGGCCACCGTAGTCGAAATCGGCTAGGGGGACTATTAATATTATTTTCTTACCATCGCCAAGAAGCCAGAAGTTCGCACTTACAATTTGACAAAAGGATCCGAATATCCGTTGCTGTCTTGTGGAGGTAAATCAGCGCCTCTGCACACTGTCACCACCAGAGCTCGCCGCTTGGTGTTGTAGCACAGGGCCAGCAAGACCCTAGGACCCGTGGGTTCTGATCCTGAGGACCCGGAGAGGGCAAGGCGAAGCTGTGCTGGAGATTTGGCGCAATCACGGAGTGATACTGTGGCTGAGCCCATTTCGTCGCAGCCGTACCTGTTGATTGAAAACAATATGTGTTATGACAATATTTTGGTGAGAATAAAATTTATTTAATTAGTGCTTAAATAGATAAATTACTTTACTGGAAATTCAGGTGGGCCTTGACTAACCTGTCATCATCAAATAGGACAATCTCCAGAGATTTGACAGAGAGATCAGATTCCGTGATGCCGAAAAAATGCAGTGTCTCGTTGAACTCAGGGTTTTTGGTCTTGTGCACTGTTTTCGTTCGTAATCTGTTGGAGTATGTGCCTTCTGGAAAAAATACAAATCCCGAATTTAATTACCACATTAAACATCAAGCAGGACTTTATGAAGGACTAGCGGTTCCCTGCGACTACGTGCGCGCGTTTTGAGTTTGCTCCCTCTCCTCCGGTCACACCGTGATGTTTAAAAGCCTTAAGCCTTCCCCGATAAATAAACTATCGAGCACAAATATTATTTTTAAAATCGGCCCAGTAGTTCCTGAGATAAGCGCGTTCAAACAAACGAACAAACTCTTCAGCTTTATAATAGTAAGTATAGATTTAATAATCCTCGAGGACTTACCTCTGGGCAAAACTTCCAGCCTACAAAAAGGGTCAGAGAGTCCTGTCATGTCCATGCCTATTAGACCTCTAGCCCTTAACACTGTGACAGCTAACGACGACGTGGCATTATCATAGGCAAGTTTGATTTCTAAAGTGCCAAATCCCGCGTCTGGAATCGTGGGTGTTCTTTCGACTTGGGTGGTAGGTTTGGGCATTTCTTTTCGTATGCTGCGAAGGCTGTATGCGCTGCCTTTGCTGCCTGTTCGCTTGAGGCCCGCTAGGGGGCGCTGGTTCAGGCTATCTGTCCTGTGAAGGCTGAGGCCGCTGAAGCCGTGGGAAAGGATGTCGGTTTCAGACCATTCGTAGTGCGTGTCCTGTAATTAGGGAGAAAAGTACGAATAAAGTTTTTTACTTGTCAGGATTTGAGTTATTAGGAAAAAGAAAGAAAATACCACCGTTTAAATGCAGCAGCAACTACGATTTTTTTGTAGCTTAAACAAACAAAACTGTTTCTGTTGTGTTATCGAATGGCTTATCGGAAAATGCTATAACCAATGTCCATAGGAATAAGTGTTATCATCATCATTTCCAGTACTTATTTCCAGATCATCTGGGGTCGGGTCTCCTAAAACATCTGCGCACAGAGAGCTCTGTTCTGGATGGATGGGAATAAGTATTATGTTATTCAAATATTACTAGGAGATCTAAGAAGTAGGTCAAGTAGGTCGGGTACTTATATCTCATTCACGCAGTTACCAAAGGTTCTGACGTCATATTTTTCACATTGTTTTATTTGATCTCGAAGGTGGGGGTAAATACACGTATCAGATGAGGGGGAGAGTGTTCGTAAGAGAGGGTTTAATTATATCCTTGAACTACCTACTCAACGTTAGTAATCACCCAGTGCCCACAAACCACAAAGCCTCTCCTACGCAACAGAACAAAAATAAAAGTGCCAATAAAATCCAATTGAGTACTATTTTATGTCATCAATAAATGGTTGATGTCAATGGGGGTTTTTATGGAATAAACTTGAATGTGTGAGACAATGAAGCCGTTTGGAATTTGCTTCTCTATTAAGTAAAGTTATAAGGCTTCAGTCAGAAATAGATAGGGTGAGGGGAGTTAATAAAAACCTAAAATAATACATTACATATATCTAAAACATTTTCTCATCAACAATTTGCATTTGGTAGTGGAAACATCTGAATCAAAGAACCTCACGCCTGAAGTCGTGAAATTCTTACGACTAAGACGTCCATTATTTATTAGTACTTATTATCAGTCGGTATAAAAAGATGCTTATTTTTCTCGGATTCTAAGTCTACATCAGACTAAAAAATATCATCCTTCCACGTAACATACAGAACAATTTTCATGTCATTATTTTTTGCTATTGCCCCGTTTTTCTCCCACCGTGATTATATCGAAAAGCACTAGGAAATTGAGCTTTTATTGTTGGTCGGTTAATTGCATTCTATTCATCTCTAATATATGCCAAATACTTGAGTTCCTGCCTGCCTGATTCGCCATGACGTATTTTTTTTTATTTGGGCCAAAAATCTAGGTACTTAGAGTTTCTACATATAAAAAGGCAGCGGTAAGTAACCCCGCTCGAATGATTGCATTTGAAAAGTTACTACTCTGTCTACAGCTGTTAGGTAAGTATTTGTCCTACAAACATATGAATGCATCTACCACCCGTTTCCCTCAGTAGGTATCTACACTGTGGCTATTTGCGTCAAACACAGGATCTGTCTCCTTGACCCAGTTATCTTCGTGATATGACCGTATGAGAGGCAATGCATTTTAATATTTTATTTACTAAGAACCTTTCACGGGAGCAAGTTATGTTTTTATGAATAAATAGAAAAGGTTTGCTTTAATTTAGGACAATTAAGCTTGATTTGGAATTCAGCTTTTTGATTGCTTGATACACTGAGTTAGGTAGGAGATAAGAAAACTTTTTTTATAAACTACCTAACCTTATCTTGATAAATGCTTTGATAAAAACAATATTTACCCTCTCATTTAAAGAATAATATATCAATGGAGAAAATCAAGCTTTTTTTAGCTTCACCTATTTACATCTATAGGACCGAAAAGAATGTAAAGCGATCCACATAAACATGGGAAAATAACCTTATAACCATGTTATAAGAGGAATTATACATGGAAAATTTAACCTTTTCCTACCGCATAAATTATTAAATTTGCCCACGCTAAGGCTTCAGAGGATATTAGAGCAAAAATTGCGAATGCCGGAAGATCTGAAGTACAATGAAAATGGAATGGTCATCAACCGATATCTCGTCGAGACGACGCGACCTCAATTAGGCGTGAATCAATAAAACTTGAATGAACATCCCCTTCCCATAGCGAGCACCATGGCGCATATTACATAACCAGTCCATGGCCATTCAGTCCCTAGTCGAAATTCTATTTTTCTTTGCTGGTCGAACAATGTAAACAATATAACTTATAAAGTAATATCAGTAAATAAAATTATTTATACGATTTCAATGATTCAACTATTTGATTTGATCTCAGTGATCAACGATGACTGGCCTTAGTATGTGAGATTTGTGTTAATTTGATTTTAAAATGAATTATTGCGTTAAAAAGGAATTCAAGATTGTTTACAATATTAGACAAGCAAAGATAAACTTTATAGATTAAAGACTATAGATTCAAGTGTCCAGACGAGACGTGATCACTTTTCGTAATGGCGGCTATTCATAGTGACGCACGGGTAGGCTGACCACTCGATAGATGGACGCGTCTTTTAAGAGTTATTATTACATGATGATTTATTATTGTGGTTGTTGTAGAGACCCTCATTTTTTTATTTAAAAGCTTGCTCGAACTTACTAAGGTCTCGAAGTCTAGAATATGGTAGGTACCATGCCGTTCGAAAAAGAATTCGAAATTGTACAACTAAAGTCTATTTATCGCCGGGATAATGATATTAGAACAACCAGGATTGGTAATTTTCAATTGTCTTAATTATTATCAATTTCAACCCTTAATGATATTTTTTCCTTAATCAAAGTCGGACTATTATTATTTATCAAGGCAACGTCACGTGTCGTGGCCATCATACTCTTATTACTTGGCGAGTCCTCGACGACAGGTGACCCTAAGAATGGTTTCCAATTCACTGACTGATATGCTGACCCTCACGGACTCGATACATGATATCTTGATGGAGGTATCTTCGATTTCCAAATAACTCTGGCTGAATGTAAGTTCCAAGTGACAGGTAGGATGATGTAATGAAAGCCTATGAATAAGATTTTCAGACTTACAAGTTACACGAATAATAAAAACTAGCCAAGTGCGAGTTGGCCTCGCGCACAAAGGGTTCCGTATCAACTTAACTATTTTGTCATATACCTACTTACTAAAATTGATTCTGTAAGTATTTTTGATTGAAAAACATGTTCATGACAAATTATAGCTTTCTAGTACCGACATACGGACATGGCGAAAGTTGTTAAACTACGGAACCCTGAAAATAGGGGCCTTTAACAGGAAAATAGGATTAGTGACAAGTGAAGGTTACAGAAAATATTCAGGTCTTTATTATTTTTATAAATTGGAGCAGTTTATTTCCCGAATATTTACATGTGTGCTTACTCTGAAACAATGAGTTTTTCGTTTATCTTATATTTTTATTTTCATTTTAGTCTCCGGATTTGGCCGGATTAACCAATCGGAATGAGTGAATATCAATTGATTTCGTTTTGCGACCACATTCAATGTGTTTTGTGGTCAATATGGCAATTTCATACCGCCTTTTGTTAAATTGATGAATGGATAAAACCTTGTTTACCAATGATTTACGTACCTGGCGTTAAAAATAACAAATATAGAAGCTTATAAAGTTCCTATAAATGTCGTACAATTCAAATAATTGTTAACTTTTATGTATTTTTTTAGTTTTTTTGACTTGACAAATATACTTCAGTGAAAACTAATAAATGTCTCTTTCTTGGTTTATTAGCTTATGTTCGCCACAATCAAAACAAACGATTGCAGTTGCAACGTTTGTTTACAAAGAAAAATGATGAAAATAAGAAAGTAAATGAAAAGTAAACAACAAACAATAGAATCCTACTTGCCCTCGCACGTTTTTAATTACGCGTCCCGTTGATAAAGTTTTTCCGATTTGTGACGTTCGTAAGGACGGAAACGATACTTTCTGATACTCAAGACTGAGTTTTCTTGTTACTTTTCCACCAGAAGATAACTTTCAGCTAAGCGACCGAAGTCATTCGTCAACTCGCGGGCTATAAAGTACCGCGAGTTGGTACATTTTGATTTTAAAAAAGCAGTCGTCATCTCGCGGATCCCTCAAAGTACGTCTACACAAAAATGGTATTGGAACCAAAACAATATAATTTATTATTTTCCGTGGCTTAGATAGAACTCTTTTGCTGATACGGTTAAAGTATTGACTATCTAGAAAACTTTTCGAACCGACAAAAGGTTTTTCGGGATCTAATTTTTGCGTCACATTTAAGCTTTTTTACTCATTTACGCCCATCTATCTATTAATAATAACCCTATGGCTATTTTTATCGTATCGGCTGTCAGTCGCAGGGTCGGTGGTTGACAGTCCCTACGGGACGTGAGATGCTATTTATTACGCTAAGATTGTTCACTATCCCTTAGAATAATTGGACACTGTGCCTTTATTATGGTGATTTTTTTTTGACCTTCAGCCAAGATTTGTCTTATAAACCTCCTACGATAAATAGTAACTTTCGAAAAGTACGGACATTACATGTACATAGATATACAATACATATCTGTATGCACTATGCACATTTATTTATTTATTTTACTAGGTCTACCAACAGTTTCATGCATCGATAAAAGTCTTAAACTACAATTACATTACATAGGAGAAACACACTATTCAAGTTTCTAAATTCAACATTTTCATAATATTTTTCTCATTTTGAATACTTTTTTTTATACGCTTTCAAGTTAATGATTTCAACTGTAATGAAATATTGCAAAACCATTTAACGAATTCGCAGAGTTCTGTTTTTATTAATTAGGGTGGGAAATATGGAATTGCAGAAAATGCTTTCAGTTCAGTGTAATGAAATATCAAATAGTAAGTACCTATTATAATATCGATTTTTGCAATACAATTTTATTCACAGAATTATGGTATAGTCCGTTTTTCTTTGCTAGTCGAATCTTTAAAGGCTAATATTTTAATAACTTCAGTTAATAATATCAGTGCATAAATAATCTCGGTGTTCAACGATGACTTGCCTATGTAGGTTGTGAGTTCTGTGTTTATTGTTTTAAAACAAATTATTTCATTAAAAAGAAATATCAACATTGTTGAAAATATTGGACAAGCTAAGAAAAAGACTTTATGACTAAACATTCTTCTTTTCTTCAACTTAAGAGCTGCGCTCTTGTTGGTGGAATAATGGCCATTCTTTTCTTTTATACGCCTTCTTCTTGACCTCCTGGAACGACGCGACACTGACTTTTTCCTTCATTTTGGTCAAAATAACTTCTTCTAGGCCTTCCTCTTCCTCTCTTTTCTTCTACCTTTCCTTCTATGATATTCTCTAAGATCATTTCTATTATTATTTTCAAAATATTCCTTTCCTCATCTACAATCTTTAACACTTCTTGGTTTGTTTTTTTCTAAGCTAAAACATTTTAGACTCTTAACATTAAGGAAAAACTAAACATTAGTTATATAAATTCCATCTCGATACCTTCACGCGTCTCTGTGAAAAAGAGTAGGGACAGACAGACGGACAACGAAGTTATAAGGGTTCCGTTTTTTACCTTTTGAGGTACGGAACCCTGAAAATTAGGTATTAAAGTTACACTTTAGAATCATAGTAACGATGAATCGTATTAATAAGTGGCCAATACGCAATGTTTCTATTTTTAGCGATAAGGTGTTTCCAACACAATTTTAATGCAGACCTTGGACTATCGAGATGTTTACCGTTTTCCATAACAAGGCAATGGTAATGAGACGTCAGCTTGGATATCAGGTGAATATTCAAATGAAAGTAAACAAATCGGATAGAAACATTGTACGACTTTGTCAGGAGAGCCTTTATGAAAAACTTTTAATTTTTCTCATTAAAGGTCTTTGGGCAGATTCCGCCCACGGCTACTTTTCGGACTGTGAGTTATATTTTTTTGAATTTATATCAGTCTGAATAATTGGGGAATTTATTTTACTTTATTAGTAGTTACAGATTACAGAATTACATTAAGTAATTTTTTACCGTTTTCGGTAAAATGTATGATGTCAACTTTTTAAATATTTTAAGTAGAATTTAGTGCGTTGTGTGCTATGTTCTAAAACACGATATAATCACGCACTTACATACTTACATACATACAAACATACAGGTTAAACAGAAAACCTCCTCTTTTGTAGCCGGTTAAAAACCCATACAAATCTACACACTTTTTCCTTTAAATTTATATACGGAAAACCTACACTTGGTTGATTTTAGGTAGGTTTTTTATCTAGTCGCCTGACTATTTAATTACCTAATTTGGCTAAAGGTAATTGGTTTTCATTTATTTATCCAGAGGTATAAACGAATTTCTATTTGATCATGAACTGCTGACATTTGACGCGCAATGTAAATGAAATCAATCTGATAGGCAGAATTTTCCCCTACGAAATTCCACATAATGAAATTAATGCTGGGTACAAGTACAATCATACGATTGTATTATTATGATATTATCAAATGTAGCTTTTAGGCATCGGGATTCACGTAGGTAATGATAATATTGATTCTTTTTTCTTTCGTGTCGGCAACGCATGGATCGCCCATGTGCCGTAGTAAAATGATTCGCCAGCCTAGCCATTCCGTTACGGTGGCTAGCTGTTGATAATATTGCTAATGTAACATAATATATTTATGTTTGAAAAGATAAAATTACAATACAAATATACTACTTGTTTTGTAATAAATACGGTGCTTGCTTCATAGTACGTATTGATGAGAGAATACAGTTAGATTCCTGTACGTCACTTAATTAAGGTTTCCAAGAAAAACAAATGTCTCCAGTCCCAACCTTTAACTTCGCAGGAAAGTAAACACGCAAGATAAATGATCTGAGAATAATAAATCCGTCAGTTATTTCCAGGTATATTGAGCGAAACACATGCCTAATTAAACAAAAGAAATGTTCATGATGTGAATTGGTGCTGGAGATTTTTCTTGGTAGCCATTTTGTTTATTATTTAGCTTTGTGGAAGGTTTTCGTGAAAAGTGAGGATGAAATAAAACCAGGCGGTTGATAGTTTGAATTTCTCAAAGTAAAAGTATTCGTGAATACGAGGATCATTTCTAATCTACCTCAGTTACACCAGTGAGTTGTTATTACTGTATAGAGAAGCCATGCCAAGCAAAAAATGTGTCGCAAATACGACGACAAGATTGTGACGTATTCCTTGAAATTTGAATTTCGAATATAAAACCGTTGGTATGAGTTGATGGCAAGTGGCGTCAATTCATGTGGCACGAGATTTGATCGTGGTGTCAGTTCCATACGCTAGTAATAGTACAATAGTTACACACAGTTTATTAAGAGTGTGGCGATAATTTTTTGCGACTTGACTTTGCTGAAATAGGATAGTTATTTTTTTCAGGTGACAATAAGTCCGGTTGATTGATGAATCCCTTGCGATATCCGGATTGTACGTCTCGAAGGACCAACTTTGTTTAACGTGTCTACGATTACGACTCGTACCGTCTCTCTCATTCAATCGAACATCTCAGGTGAGTAAAAGTGATAGCACGTATGTTGGGCTATTCTTTAAAGAAGAGTAGAACCTCAATCGTTTATTTTCTTTTTACGGTAGAGCAGATTTAGCGTAATGGGGATAAATGATTGTACAGTTTTAATTACAAATATTTTATTCGATATATCCTACTAAGTTGTATGAGGCAATCTTTTTCTTATAGATTACTACAAAAAGTTGATAAAAGTCGGTGAAGGTCGTGAAAAAAAGCTCTTGTTGTCACATATAACAAAGTGAGAATAATATTTTATGAAGGAATTAAACAAAAACAGTTACAAAATGTATTTTGTGAGTACTTATGCATAATAATAAGGAACTGCCAGACTTAGGCTTAATTTGATATTCATGAGAGGTCTCATTCTAAAATGTGATATCAAAGGAAGTTAGGGAACTGGACACGGGACATCTTTTGTGAGTAATTAATGTTTGAAGCAATTACTTGGCAGGCTTTACTTTTCTATTTAAGTGGACTAGACGCCTTTAGAAATATTAAGATTATACAACTGATTATTTATTTATTTATTTAACTTGCACGTTGGTCCGGTTTGACAGAGTGCAGGTTTTGAATCCTGCCCGTGCGTTAAGTTTTTGGTTTCGTATTTAATTGAAGTCATAATATAAAATAAAAAAAGCCCCATCAAAATCGGTCCAGTAGATTCTGAGATTAGCTCGAACAAACAGACAGAAAGACAGACAGACAGACAAAAAATTCAAAAAAAATATTTTTGGTATCTATTACGTGTAAGAAGCCCCTCAGTGCAATTTTCTTTGGCTCAGAATAAAATGAACGCAGCATCAAAACGCTTTTACACAAAACAACATTGTTATTATTTTAGTAAAATAACGGATATCACATCGATTATTGTTTATCAGTATTTGAGGAATCAAACACTACTAATTAACTTCCTATAGAAAGTCACGGCCACAATGATATACTTTTTGTAAGACTTTTCGCATTTATTTTTAAAATGTAGTAGGGTTAGTTATTATTATATACATGTGTACTGGCGATTTAAACCAAAGCATTCGTCTTGTCAACCATACAGGATGATTTCCGAAAAAAATTCAATTAAAATAATCTGAAACATCTGATAGTTTTACTGTACCTATTTATTGTTAAGTAAAGTCGCTTCAGCATGAAAAACGAAAGATGTAAATTCTTAAGATCTTTGTAACTGTATTCTAGCAAATAAAGACATACTTACTTACTTACATAGTTAATGAATGGGCTGATCCATAATGTCATTCTATTTCTTTTATACGTAGAAAACACAGTAAACTGTTTTTACAGTAACTACAGAATAGTACTTAACAATAAATAGGTAACAGTAAAACTATCAGATGTTTCAGATTATTTTAATTGAATTTTTTTCGGAAATCATCCTGTATGGTTGACAAGACGAATGCTTTGGTTTAAATCGCCAGTACACATGTATATAATAATAACTCACCCTACTACATTTTAAAAATAAATGCGAAAAGTCTTACAAAAAGTATATCATTGTGGCCGTGACTTTCTATAGGAAGTTAATTAGTAGTGTTTGATTCCTCAAATACTGATAAACAATAATCGATGTGATATCCGCGATTTTACTAAAATAATAACAATGTTGTTGTGTGTAAAAGCGTTTTGATGCTGCGTTCATTTTATTCTGAGCCAAAGAAAATTGCACTGAGGGGCTTCTTACACGTAATAGATACCAAAAATATTTTTTTTGAATTTTGTTAGCTGACCGTGTCTTTCCTGGGTAGGCTTTTTGCAGCGGAAACCGACATCCACGCGGGCGGTGCCGCGGGCGATCGTTAGTTTAAATTATATTGATTTTTGAAAGTTTCTGTCGTGGCCGTCATTTCGTAAAAAGCCAGTGAGCCACGCTCCATAGTAAAAATTCGAAAGCTCTTTATCTTTATGGCTCCTAAGTACTTATTTACATGAAAAATAAAGCGGGAGTAAGTAGAGACCGTATCCCGTAGGAAAGGTTAAAAGAATTCGGCATCTATCCCAATTTGCTAATGATGTTAACCTACCTACCTAGGTTCCTACGCAATAGAATTGAACATAAAATGCTTATTGCTGTGTGTTAGTTCTTTCTTATTTAGAGGTAACCAGCCGTACAACCATTTCTAGTCGCCCTTTCGACGCAGTTTTTTAAAGTGTCTGGATGGTTGTTTGGGAAGATTTTCGTGTCGTAATTAGAAAAAAAAAACATCAACACCATTTTCTTTCACATGACACGAAATTGCATTGTGAATCGATTTCATTCAATTTCATAATTCGCTCTTGAATAGTGAAATAGTAAGTACAGAACAAAAGTTATTATGTAAAAGCTAAACAGATACTTAAGCTTAGCCTTCAAATGTGAACCTAATAATATCAATTCCGTAATACCTAATTTCCCATAACAAAACAGCTCATCAAAGTTTCGTCGCAATCAGATGAACGATAAGAGCACACGAAGAGTAAACAAACAAACTGACAGACAAAGTTATGAACACATTGTATTATATGTACAATGTGTTCATAACTTTGTCTGTCAGTTTGTTTGTTTACTCTTCGTGTGCTCTTATCGTTCATCTGATTGCGGCGATATCACATCGATTATTGTTTATCAGTATTTGAGGAATCAAACACTACTAATTAACTTCCTATAGAAAGTCACGGCCACAATGATATACTTTTTGTAAGACTATCGCATTTATTTTTAAAATGTAGTAGGGTTAGTTATTATTATATACATGTGTACTGGCGATTTAAACCAAAGCATTCGTCTTGTCAACCATACAGGATGATTTCCGAAAAAAATTCAATTAAAATAATCTGAAACATCTGATAGTTTTACTGTACCTATTTATTGTTAAGTAAAGTCGCTTCAGCATGAAAAACGAAAGATGTAAATTCTTAAGATCTTTGTAACTGTATTCTAGCAAATAAAGACATACTTACTTACTTACATAGTTAATGAATGGGCTGATCCATAATGTCATTCTATTTCTTTTATACGTAGAAAACACAGTAAACTGTTTTTACAGTAACTACAGAATAGTACTTAACAATAAATAGGTAACAGTAAAACTATCAGATGTTTCAGATTATTTTAATTGAATTTTTTTCGGAAATCATCCTGTATGGTTGACAAGACGAATGCTTTGGTTTAAATCGCCAGTACACATGTATATAATAATAACTCACCCTACTACATTTTAAAAATAAATGCGAAAAGTCTTACAAAAAGTATATCATTGTGGCCGTGACTTTCTATAGGAAGTTAATTAGTAGTGTTTGATTCCTCAAATACTGATAAACAATAATCGATGTGATATCCGCGATTTTACTAAAATAATAACAATGTTGTTTTGTGTAAAAGCGTTTTGATGCTGCGTTCATTTTATTCTGAGCCAAAGAAAATTGCACTGAGGGGCTTCTTACACGTAATAGATACCAAAAATATTTTTTTTGAATTTTGTTAGCTGACCGTGTCTTTCCTGGGTAGGCTTTTTGCAGCGGAAACCGACATCCACGCGGGCGGTGCCGCGGGCGATCGTTAGTTTAAATTATATTGATTTTTGAAAGTTTCTGTCGTGGCCGTCATTTCGTAAAAAGCCAGTGAGCCACGCTCCATAGTAAAAATTCGAAAGCTCTTTATCTTTATGGCTCCTAAGTACTTATTTACATGAAAAATAAAGCGGGAGTAAGTAGAGACCGTATCCCGTAGGAAAGGTTAAAAGAATTCGGCATCTATCCCAATTTGCTAATGATGTTAACCTACCTACCTAGGTTCCTACGCAATAGAATTGAACATAAAATGCTTATTGCTGTGTGTTAGTTCTTTCTTATTTAGAGGTAACCAGCCGTACAACCATTTCTAGTCGCCCTTTCGACGCAGTTTTTTAAAGTGTCTGGATGGTTGTTTGGGAAGATTTTCGTGTCGTAATTAGAAAAAAAAAACATCAACACCATTTTCTTTCACATGACACGAAATTGCATTGTGAATCGATTTCATTCAATTTCATAATTCGCTCTTGAATAGTGAAATAGTAAGTACAGAACAAAAGTTATTATGTAAAAGCTAAACAGATACTTAAGCTTAGCCTTCAAATGTGAACCTAATAATATCAATTCCGTAATACCTAATTTCGCATAACAAAACAGCTTATCAAAGTTTCGCCGCAATCAGATGAACGATAAGAGCACACGAAGAGTAAACAAACAAACTGACAGACAAAGTTATGAACACATTGTACATATAATGGACAAAACTGGCGTTTGTTCATGACTTCGTCTTCATATGTACCTACACAGGTAGACCATAGAACGTATTGCGTGCGATCTTGCTTTAATCCGTTCATGTTCCAGGTAGTTCAATTCCCACTTAGCTAGCTAAGTCGCCAAATTGGTATTTCGTTTTTAAGTTAAGAAAAAAACAAAGTAACATCATCATCATCATCATCATTCACTCATATTTATGGTCGAAATTAAGACGTGGAAATTGGTCGGAATTAAGACATTGCAAATCCATTCAAAAGCAGAGCAGCTAAATTCTCAACAAAGCAAGACGCAATATACGAACACAAACTTGTTTTCCTGCCTTTATTTTGAATAGCTAACTAGCTAGCTATTAACCATAATATTTTGAAGTTTAGTTTCTTTTGTAATTCAATCAAATAAAACTGGATCTAAAGTTTTAAACAAAAACGCTGTAGCAAATCCTAGCTTTGTACTTACGTGTGGTGATCCAATAGATTTCCTCTCTATACTGCTGGCCTGCCTTGAGAATGAGGGTGCATGGATGCTGAGCGGAGACCCTGGTTCAGAATCCGTTTTGCCTTCGTTGCTGCTGTTGCCTGCCTCCTGCGATAAAAAAATACAAATAGAAATAACTATGATGCAGCTTGTCAAACCATCTTACAAGTGTAAATTGTTTGCACCTTGTGTTGTTTTTTGTTTGAAATGACGCCCGTTTTTATGTGGTATTTAAGCAATTTTTGTTGAAAAGTGGTTAGGCGTAAAATACCTTGACCGTACCTATTTATTCCTAAACAAACAACAAACAATATTTGCACACTCACGCTGTTGACCAGTGTTCACGAAATATGCTTTCGATTCCAACAATCTGGGCAAACAACTTGTTGCCAAAATACACACATCGAAACACTCCATAAAATTGCTTGCTGAAGGTCATCTACCACATTTCATTATGTAGAGATTGCAAGTAACACAATACATTATTACTAACGATTATGTTGCTGATTTGTAATGTCTGAAATGTTGGCAAAACGTAGCGTTATGTTGAAACTTAGGGAATGGTGTGTATGCAATAATTACAATAGCGTTTCATCTTTGATTTGCCTTTTTTGGATTTTTATTGTTAGAACTTCTGTGTCCGTACTAACTTTCTCTTCCTACTTACCTACTACGTAACAAACTTTCTTATTTTTTTTAATAATTCGTGAGAATTTTTGGCATCAAGCGAATTTAGGCAGGTGAATATGGCCTCTGAATTTTATATTTAACACGTTCCGGGACACTACTCCAGACACAATAGATGTTTTATTGTTTTCACGCCTGTAGGCGGGCACTGTCCCGGAACGTGTTAACAAATATAATGATAGAATAATGTCTGAATTTTCAAGATCTAATTAATTTAATGAAGATGACAAGGAAAGGAGCAAAGGAGGACATCATCTTCATCATCTCATATCTAGTGGTAGTCCGTGCATCAGCAAAGACTAAGAACCAAGATAGAACCTGCACTGTACTACTAATAACATGGTTATTCTACCTGTAAGGTCTTCGCGAGCTCAGACTCGTATCTCCCGGTGGCTCGCCTCTCTGGCAGGATGTATTTTGGCAAAGACTTGAAGAACCAAGCTCCAGATTTCTTCCACATCTCTCTCGTCTCCGCGCAGAGGTTGCACATGTACTGATCTCTGGAGTATAGTGGGGACCTACATGGAAAATAAAGAGGAAACAGTATATTACAAATGTAAATAATTTTTTGGAAACGTAGAGCAAACATAGAAGATTATAAGCATTCTTCCTTCCTAGGAGATCATGAAAAGAGAAGTTGAGATAAGGGAGAAGAGAGAGATAGATAGAAAGAGAAAGAAAGGATGGAAATTATCCTGATGAAGCTGTCGTGTCGTATCCAGTGTCCCAACATTCGCTCTCTTCTACATAGAATTAGAAGAATAGAAGGTAGGAAGGAGAAGAAAAAGCCCAAAAATAATATAGTAATCAGTCAGGTATCAAACGACTGCCGGGAGTCGCATAATAATGAAATTTCTATTGTGTCTCGTTCACACATACTTGACGAGTTAATAAAATAAAACAAAAGTTAACTACTTAAAATGTCGCGTCGTATTAAGGCTGCTGTCACCTACCTTCTAACAAAGATCAAGTGCAGTTTTCTCCCCAAAAATGACTAAACTGACTACTTTTCTTGAATGAATTGTGTAGAAATGAACTATCTCCATAAGATGTTGACTCTGAATTTTTGATTCAATCTTTAAAATGTCTGTAATTTGCAATCATAGAAGCCAAATTGACGGTTTTTCTGGTGCACTTTTCTAGATCAGTTGTTGACATCAGCTATCGAAATAACATAAACTTAAAGGGAATTACGTTCGTATACAAGGTGTAGACTCTGTTTTTTTTATTTATCGCTTTGGTTATTCCAAATGAAGGCAAAATTGAAACCATGTTTTGGCATAAAATACGCACCTAAAGACAGGCGATTATCTCTGAGATACATTGCACTTATTCTGTGTTATTTGATAAAACAATGTTATAGAGGTTCCTATCTTTGACTTAGCATCTAAATTCTTGATTTTATCTTGTGCAATATATTCATAATATCTTACTAAAGTAACCTATAAATTTGAGATTTGGAGCTGTCACGAACATTCATCTTTGATCGAATTTTGACAGACAGCGCCGAGCGCTCGGAGGGGAAGGGTGTGTCGCTCGTTGTCTTCGCTGCTAGTCTTTTATTTCGTGTATGATACTCATTCCAAATTTGAAAATATCACGCTTTGCACAATTTTTATACGGCGACCAATTCGCTTTGAGGCTTTATGCAACAGGCCTAAAGCCACATAGTGCATTTGGATCTTCGATGGTCTCTAATTATAACAAAAAAGTATTCGTTTTTTTGTATCGATTTGTCGTTGAATTTAAATGATTAATTAATGTTAAGTAAACTTGCATAGAAAGGAATCCTTATTAATACTATAAACAAGAAAGATTTGTATATATGGTGACTATTTCAAGAGGTTCATGAGTTAAAACAAAGATCTTTTATCATATACATTGTGTATTTTCGAAACTTGATCAAACAAAATGTGCAGATACTAGGACCAAAATTATCGACAAAAATAATAATATTAATAAATTCTCCACAAAATAAAATTGTGGTATGTGATGAGCAAACTGTTTATATCACCAAACAGTTAAATGTCACTTTTAGACAAATACTAAATTAATTAGGCCAAGAATAGGCAATAGTACCAATTCTATTGCATATTATGTATGGGGTTGCAAATAATAACTTTATTTATATAAAATAAAGTAGTATCAGTAACACTACTCTTAGCTTTTAAGATCAGATGGACAGTGTTATGCAAAAGGGTGTCAAGTGACATATTGGTCATTTCGAGATAAACGCGTTTAAAGATTTTCAAGGTCGTCACTTTTAAAAATTGCTGTAACTTCGTATTTACACAATTTACATGCCTGGAAATTGGCATAACTACAGAATGAGATGTATATTTTATGTATTTGTTCATTTGTGTGAATTATAATTATACAAGTAGATAAATGCAATTAAAACACTTAAAACCTTTTTGCTTTAATAGGATATCGTTGCAAATAATTTGCTAAAAGGTTTTAAAGTACTTTAAATCCCTTTTGCAAAACTCTTTTAAGAATCCTATTAGTATTAGTTTTATAGTCAAACAGTGTCAACGACACAGTTCTCTTTATTTTTATGATTTCTTCATTATAATTTCATTTGTTTTATTTGGTAGAAGTTTATAAAAAGCGTTACTTTCAATAATTCTAACGTTCTAGTAAATCTACACACTTTTTCTGGATTTTTGCTATTCGTAATTTAATCTGCGTATTTCTATGCATTTTGTAATACTTGATTATCAATGAACAGTCTGCCCATGGCGAAATCAGTATAAAATACAACTTCAGGTGATAGCTTGATCAATCAAGACCTATATTCAAAAATGTACTCTGTTTTTAATTTGTATGTACTATGTACTTCCAAAACCGCAGTAAATTGCTTCTTTTTGCCAGATTTGATTATTAAAAATACAGATATTAATCTTAAGACTCTTACATCCATAGGTCACTATTATTTTATTCAAAAATAATAAGATGCCTTCGTAAAATCATTAGAAAAATCTGTATTTTTTGAAAAGTTAATTCAAAAAGAATTTCTCTTCTATTATAAGGATTTTGGAAAACATAGATGATTTTGTTTAAAGTAAGTCAAACTGGATAGATTTTTAGGAGTTAGTAGGTTGAATAATCTTTTTAAAGGAATTATGACTAGGATGACTTGTCGTCCTATTCATTGGTCAAAAATCTTAAACTAAGGTCTATTTAGTCATTATTTAAAGATCTGTGCAAGAAAAAACGACAGCTGTTTAAACCTGACAGATCAAGAATTCAAAAAACACAATAATTTTAGTATTTCCATTAATAAACATGGACTTGAAACCTTTTTGTTAAAATAAATTCAGCAATAATAAATCGCTAAACGGTATTAAGAACACATGAAACCTTTTTGCATATATCAGTATACTCAATGGGTTGTTTCGCAATACGTTATTTTGTGAGATAACTTTTAATATAAATTTTTCCGAAGTTCGACCTTTGGGCGACCAGTTAGAGGACATTTTTGCGAATCCAGTGGTACCAATAACTCCATACCTGATTTTAGGTCACTTGACACCCTTTTGCATAACAGTGTCCAGATTTGATTAAAAATAAAAACCGGTTAAGTGCGTGTCGGACCCGCGCACTGAGGGTTCCGTGCCACCCTTAACTGAATTCAGGGTCCACTTACTTTCACTTAACGAAAACATCACAATATATTGCGACAGCAAAAATAACTTTGTTTTTCATAGTGTTTGTATGAAAGACAAAGTTATATTTGCGGTTGATAAAAATGTGCAATATCTCAAAAACTACTGGTTCGATCTCCTTCAAACCAATTTTCGTTGCAAGTTTTTGTTGAGATCTACATCATATATTTTTTTCAAAATTTCCACTTTCTTAGTTCAAAAGTTAGATGGGGGGGGACGCCCATTTTACCACTTTGGAAGCGTCTATATCTCAAACCTTACACTTTTAGAAAAAATGGTTTTAGAAACCTCAACATAATTTTAAAAGACCTATCCATAAACACCCCACACGCATAGGTTTGAGTAAAAAAAAAATTTAGGTTTTAGTTTCATGTATGGGAGCCCCCCCTTAAATATCATTTTTTCTTACTTTTTGTATCTGAATCGGAAAGCGGTGAACAAAATACACCTACTTACCAAGTTTCAGCTATGTGATGCTTATAGTTTCAGAATAAAGTGGCTGTGACATACGGACGGACAGACAGACAGACAGACAGACAGACAGACAGACAGACAGACAGACAGACAGACAGACTTGACGAAACTATAAGGGTTCCGTTTTTTGCCATTCGGCTACGGAACCCTAAAAACAACAATTTACACACGAAAATAAAGAAAGTATTGATTTATTTCTTAACTAAAATATTTACAGGTATTTAACGTGAAAAGAGAAAAACAATATACACGGTCCTAGTCCAATGTTAACAGAGCGCACGACGACGGCCAAAAGAGGGCGCTCGCTGGTCTGCTTCGGTTTATATAGGCCCGTAGTGTTGCCGTTACTACGGGGTTGCTAACACTACTTTATAGTTTAACAACGGTAGACCGATTTTCATGATATTTACTTTGTTGAATTGGTACCTTTACCTCTATTTGGTTTACCTCTTACCCCTTAAGTTTTTATGAAACGGAGCTGGGGCGCGCTGAGGCTGGATACGAAACACAGTTTACTGGGGCCACTAGTACATCCATAAAAACTGGCAACGGGTAAAATGGACTCACGTTCCGTACGGGATAACTGAGTAATGAATGTACATTTTATGATATTGTGTGTCTGCTGGCGAATAGTTATTATTTAACCGATTTCAAAAGGAGGAGGTTATCAATTAGATTGTATGTTATTTTTTTGTATGTATATCATCCTCATATCTCAGTCATTTGTTGACAGATTAGATTTTTTTTTTCATTTTCTTATAGGGTTTAACTTTTAATTGGTCCCATTGTGGCCAAATCCGGAACTGATGATGGGGTCTTGGTGTAATCGAGGGAAACCCTTAAATCTAAAAGACGTGTATTGTTTTTGTACTAGTATTTCAATGTTGACGTGTCTTTACGTCTGATAGTCACTATTTTGTAGAACTGAGCTGATAGTTGAACTCCTTAATGATTAGGAGTTCAGTGATTATGACGCCGGAACTTATGTAAGGTACTTTGTAGCTTATTAAAGAGCAGAGTCAAAAGGTGAAACCCCCTCCCCTCGATTTTAATCACTAACAATTTGCAAATAAAATAACTTAAACCGACTTCAAAAACAAAATACACTAAAAAGTCTTAAATAATCTCTTAAAAGGACTCCATTCCAAGGACAAGGTTTGCCTAAAATGGAGTCCTTTCAAGAGTTTATTTAAGAATTTTTGGTGACTTTTGTTTTTAAAGTCGGTTTTGTTGAAATAGTATGGCGGTGAATTGATCATTAACCCAACAAAATTAAAGACAAATAAGGGCTTTTGTTTTTAGTATTTGACTTTGAGTAGTAAACATTCGTGCTTTGGATTTTGAATAAGAATAAGCGGACGACAAAAAGTAAAAGGACAGCTGTGTTTCTTTATATGGACCGTATAGAGGCGTTATTTAGTTCCACAATCTTTGATACGTACTTGTTACGTACGTACCATTGGCCATTGGCGTCAATTCCATACTGTGTGGGACTTGTTCATGGCATTAATTCCATACGCTAGTAACAGTATTTCAATGGTTTAAACCTAAATAAATAGGGCAATATTTTGCTTAGTAAACATGACTTTTCTTTCTGGGTACTGATTGAACCAGTGACTTTCACAACCACATCCTAACTATAAACTTGTATAGTTAAACGCTTGTTTAAGTAGAAGCGTTTCATGGGATGTGTATGTAGTTAATATGAACCTGTATTCAAATTGTACGCAAATGCCATGAAGTTCTATGGTTCTATTCAAGTCCACATTAATATAATATTTCATTGTTGAAAAATTTATTAAAACAAAAAAAATAATGTTATTTATCATCTGTTATACATTAAATACTTGAAATCTTGATCGAAAGCTTCTTAACTACATTTTCTGAATGACAGCTATAGTAACTTGTCACATATTTCATATATCAAAATACAAATCATATCAAAGAACAGCGTCACACTAAAAAGTATTTACGTGTTAATAAATCCTCACAGCACCCAGTTGGTATGACACGTGGTAGATCAAGCGCAAAACCAACGGCAGCATCCACCAATAAACCTTAGTCCCCGTTTCTCATGAAGTTCACATGCGTTAAAAAAATACCTATTCTCAGAGTCACGATTTGGGTGAAGACATAAAGAGGCAGATAACTGGTACCGACCTGAACCGACTGACTAGTGATGTGCCAAGTCATCTTTTTTTGATCTCGAAATATTTTAGAAATTCGTTACAAAAATCCAAATAAGGACCGACTGACATTAGAATGTTTTTTAAAACAAGATTCAAATCAGGACTTGAGTCGGAAGAATCTCTATAAAGCATTTCAATTCCATGAAATAGCCAACACGGCACATCACTGGTTAGTCAGTGCAGGTCGGTACGTGTTACCCGCCTCGATATGTCTTCACCCTTTGGATGCATTTCGTTTCTTCCCATGCTTTAAGTTTTTACGTTATTATAACTGTACGTTTGTGTTTAAATCTGTGAATTTAGTTATTGAATTACCAAAAGGAAAATATTCGCGAAAGGAATTGACGCGAGCCCTGATTCCGAACTGTATTCGCGTAGGTATTTTAAATACAAAAAAAACTGGTATAACATTAATTTATCATATCGACTTTTACATGACCATCATTTTCTATGTTCATCATACGCATAGCCTACTACCTAGAGATAAAGTATCAAACTTGTTTGATTACAGTAAACATTTTTTGTGTCCCGGACATATAAAATCGCACACACACATTGATAAATTCGGTGAAATCTGAGAATCTCCAGACTGTCATATCACTCTTAAGAGGTCAAGAGAATGGCGGAAAAGCGTAAAAAATAGAAAAAAACTCAACTGACAAGAGCCTAGCTCTTAAATTTGATGATGATGGAAAATATCATAAGTTTTCTTTAAAAAAAAAACAAGAGAAAGACATATTATAACTACCTACAGTTAAAAAAACTAAAGGTTGGTAAATACAACTAAATGTGTACTATATCATGAAGAAAGATCAAGTACAGTAAGATTCATTTGTTTTCGTTTCATTATTTCTATAACTAGCGTAGGGAACCACATTTACATTTTCAAGTAACATTTTAGAATAACAATGTGGACTTATAAGCTGAATAAACATACTTTCTCAAGAAATAAATATCTTTCAGAATATCCGGAGAGCAAAATGGAGTTCATGAAATTGTTAACATGATCTCCCATCGCGCTGGCATGGGAAATCCATAAAATCCGAAGAAAACAACATTCAGATATGGATACTTTAGCCTAGGTACCTACATCCAGTGCAAGTATCATACAAACACGTCAGAATTCCAATTTATTATCTAGCTATTATTTTATTTTCTCTATGCTATTAGTCCAAAGGAATAATGTTATAATAACTTTTTAGAAAGGTTTAAATTCAAAGAACCGATGTACTGTAACGATGTACGTAAATGAAGTAGAAAACTACAACAATAATGTAAAAAAAAGTCATGATAGGAATATAATAGAAGTTTCTTTTCTCTACATAATTTTTCCATTACATTTTCTTTTAAATATTGGATCCCACACTTTCCCCGGGTTGAATAGAAATTGTTTGAAAGAATGTAAGTGCTTTTCTACAGCCGGACCGCACACAGTTCTTCTAAAGCCAGGCTTTTCCTACACACATCTTGGGGATTGTTAGAAAAATATATCTTTTTGATATTTTTACTAAAAATTTACCATAATTTTAACGGTTACGTTGTATTTCCTAGTTGTTTTCGTATCCAGAAGTCGTGGGGAAATCTCTGTTTCACAACAATATCCCAATGTCATTAATGTGGTGGTGATTCAGCAGTCTAAAAGTAGATAATAATAAATTTAGAATTTAACTCAGATTGACATGGAGATCATGTCAATCTGAGTTAAATTCTAAATTTATTATAATGAATACTGATGGTGATGGGCATGATGACAAAGTGCCAAATATCTACCTTTTCTATCAAATTTTACCCAAAAAGACAAAAGTCGTAAATAGCAGTTGCAAAGATACTATATCACGCTCATAGTACTAGAATATTTTCTATTTGTCACAAAGAGTTTCAAAGAACTTACTAAGATAAGTACTTATTATTCTAGCCACGTAATGCGTCTCTCAAAGTTTTCCACTTAATAAAAATGATTTCTGTAAAACATAAAACCTAACTCTCGCTAACTCACAACTTCTATGCGTTGCAACTTTTTATAAGATTAAAAACTGCACAAACTTTCTTTTTGTCTTCAACTTTTTCAAGTTTTATCGAGACTGGGTGGGAGTCATATAAATAAATCAATATTTTTAAACCGCTAAGTTGTAGCGTAAGTAACTTGCGGAGTATATGAATAAGGGCTCTACTGAAAAACTATGTTTATAATTGTTAACTAAAAGTTTTAACAATTTAAGTTAAAAGCAATTACAATACACGTATTTTTTGTCTAAAGTAGGTTCCATGAATAACCACAGAATACGTAATTATGGTCTAAGCTCGCCAAATTTCTAAGGATCAACTAACAAATATTTATCCACTTATGTTCTGAGATTTCAAAAGCTTTGAATTTATTTCTTTCAAACATTCTGGACACTTATTATGTACTGTGGTCTAACGGAGATGTACAAGGTTTAACCTTATTTCTTTTAAAATTTTTGATACTCACCTATGAGGAGGCGTGTCTATCACACACTTAGGGCAGGCGGAGTTTCGGCAAATGGCACAGGTTCTCAACGGCGCCAACAGCCTGGCTGTCTCACCACATAGCAGGCAGGTGCGGGGCGCTGGCCCTTGTGCTGATCGACGCATACCTAGGGCAGAAAAGAGGCTGTGAAGTATATAGTTTTTCAAGCAGCAGAAACAAAAACAAAAAAAAAACGACACCACAGCACCAACGAGGCACATAACTAGTTTGTCGACATCATTATCAACGTCATGCTGAATAGCTTATGGAATTCTGAACCCTCTAGACTCCAGACGGTGGCGGTGCTAAGTCATGACATGCATAAGAAGAAATAACCTACAGGATGTCTATTGCATATATCTCAATGGGTTTACTTACTTATGTACCCAATTGCACTTAAATTTAGATTTTACTAATATTGAAAGGGCAGAGGTGCTAAAAATATAAATCCTAAATCGACTAATTAATTAGTGTCAAATCCAGCGGCAGTCAAACTTGATTACTCAATTGGCTTCTGCAAACACGCCGGCATAAGCCTAAGTTTAGTTCGGCTAATACAATGGAACCGAAATGCCTAAACAAGTATTTGATTAAGATCATTATTGTCGGAAATACCTTCTGAAAATGTCATAGATTACATAATTATACGTGGAAAGTCCGGACAAATCAAATTGACGCCTGATAATCGAGTATTCTATGAACTATAACTGTTGTGTATTATCACCGCACGCATGAATATTTTCTCCATCCATAGATAGTCCCTATAATAATTACGGTTAATTTTCTTGTGACAGTTTTCTTCTCTAAGGACATTAAGTCCATCATCGAGTCTACAATTATTTATACTTTATACTAAAAATATTATAAAGCTGAAGAGTTTGTTTGTTTGAAGGCGCTAATCTCAAAAACTACTAGGCTACTATTTTTGAATCACTCGCGTCAGGATGGCGTGTGATATTCAATGTTTAAAGTCGAATTTTGGAATGAAAACCAGTTGTAATCTACATAAAAAGGATTCGAAAAATCATTGCTCAATTTTGTGAGTACTCACGTCTAGATTTTGAGTGATTTCCGTTGATTTTTTACGTGTTTTCAAACGAAAATCACACGCCATATCCAAGCGAGTGATTAAAAAATGGGGCCCCTGGACTGATTCAGAAAAATATTTTTGTGTTGGATAGCTTATTTATCGGGAAAGGCTTTAGGCTATAAAACATCACGCTGCGACCGGAGGGGAGGGAGCAAACACAAAACGCGCGGATGCAGTCGTGGAGGACCGCTTAGTTATAATAACAACAAGTTTTGTGACGGGAGAAATTTTCTATTTAGATAGACATATCACATTGTAATTAATCGTTATTTGATACACACACACACACACACAATGCTAAATAAAATTAGCAGATAAAACTTCGCAGTTGGCATTTGTTACAATAGAAAGCTTAAGCCAGTTCAAGGGCCAAATCAAAAGGTCGCCATGTCTAGTCACTCACCCCGACTATGGCGCCTTAAGTCTACCGGACTAAAGGGTAATTACGCGCAAAATAGATCACAAGGCATGTCCTTTACTGCCTTACACTTTGGGGACATTTTCGCCCTTGAGTAAAGTGGCGAAACAGCGTCATTTATCTCTTTGTTAACTGATTTGATGCGTATTTGTAAGTATGTGGAATGAACTTAGAACGGAAAACTTGCTTACGTGTGTGTGAATGCTAAAAATCACGGAAAAAGCTGTGTGTGTCGCAACTTGATGAGAAGATTTGACGTATTCCTTGAAATTTAAATGTGTAGAATTTGAAACCGCTTGTATGCGTTGATGCTAAGTGGCGTCAAATAATAGCGCGAGAAATTTGTTTGTGGTGTCATTTCCATACGCTAGTAGTCGTAGCTAGTATCTTAATTTGTATATGTTTTTGATAATTATACCGTGCTCTTGGAGCTATGAATATCAAGATGATTTTTATAATCGTCATTACTTCACGTGTGTAATGTGACTAATGGGTTATTGTAGAGTTTTCGTCTTTTGAGTCGAAACAGCTTACCTTAAGAGGATAGTGTGCGCGCAAGCTTACAAAGAGAAAACGTATTCCACCCCTTAAACGTTGTCTGATTATGTCATTTTTTTACATGTGAGAGATATTTTGAGAAACTAGGCTCGTACGAGTATTTTTTTTTATATTGTATGTTTCAGAAAATTTAAGAACCTAAACATCTTTGATTAAAGTAAAATTGCGGAAGATACGGCACGTCATACTAATTGTCAGCTAAAAAATTGCACTACACATTCCTTACGTCACACGTCATATAAATGTCACCCGCACACGCAATCCAATGGAAATTAGGCGACGGGGGCCTAATTTTAGCGGTCCACTTTCGAGTGGCGCGTCACCTATCTTCCGCTATTTTACTTTAATCAAAGCTAAACATCCACTTTTTGGACTAAAAAATCTCTTCGGAATTTCACCCATTTTTAACTAATCAAGTCTTTATACAAAAGATCAAAGACGTACAAACGTAGTTCAGGATGTATGGAAACGAATGAGATCAAATTGGTCTTATTCCATAAAAGTTTAAGGGTAGGAAAACGTTTTCCCCCGCAAGCATATTTCGACCGTTGGCCTTCGAAATGTATGAAAACTCGCACTGCACTACGCCTGCACACGATTTTTTTAAGGATCGCCAATTATCACCCCTACATCCACATCAAGTGCCAAATCTTTCTGGTATAAAATTCTACTAAACGTGTACCCCTTCTAGCCTAGCAACCAATCCGCTGAGTCGCCCTGTCTCTACCTCCGCAACCTTTTCAGCCCTCTTCACAACGTCTGCTATGGCCTCTCGCTCGCTAATAGTCAGAAGTAGATCAATAAGTCTGCTGTTAGCTACTTCTCACCTTCTAGCCTAGCAACCAGCCGGCCGACTCGCCTAGCCTCTACCTCTTCTACCTTTTCAGCCCTCTTCACAACTTCTGCTATGGCCTCTCGCTCGCTGGAAGTGAGAGGAGGCTCGCTGCGAGCTGCGCTCCAACCGGTGCGAAGTCTGAGGACAATGAGACGATAAATAATATGATGAGGTATATAAAAGGTTCGTTAAACCGACGGATGTGTTATCAACATTCGTTTGTCATTCTTTTGTTTAAGCGACCGCCGGCGGCCTATCTACCTTTGAGCGTTTGAATAGTCTTTAAGCGCCAGGTTCGATTTAAGAAAATAATAACTTGGGGATTCTTAGCTTTAGAGAAGTATATTTATGGCATTGGCTAGAACAATTTTTTAGTTCTTACCTATTGAATGCTATTTGGATTGGAATTATAAGCTAAATTACAATTTGTTTTTTCTAAAAAATTATCTGTATTCTGTATTCTGTATTCTTCACTTATTTTACTGTACTGCACTAACCTTCATCATTTTAAAATGTTTATTGCATGTTAGCGATCTCAATCTCTTGTATAGATAGTGCCATCCACGAAGGCGCGCCCCTCCAATCGTCCAAATCGTTTAAAGTACATGTGTGCAAGCTTTTGATTTGAATTTGGAACATCTGAATGAGTAATGAATGACAAGCACACTTCAAAAAATACACTCAAAGGGAAAGATGCTCTACTTGGATATGGTTTTAAGTAGGTATGGTTAGTTACTAGAAAATAGGTATTAAAAAGATTTAAGATTTTTTTAATTAGTGTTTTTTACATTCGATTTGGCCCTTACTCTATTATTTATAACATAACTTACAAATACAAAATACAAATACAAAAATAATTTATTTCAAAAAGTTAATTGAACAATAATGTTATACATCGGTCCCCGTACTAGGCTGTGATGCCTGTATCACGGGCGGCCTTTAAGATTTTACATAGGAATTGGTATAAATGAACTAGCGGGCGGAACACGGTTAGGTAGAATATAAAAATAGGGGTTAAGTAGTTATCAAAAAGGTAGGACACATTACTTAATCAAAAAAAAAACACGTTATTTAACAAAGGAAAAAAAAAAACAAAATAAGAAATTGATCGGCTCTGTGTGTGTGCGCGTGCGTGCGTACGAGTGTGTTTGAGCGTTCGTGCGCGAGAGCGCGCGCGCGCGCGTGTGTGTGTGTGTGTGTATGTGTGTGTGTGTGTGTGTGTGTGTGTGTGTGTGTTTGCGTGTGTGTGTGTGTGTGTGTGAAATGTAATATATTGTTTTTAAACTGCACAAGCATCATTTGTACTATTGACGTAAACGAAATACGTAAGAACGTTTTATAACATTTAAAAAAAAATTAAAAACTTTCTTTATAAGAGAACCATCGGTCCACCGGGACTTCATAGGCGTAAATTGTTTTTTCTCATTAGGTCCTACCGTAATGTTTTATAGCCTTCCCCGATAAAGTACATCCCGGTAATATTATAAGTTACACATGTTTTTTTTTATTTAAAATTGTTTATAGTGTTTAAGTTACCATTATAATTCTTTCAGTAAATTTAATAATGACAGTAGATTATACCAGGTTTATTTTTTAGTACAACACACTGGGTTTTCCTTGACATTTTAAAAATAATTTAAGCAGAGCCACTTTCGTGACGAGTCTGAATATTTGAATGACGGCCGGCTCGCAACTGACGCGCGTGTCTTCCCCCGCACCCCGCACCTTCCTCAATCAAAAAAAGAGTGGGGCGCGCCTTCGTGGATGGCACTATCTACCTTGCGTCGTCTTTTGTTGGAAGTGAAGTTTTGTGTTGTATGTGCAAGCGATATTCATTGAAAAGTGGTTATGCACGAGATACCTTAACCGTACCTACCATTATTAACCTTTGCCTGTCATGCCTTTCTGGTCATGCAGCAGGCTTTGAGATTCATGGCAATGAGAAGAAAGTTTCAATTGAGGTTATTTCTAGACTTTTAGACTATGTTGTTGACTTAGTTACTAACAAGCTTAAACCTTGTTAGCGTCACATACAGCCTTTGTCCAGCTCTAACTAATACTCGTAGAATAGCTAGCATTACCCCCATAATCCTATGGCTAGTCAGCGGGGACTCTCTGCAGGAGGCCGACGGACTCAGACGTAGCTTGGAGTAATTAAGTTTCCTCGAGTGAACGTCCCAGCGTCCCTGCCAAGTCAGTCAAGGACGCAATAAACGTATAAGTATCCTTTTATGGGAAAAGAAACGATCAGAAAATGAGATTTGTATAGGAAATACAACCCTGATACTTGTAGTAGTGTATGGGCTTGATATGATTATTACTTGTTTACTGTGTGTTTAGTTATGTGTGTTAATTTATTGAGTTGTTTGAAAAAATGATTCTTAATAGTTTCAACTCATAGCTAATTATGATTTCTGACATCTACCATGGTTTAGCGACGCTATTGTAAACGCTAATAAAATTGGACATGGCTACGATTTGCTTATTTACGACATTTCATTTTTTTGGGCAATGCTACGAACTATATATGACGCTACGATTTGTTAATGCGATGCTACGAAGCTACGATTTGTTTTCGAGGCTACGACGCTACGATTAGTTTAATCATGCGACGTCGCTATGATCTATGTATTTATAAAATACTACGCTACTAGCATTTATTAATATTTGTACATTTTATAAAAAAGGGTTCAGTGAGATGGCTTTTAACCTCTATTAAAACAAGACACGCATAGTCTTTCAAATACTTGTTTACTCTACTACTAGTATTAGCATTAATAAAATAGAATAGAATAGATGAGGTGTTGTGTAACGACTATCAAAACTACTTACCGTCACACTAAGTAACATATCTCAGTTTTCGCCGTTGTCTCAGCTGAATGCAAAAGCTTACGTTATTAAACGATAAAAGAAGTAAGATTAGGTTACTCAGTTTTCGTAAAAAAAACATATTCGTTATTCCATATTTCTAAACGAAAACTTATTATAACTCTACATCTTTGTACTTCAAGTTCTCTAAAAATATTGCCAATACTTTTTCGCACACGACTTCTCTTATCGTAATCATTTTGTTTTATACCCAATATCAGTTACTGGATCCATCAACAAACACTAAAAATAAGATACAGTTTTCCGTGTAAAATTAAAACCATTTTCCTCAACACTTAAAAAGGTAATTGCACCCATTTACCATTGTCCTTGCCACGCATGCATCAAATATCTATCTCGTGTTTGAAGCGCCGATTAGTGATACAGCGGTGATATAAGCTTATAACTACTAGTATTATATTATCTGTGCTTATAATAACATTCCGCGTACATGCAGTTTATCTACCCCACGGATTAGGATATCAGCTTTCAATCAATAAGTTTTGTGGTACAAGTTATAGGGAGAAATACGCATTTCGTGCTTCATAATAAGGGCAGGGTTTCTGGAGGCGCTTTGCGAGTTCAAGCAGTTCATTTCTTACTCGGCTAGCTGAATCACTATTGTGATCCAACTTAAGTAAAATTATATTATTAAGTATTAAATTAATTTTTTTATTAAAATTTAAATCACTCACTCACATGGTCGAAATTAAGACATGGAAATTATTTGTCGGAATTAAAGACATCGGAATACGAAATTTGCATTCAAAAGCAGAACAGCTTAACGCAATTAGCACCCGGCTTATCTGCTGCCTCTTAAATTGTTGGCTTTAAGAGCAACAACAACTACATAGAGCTTAAACTCTGCTTTAAAACCTGAAGTCGTATTTAAAAATCTAGCTTTTCTTGTGGTGTCTTGCGACAGCTGATGTGGAAAATAAGAACAACGAGGCGTCATGGCCGTATGCTTATAAATACAGGGTTCATCCTTGAACGTCCGACTGAAACATCTCTTTATGGCGGTAACGCAAGTAACGTAGTGTAATAATGACGGCGGATAGTGTTAAACTCCAACCCTTAACACGTTCCGGGACACTACTCCAGACACAATAGATGTTTTATTGTTTTCACGCCTGTAGGCGGGCACTGTCCCGGAACGTGTTAAGGATATTTGGATGAAGTATACACATGAACCATTAAAACATTTATAGGAGGTCAGGTTTAAATGTCTTTTAAGTCAATATAGATTAGGTCGAGATAATTATATGTCTTTTTTATATATTTTTATTTTCAAAATGTTTTTGTTACTATCATTTTCTTACTCTTACATCCTAATATTGATGTGACCTTATCTCAATTAACATTCTCCATAACAGTCATTGAACCTCAAAATCCGTACCCTTTGAACAAACTACGCAATTCCTCCTAAACATAACTTCTACGATTCTATTGATAAATCACCCCCATTATGGAAACGTAATAAAATATGAGGGCTGAGAGAAGTCACTTGACTCCAACAGGCGGTGTCGGTGCGAAAAAAGTTAGGTACATTACTATGATTTATTGATTTTTATTTTATTTAATAATTACGCATTACGGGTTATTATTATATTCATATACCTAATATGTATTATACCTAACATTATAAATATAATAGTAATGGAAGCTGAATAAATAGCTCTACGTACGTTACTTATATCTCCGATATTTTGCTCTACGTTAATGTAGGTAAAATATTTATGTCCGGCTTTTTTGCAATCAAATCAAATCAATAAGTACCTTAGTACGTGTAAAACGATCACATATCCTACTGGTACATATGTATTTTAATTTCGTATCCTTTTATCTTGAATGGATTGATGAATTATGGAGTAACTCAGTATGTCTTTCAGTCACTTAGATCAATTTATTTTAGTAGGATGTAGTAAGATCGCAAAGTGCAAAGTGACACTCTACGAACCAAACCTTTTTACTCTATCGGCTACTGGACAAAGCGTATTTCTTTTTTATTGGGCTTCCACTTCGACTATTTGTAAACATTTATAGCAACATGTAATGGAGAGTACAACATAGAGGAAGCGGATGTGACAACGAGAGATAAGCTTGTGTGCCCTGCAAGGTTAATAGGCTGAATAACACAAGTGCCGCAACCTCGTTGTATTTTTAGAAAAAAAAACGCGGGTTTTCCTTTTCAGACGTGGAAATGCAATGACATTGGGTATAATTAGTTATTGATAGTCAAATAAATTTACCGTTTTGTTACGTATTTAGGACTGTTTTTTTATCCTGATGAATTATTGGAATGTTATTTCTATTGCGGTTGCATACATTGTGATTGTGTTAATAATTATGTTTGTTTAGTATCTTTTCTTGTATTGTTCATATTTACATCATGACTACTTGCGGATGTTACAAAAAATTTATTAGAATTTATCTGAGGATGAGCCCTAAATAGCCCTAATAATAATATTATAATTAAACATTTTAAATATTATTTCCTAATAAGTCTTGTAATTAACTTTAATTTATACTTAATATTACATATGAGGTAGGTAGAGTTTGTTACTTTAAAAAGTTGTTAGGTAGAAGAATGTGATTTCAGGAATTTTCATTCCCTGAAACTTATTACACAAGAATATATATTATCTATTCGATATATTATATTGAGAAAAAATAATACTCTAATCGTAAACGCGTAAAAAAGACTACATACTTATTTGCTAAGGAATGTTACGCTGAAAATGCAGCTTTGATATGGGTTTGAATTGAGACTGATGTCCGTTTGTATGATAATTTAATTTAATTGAACGAAACTATTCAAAGTAGAGTGCGTTTATCAATCGAAGCATCACTATAGAGACCCTTCAAGTATTTTTCTCCAATAACAAACAACATCTTAATTAAAATCTAAACAAAAATAAACAAAACTAGCTCCTTCAAAAGTTTATATCATTAGCGAAATACTTACTTGGCACGTAAAGACAGTTGACGATCGTTTGGGCACACATATTTGTTTGCTTTACTTTGACAGTTCATTCTGCATTCGAAATACGAAAATTTAAGAAAATAAATGCAACGCCGCCGAGAGAACGCGGGAAATGCCAGCGCCGCGCGATCGCGCCTGTTGATTCGCTCCAACTGTTGCTTCGCGCGTGGCGGGACCTCATAATCGATATTGTAACATCGCTCTTGAAAACAGCTACAATATGGTTGCGAATACCGGCGTTTTATCTGATAGGAAGCGATATAATAAACAAAAGTTTATATATTGTAAATACAAAGTAAGCTAGTTAGACAACATGTAACCTAATAATGAATGATTTGTAACATGAACCGTCCATTTAGTCCAACTGATTAATTTATTGGTAAACAAGTAATTATTTTTCTATCACTGTGCAGAATAAAATAATGTAAGACTATACTATAGTATGACCATGACTTTTTGAGTACCTAAGTATGATAATTTTCTTGCCGCATACATACGCAATCGTAAAATTAAGTCCTTAAATCATATAATATGTAGGTAGTAAATGCAATAGAAAGTGCATGATGAGGGAGGGTTAAAAATATTCGAGTTTCAGTAAAGGGAAATGACGCTTAACAAAACGGATATTGAATTTATCAGCAGAGTAAAGTTAGGGAAAAAAGTTCGGATACACCAACATTTTAAACGGTGTTTTATTTGTTATTTTATGTGAGTTTTGTTAAATAAATAAATGCAATATGTATAGTCAATAGCTATACTTAGGAAGAGTCTAGATGACGCAACTTTGAGAAAATACCGTAGGTAACCTACATTTTAAGCAAAAAAGGCATTTGAAATTATTCTTGATCTAGAGACAACCGGAGGTTTGTGTATCCGAACACTAAAACGAGACAGAGCCGTAGTGTGTCTCTGTCTATGTTGTTTGTCAATACAAGTAGTGCTGCGGAAAGAATAACCAAATCCAAACCCAGGAATCCAATAACGGTATCAGATATTGTTAAAGTGTTTTTTTTGTTGTAGCTAAGTGGCTTTTTATTTAAATATGAACGTAATTATTGGAAAACAAACATGTTTATTCATTACTGAGATTTGAAATTTTTACTCTATGGCAAACTTGCCAATGATTGGAATATCTTAACGTTTAAAAAGCTTTCTCGGTATTTATTTTATTACCTTCGGTAGTGTTAGTCACTACAGGTTATCCGATTTTCCGTTACCACATTTACCACACAAACACTTCTAAGGTAGAAATGTTAGACTAGTAAGTTCCCAAAAAATATTAATCTAGCTATAGGCACGATTAAAGATTTTCATCCTAACTGCAATATGCTTTTGTATATTTATTTTATTATTTTTCTTTTTATATAATATTCATAGCTTTAGCTTAAAAATAAGTTTTGTTAAGAAATAACGCGTTACCGTGTAATAACGGTAGCGCCTTGGTCAACTGCTGCTTGTGGGCACATCCCTAGACGTGGAATTTGACATTTCACTTTTTTTCAGTAATAATGGCGCACTTACGAAAGGTGGATACTTTCCTGTAATCTTTATTTTGTGTGGTGTGGTGAAGTGAAAACAACAAGAAATTTCAATGCCGTACCGCAGGCGCTTCTCCGCCAAGATGCCAGATTACGACGACGACGTTACCGTTGTTGATGTGTATGATTTGGCATCGGACATTGGCAAGGAATGTGAAATAATTATTGAAAAATACGGCCCTGACGCCGTAACAGCGTTGCTGCCTAAAGTAATTAACGCTTTGGAACTTCTGGAGAACCTTGCAGTTCGAAACGAGAAGGAAAACCAGGCGTTGCAGGAGCTGACGGCAAAGATTTCTCAGTTGGAAAATGATAAGATTGAGAAGGCTGAATACAGACAGCGTTTCGAGAAGGTAGGTGGTAGAGGTCATTGTTGATTGAGTTTACGCGTGCAGCAGAATTGAACGTACGGAACGCTAGTTTCGTCATCAGTGTACTGGATGTAGTTGCAAAAGTCAGTAGCACCGCGGAGTATTGCGCGACATTGACATCAGAGTTGCTGCCGTAGAAATGTTAATTAGCCAGTATTACTCACTCGCTATCATTGCCTGTTGAGTTTTCCACTTACAACCAGATTTTGCTAGTGATATCACATATGTGGGAAGCGGTGATGCACCGAAGTGGGCAGCTTCTAATTGTGTTCGACTTACAGTAAATACTCTATATCCTAAAAGTCTTAATGTTTTATAATCTAACATTTAAACAGATGGCAGGTGAAGTCTAGTCTAGTCTTATCACTTTAGATTTGTTATTTTCCACATTTATTATTGTACTGCAACTATTCTGTAGATTGCAAAAAAATTACACTGAGTCATGATCAGGTGATTGATAGATCATCGTGCTTGTCTCAAACCCAAGTATATTTGGTTTTTCAAAGTAGTCAATGTTTATTTGACTTTGCTGATATGTTATGTTATTCAGTACAATGTACCTAATGTAAAGTGTGTAGTATGGAAATAAATTTTACTGGTAAGACATTATATTTTACAATTAACCAAAGTCCCTAAAATGTTTAATGTGGATATTTCACCATAAAATTGAAATACCATTACATTTATAATCTCCCTAGTGATATTGTAAACTGTTGATCGATTTTAACATACTAATTTTTTGTTACATTATAATCTGTTGAAGAAAAAGCTGTTCAATCACAATCTATCACACGGACTTGCATGTTAAATTGTCAAGCTGTCCCTGATTATTCTTCTTACAGTATGCCATTTTGTGTCCTTGAAGTTTTTTGCCTAAACGCAGATTAATTTTCTCATGCCACATAGGTATGTGTACTTTTCAGTATATCAAATTGTGAAAAGGTTTTCACAATTTGATATACTGAAAAGTTATGCATTCAATTGTAGACAGTAATATTATGGTTTACAATCTATCATCGGTTTACAATTTCGCAAGTAAGATTATGATTAATAATCTAATGTAACAGTATTTACAATTTTTACGGCGACAAATATACATTCCAATCCTAGCAAAAGCCCTAGTATTACCATTTATTACCATTTATTAAACTTAATCTACGAATTGTTTTTTTATAATTTGGTATGCATGTTTGAAAGAGCTTGCAAGACATAATAAAAATAAAAAATGCATATGACTTAAATATAGAAAACACTTTCATAGTGTAGTAACTAGCTGTATTATAAATAAGAGATTGTTGTGAGTAATGGCCTCACAACCAATCAACTTTCACTGTAGCCCATTGCAAATATTGTCCAATTTTTATTAATGCTTTATAAAACTTACTTTCACTCTTCTTATTGTTATTATGTATATACCACTAGTAGCCATAATAAATAACAAAGATATTTACAACAAAAAGAAAATGATAATACAGTAAGGCATGAAAATATGCATTCAATTAGAATTGAACCAACAATATTGTTGGAATTTAGTATTCATCAAAACATCTTTACACAACAATGCATGCACATACACAGCAATTTAAAGCCGTCAGCACACATACATGATATGTGTGTTCATTCATACTTAAAAATGCAATATATCTCAGACCATTGTGTTTCTCAATAGAGTAATTGACAACTTCCTTTGGTATTTGCTGTACAATCTGTTACATGATTCTTTATGTCTTCATGCTGTAAGTTATCTGGTTTTTATTTAGATCAATCTATTTTTGGGGCGTTCTGTAATTTTTTTTTCTTATTAAATTAACTTTTTTACTGTCAATGACCAGAGTATATTTTTTTTGTAAGATCAGTGTGAAATGGTAGTAAATGCAATGGTAATAATCAATTAGGGACCCTAGACTAACAATTTCGAAACGATAATGTAGTTCGACTTTTTATGGGATTGACATTAGATTAGTATGATTTTGATGATGACACAATTTTTAATCTTTGTAATGTTTCGTTACAAATCAATGTTACTCTGTCTAAGGCCCCTGACCAAAAAATTCTCTGGCATTACCATGAATGAATGTAAGTATTATGTAAAATGTTATCTTACTCAGTGATAAATACTCCTAAACAATATCTCTTTTCTAAACAAAATTCAAGTAAGTATTCATTGAAATGTTGGAAAGACTAAAGGAACTGCATGCTGATAATATTGTTGATCCAAAATAAATCATGTGCCTGTCGGAATAAGTTGTTGTTGTGTAGTTGGTTACATTTCGTAATAAGATAATATATTGTTGTATTGATAAATTGGGTATGCTGCTCCCGCCTTACCACAGCAGTAATACCTACGTACTGTAAAATTTTTTATCATCATGTGATCGACTCGCGTACGTACGATTATGATGTGTTACATATTTTGATTGTTAAAATCTGTTTTGCGTAACCTGTCCTGTCGATAATAGAGCTCAATACTTTTAAAATGACATATATCCAATTTGGGTTTATCTATTACGCTTTTGGCTCTCCCAGAGACGTCTAACAAGACTTTCTTTTCAATTAACGAAAGCTGAAAACAGCTTATTATTAGAGTTTTTTTATGTTCAGCAGTGGACGTCCTGTTGCTGATAATGATGATGAATAAAAGAAATAATTATGTAATGAATGAAGCTAAACAAGATCATCTGAAATTCCGAAATTCCGGTCTGACGCACTAGTAATATTGTCAGCAATATATTCGAAACAGGTTGAAGCAAGCATGCTTTTCATACGATTCAATGTCTACTGCAATGCGCTGCTTGTTACATTTCACTCTCCACAGTTGATCCAAAAGTAGCGTGGATATCAGAGAATGTCGGGATATTTCCAACATTTTTATTCAACACAGCAAATAACCAATTTGATGGCGGGGCTTGGCAAATCAAGCCACATAGATTTATTGTGATCCCTTGGGGTGCGTTCTGGGTAGTATTTTCTTGTTGGCTGTGCTCTCTAAAGATCAGAGGGAAAATAATTGAATGAAACCATTTCAGTTTCGTTACTTGATTATAAAAATCCATTGTAAAATTTGGTTGGTAAATAATTTATATCACTCACAAAATCTTAGTAGAACTGCAGGAGTTGTATTAGGATTTTGTGAGCGAACATCTCACTAATATGTGAATATATGCTTTGTCTCTAATTAATGCTATGATTACTTATGCTTTCCAAAATTGGCTGTGAGATCTACATCGTATGTTCTTTGTAGAGCAAAAGCTATATTTATAGAATCTCACTTATTATCAAGATTCAAGCAACATTGATCAATATCACTATCTTAAGAAAATGTGGTTTCGACAGTAACAGCGATTGTAACTTTCGCGGTGTTATCAATATGCGTTGTTTACGTTTTATTACACTTTTTAAAATTTCTCAATGGATTGAGCATACAACCAATGCCATTGCCACCTACTTGCCAAAGAGAGCAGATCATTGCATTCATATTTAATCTTAACAGTTTAATGAAACAATGGTTTCATCGCGTGTTACATTACATTAAGCACGTTATTAAATATTGTTTCGAGTATTAACATAACATTAATATTATTTTAGTACAGCAAGTAATTAAAAAATAAAAATTAAAAAAAAAAAAAAAATCTTATGGTTTTTTAAATTTAACTATCGCCTTAGTTACGGGCCTAGAATGTAAATTCTTTTATGTCCCTACAAGAAGATTAACTCCATTTTGTGATAAGGCGACAGATTCCGTCAGTTTATTGTTATTTTCTCTGTCCTAGCTTCGTCAAAAAAGACACAGAATTCTGATTAATATGTTTCGCAAGCAAAAAAATCCTTTGCGTTCGGTGTTCTTCATACTATTTTGCCGTGGATCTCAGAAATCATAAATCAGATTCAGATTTAACCAAAGAATCAAATTAACGTTTACTTCGTCTTACGATTAATCAACGTAGTCAATGGATCTTTTTCTAATTGTGTGTTTGAACTACTGAGGGCTACCGTTTTTTTGCTCACTAGTGGAATATATAGTAATCCCGTCCAGAATATAGCTTTTATCCTTTGCTTTGCAGAGATAAAAAATCAAGTTTGCCATTAAATCTTAATATTACAATACATGGGCATGCCGCAGTCCAGCTTTGTTAGGAAAAGAGGAGTAATTACAAAGATTTTACATTTCTTTTCTTAGTCCCCCTTTTAAAACAATCTCATTCATTGATCCCTAACTAGTATTTGCCATAATTAATGGAAATTATTGCTTAATATTCGAAACATTAATCTAAATAGAAACAAACTCGCATATCTAACCCAAAAACAGTGAAATTTGACATTTCGGAGACCCCACGCTACACAAGCGTGACTAATTCTGTATCTATATATTCTAATACCTATAGGGGATACCTATGGAGACTGGGTTTGTTCATTTTCCGACCCAAGCCATCAATTTGTCTGTTTAGTGAATCACGAAGGCCAATTCAGTGACATGTTTGGGCCATTCATCTTAAAAGGTCGAGGAAGGAAAATAGAAAATCTGAGAAAAAGGTTGTACGCAAAGCGCATCATTTTAATAGTTTGTGACCTCCAACTTATGGCTTGCTAGTGAGTGTGATATTCAATTGTTTGTTGTTAATAAACTATTTAACTTCTATTTGTGCCTAGTACCTTTTTTTTTCGAAGTAAGACGTATTTTCTACTTCTTCCTTCTTTGATGATGAACACTTTTTTTCGAACTTTTACACTTCAGGAAGAACTCTCATTTCATTTTCATTTTATTTACCGTAGAGTTCATGTGGAAACTCCAGGCAAACTATATCTGGAAGTTTTTGTACGAATATTGATTTTCCTTGACATTCTATTCAGGTTGAGAGGAAATTTGGTTTTCCGAGACACCAACAATTTATGTTAGTATGTCCTCACTGGGTTCCAATCCCGATACACATAGTTATCGTTAATAATTCTCAGTCTAAGGTTGGGCTTTCTGACAACTTCGTCTGGAACTATTCCCTTTTGTCATTACGTACTCTATTTGGGTACGTCGATTGCTATTTTAGGCTCGTCAATATCTTTGTTGTTTACCCAACCTGGTTCATTATCACCATCTATTTTAGTTATTTATTAATGTTTTAAGACTGCTATTATAAAGTGCATTCGCAAAATGTATTCGCCTCGCATTTTCCTTTTTTAGGGTTCCGTAGCCGAATGGCAAAAAACGGAACCCTTATAGTTTCGTCAAGTCTGTCTGTCTGTCTGTCTGTCTGTCTGTCTGTCTGTCCGTCCGTATGTCACAGCCACTTTATTCTGAAACTATAAGCATCACATAGCTGAAACTTGGTAGGTAGGTGTATCTTGTTTACCGCTTTCCGATTCAGATACAAAAAGTAAGAAAAAATAATATTTAAGGGGGGCTCCCATACATGAAACTAAAATCTAAAAAATTTTTTTTACTTAAACCTATGCGTGTGGGGTGTCTATGGATAGGTCTTTTAAAATGATGTTGAGGTTTCTAAAACCATTTTTTCTAAAAGTGTAAGGTTTGAGATATAGACGCTTCCAAAGTGGTGAAATGGGCGTCCCCCCCCATCTAACTTTTGAACTAAGAAAGTGAAAATTTTGAAAAAAATATATGATGTAGATCTCAACAAAAACTTGCAACGAAAATCGTTTGAAGGAGATCGAACCAGTAGTTTTTCAGATATTGCACATTTTTATCAACCGCAAATATAACTTTGTCTTTCATACAAACACTATGAAAAACAAAGTTATTTTTTCTGTCGCAATATATTGTGATGTTTTCGTTTAGTGAAAGTAAGTGGACCCTGAATTCAGTTAAGGGTGGCACGGAACCCTCAGTGCGCGGGTCCGACACGCACTTAACCGGTTTTTTATTCTTGAAATACAATCCAATGATTCACTGTGTATATTTTGCCTACTTTTTTACAACACTTCACTCACATACCTTATCATTTTATTGAACCTATTCTGATAATATTTAAAATGAGTTTACTAAACATCATAAATGTTCGTACTTATGTTGAGTAACACAAAAAAATAATATAAAATCACGATTAGTTGGATTTGTATTTAACTGTTCCCATATTTGTTGTTTTCCAATTGATAACACACATTTGCGTGACTTGATTTTGTTGTCATGATCATTCCTTGACCCAAATGTATATCAATGCATTTGTACTGATGCAGGATTCACCTTCGTATTATCACAAACGAATATTGATAGAGCAAACATTCATTGTCGGAAAAGGTTGTCATAATTACCTAACGGATTAGCATAAGTAAATCAGCTGGTGCTACTGCAACCATGACTGCATCTTTCTTATGAGTGTGTTATTTGATTATGTGTTCTATTGTCCAGGAAATAGAGGCCATTGAGGAGCAGTGGCGGAACGAGTCTGCTGAACTGGTCACGGCTGTCGGTCGACTTCAGGATGAAAACAAGCGGCTTCGGCGGACGATCAATGCTCCTGCTGATGGTAAGTCATTTCGGAACATTTACTCTGTGAATACACTTTACATATGTACTTATGTATGTGGAAGAGCAAATACTTACTGATACTTCTTGCAGAAGACAGACAGTCAGTCTTACAGGGTAATGCAGCTAAACTTAGTTTCACTGCTAGAGCTCATAGTGCCAATTTCTTAATACAATGCTAGAGCTCATAGTGCCAATTTCTTAATACAATAACGTCCATAATCTTTAAGTAATCTATTCACATTCATAATTTTTTTATACATTTTTAGTACTGGGTTTGTTTATAGAGTCGTAAAATAACGTTCTCATTACAATCTAATTACATACTCTATGATAATAATGCGAAATATTTTCGCTCTTCGACCTTGGTTACTATAAATTTTGAATCAATTATCGATCTGGATGAGTGGGAATGTAATTTACAACTACTTGTTATTACTATTTATATTTATTAATTACAAAAAAATATGACATGAGGATATTATTGTAAACATGTACATTGTGTCTCAGTGTTTCTACCATATTAAAAGTGACTTTCTTTTGTCTCAATATAATATTATCCATTGTTCTGACAAAATATAAAGCGTGTTATTATTATCTATTATCGTATTTTCGCCAAGATCTTTTCATATCTACTTTTTCTTTTTGATAATGCCACTCAAAGACATCTTCCCAAACAGCTGTTTATTTCTAGCCGATGTGTTTTTCCCGAGTCTATATTGTTTGGTACCTTAAGCCGTCGCTTAAACGCCTACACGAAGAAGGCCTTTACCTCAAATTTATTTATAACCCTCTTCATTAAATTATGAAATGGAATGGAACAGAAATGATGAGATGGGATGTTCTTATCCGTCAGATCAGTTTTGTATTTCATTTCACAAAATGAAAATATACTGTCTGTTGGTGACCAGAGTTCTTTAACGTATTCTTGTTAGTTAGTTATATCCAAAATTGATAGTCCATTTTATCGGTTCTTTAATTTCCTTGTGTAGATAATCATTTCGTGGATGACCACCAGATAAAATTGCCTATTTCCTTTCTATTTATTATAATCATGGTTTACATAAGTGGAATTAATGCTATAATCATTCTCTGCCAGTCAAACCTATACGTAATGGCAATGGGTGCAGCGAAAATAAATGAACAGAAAAAAAACAATAAAAAAGGAACAATTAACCAATATTTTATTGTAACAAACAAACCTACTTAAATTACTGAAACAACATATTGTATAAACAAACATACTTAAACTTGCACAAAATAAATACAATATAATATTTCCTCTTATTGCGGTGATCGGCCAGCTTATCTTACTAAAGGTACTGAGAATCAGCTGTTCTGTTCGAAATTTACATTCATGCAATAGCCGTTCGAAATCACCTGGGTTTGACTGCCAAAGTTGCAAGTCTCGACTATGACGGGTCATTCACTCGAACAGTGAATGTAATCTTAGTGGCCTACATGGCACCTGCATGGCGTTTGTTTAGCTATTGTACGCCACTTGGGCAGTGAAAGGATAATGGATTAGTTATGCCGAGTGAAATATTATGTTAGATGCTATCTTCGAGTGGAGGCACATCATTACAGAATGTATCTTGCAATGAAGTGGTCATTGCAAGATACATTCTTGCGGTGCTTGTCAGTTGATATTTTTTATGATAACTTGTAATTTTTGGAGTGCAATTTTAATGGATGATCAAAATAAGAATGTTGCAATTATATTATTTGTTCTCTGCAGCAGCGTAGGACGTCCACCGACAAGATGGACAGACGACCTTGTAAAGATCGTCTGTCTGTGGATGGGGGAGGCCTATGTTCAGCAGTGGACGTCCTTCGGCTAATAATGATGATGATCTCTAAATTGAACTCCTTTCAAGTACGGACGACAGCACGTCAAGCTATACACTGCGGTATCTTATGCTGTTGGAATAAGGGCTATTTTTAAACAAAAATGTATAGTCTGATGTGCTGGCGACGGAACCTTTTCGTTTCATTGCAAGTGCTATCCGGACTTAATTAGTAAAGTGTGTAAAACAACGACTCCATTTTGACTCTTGCTTTCTTGTCGCTCATACTAACTTGCTATACGAAAGAGCGCGTTGTCTAGAGCAGAAATATTACCATCCCCTTAGATACCTACTCCTAACTTCAGCATCAGATTCGATACTCGCCTTTTATTATGTTTTACTAGATTATACTCTCGCATCTGCCTCCTTATCTTTATAGCACTTACTACCAATAGTTTTTCCCGAAGCTGTGTCCCAACACAATGTGTCTTATTCATGTTGTTACATGTGTAACAACTAACGTTTTCTACCTCTCTAAAATAAACGTTGTTTCCTCTACCCAATGGTTGTCTGGAAGAGGTCGCTTCCAGCGATAAGACCTCCATTATTGTAGCCTGATGTTTTGTTATGTTTTGTCTTGTGTCCTTGTGCAATAAAGATTATTTATTATGAACTGCCTCCAGAATCTACAAGCAAATATAATTCTGATCTCCTTTCACCCAGGAACCAGTGCACCGCCCTCGCCGGCGCGGGAGCACGACCAAGAGGTGCTCTCCAGGCTTTCCAGCACGGCGGAAAAGCAGCGAGCCACCCTGCGGCACCAGGAGGTGCAGCTGCAGGAGAAGCAGCAGGTCATTGATGGGGTGAGTTTATTTTAAGAGTAGACAGGTGCGTCATAAATGTGTGTCCATTCAGCATTCGAATTTGCACTAATCCACATATTGAACCACGATAAGGATGCTGATACAAATTTGTATCGCTGCGAAGTTGTGGTCGATGCTTTTCGGTATCGGTGGGCAGACGGGTGTCTGAAAGTTTGATGCATAGTGGCAGCAAAGAGGAATGGTATTTTTATAGAGAGAGATGGTTTTTGATGCACACCATCCTCTCTTCAGAAAACTGTAAAATGAACATAAAACGCATACCAAAATGTGCTTGCCGTTTAAACGCTATAAAATTTAAACGATAACGATATACCAAGACCAACTTTAGCCTTTATTGGGTAGATCGGGTTCAAATTATAGATGAACTAGCGGTTCACCGCGGCTTCGACTGCGTAAATGTTGGATCTCAAAAAAGAAAACAATGAATTATAGCATATGTGCTATTCCGATATGTATAAGCTGTACATATTATTGTGAAGTTTAAAAATTCATCCAGTTTTTTTTTGCCTGAAGGAATAACAAACATACATCCATCCTCACAAATATTCGCATTTATAATATTAGTAGGAAGTAGGATAATACTTTGGAACCCTACAGTTTCCATGGTTTCTTCAACAAATTTCTCTCTACCCATATCAGAATTTCATCTTACTTTTATTTACCGGTGAATAAACGTAACATAAAGAGATAAGGCTCTATAAACACGCTTAACTAGCAAAAGCTTTTACCCTCTATAAAGTATAAACGATTCAGCAGTTTCTAAAAGTTACCACCGGTGGATCAATATGCTATTTAGAGATAGCGGCTTTTTATTTTATTAAATTCTTAAAGTTTATATAAATGGCCGGTGCTAGACCACGGCCAAACTAAAATGGTCTTAATGAGACCTAGGGAATTAAGGTAATGGTGCTGAATTTATACCAACTAGGTCAACTTAATGACCTTAGCTGGTTACCGTTATGTGCGAGGTATTTACGTCCTAATGTCACTAGCTTTAGAGATCTATTTATCACAGAGTATGTTTAGATTTTGACGTAGACAACCCGTCTCTCGCAATAAATGTTAACGGTGTGACGTCACTTCTTGTCTCAATAAAAATGAAATAAAACATTCTAAAAGGTCGTAAGTGACAACGATGTTTGTTATCAGGTCGTCAGTGACAACGATGTTTGTTATCAGGTCGTCAGAAATCGTCAAAAATCTTACCATAAGAGAACGTTTCGGAGCTCTTTGGAGATAAAACTTACCGGGAGATCTTTTCAAGGAGGCTGTCATGAAATTGCATGATATAGTGCTTTTAAGTGATCTGCGTAATTTAAACACAAGTGCCTACTTAAAGATAAAAAGCATATTTCTGTAAGACATATGGAGTAAAATTGTTGTTTGAATTGATACACTCATACTTATAAGTATTTTTTGTAAAATGCAATTTGTTTCAATTTAAACTGGTGTCAACCATTTACGAGAATTTCGGACCGAATATAAACATAGCGCGAATAAATTATATTGCATAACCTCAATTAGCGGAGTAGAGATGTTAATTTGACGACGATGCGATTTGAATGTCCAAAACGGATTGTTTCTGAAGTTTGGATTGCTAAATGTTTAACATTCCGAGCTGGTTTCGTTCCGGGATTCAGGACACACGTAAAAGAAAACAGTAACTATATGTTTTTTTTTATAAATAGCGAGACATTAGACCCAATTTCCCCTGACCACATGTAACGTTGCAGTCGAGATTTGATCGTGTCAGAAAGGTTCTTGTTAGGTAATAAGACCGTTTCTGACCTTCCTGCTGGCCGAGAGCACTTCAGGTGTACTTTGCAAGGAGTCATCTGCAGAATAAATAGGAGGAGATCACATTCTGTATAGGTAATGCCATCAACGAAGGCGCGCGGCGTTCATTTTTGAATAAGGATAGCGCGGGGTGTGGGGTGTGTGGCATATTTTTTTATATCATAAAATTAATATGTAATAATTAAATTCATTATAGCATCATCAAATATAGCCAAAAACTTGCACACATGTACTTAAAACAATTAGAATGAAAGGTGGCGCGCGCCTTCGTGGATGGCACTGACTATATAATCTCTCCAACCAAAATTTATTTGTAATCCTGCAGCCATTATTGCATTTGCTTTATAGGTTTACTCTTAAATGGGATGTCTGCTTTCTGTGGACTGTGTTCCAGCGCTTATCTCGTTACTGCTGTGCTGTGCTACATCGAGCATCAAATATCTTATTACTAGGCTTATGGCTTATAATTAACATCGGGGCTTTAAAGTTTTAAACGTCGACAACGAAACAGATGCTTTCCAGAGAGGAATTAAGCTTTAACAGTAACTGTCGTCTTTGTAATGACTTTTTAATATTATGGCTTTTTCATTCATTATTGTAGTATTTACATGGATCTAATGTTGAATTATTTTATTAATACTCTACATTACTTTATTATCACATGAATAGCCATAATTTTGTTCCCTTGATGTTTACATAAGCGCATTTCTTTTTTTTACTGTATGTAAAATAGCTGCTTAATTTCATTTCGCCATCTTGTATATAGACGCTCTATTGACCAATATAGCAGAAGGCATACCCAAAATAAGCTGATACTAAACAGGCCCATATTTTTATAGTAAAAAAGGATCTAATTAAGAATTTCAAACGTCTGTTTTATAACTTTGCTCAAACTTACTAGAGACCACTTGCACTGACCGACCAGAGACCGTGTTTCTGTCAAACAAAAATAAAATTAACGACTTAACTTAGAGTTAGCTAATCTGGGTCCATGCTATTGGATTTAATGCCCACTTGCTCAAACCTAAGTTAAAAAACTAATGTAAGCCGAAAATATCTCCACGTCTTTTGTGTCTGTCAACCAACATCAATGAAACTGACAGCAATACAATAACGATTTAACCCAGAGTTAGCTAACTGAAGTCTGCGGAAGTGGCCCTAAGACAAAACGGTTAAGCCGTAAATTCTTTCATCTGCCTAGCCGATAGACGGCTAAGTTCTCGCAACTTAATCCGTTAATTTGTGAAGGGTGGCTTATTAACGACCCCTTTAATTAAGCTAAAGGAGATACGATACTGAAATTGGCGGAATTTGAAGCTTCTATTAGAGAGTCATTAGAAAGATGGTTAGTTTAATAATGAAGGTACCAAAGCTGTTAATGATGTAACATCTATTCATGTTCTGATGTAAAAGACGCATCTAAATTGTATCAACATAATCAAATGTATTATGATGCCATTGCCTATCTATGCGCTGTTATTATGGACTCTCTGAAATAAATGGATTTTAGTTTATTTTTTTATTTATTATTATATGAAGTTCTGGGCCATCCTCGATTCCCTTTTTTGTGAAGGGATATTTAATTTTTTTTTATGAAATCAAATTGTACACATCAGTTTATCATATTTATCAGTCAGTGAATACATCATTATAATGCGCAGATCAAGTGCTGAAGAAAATGTAAAATACACTAATTAAGATAACGAAACTCAACAGTTTATTCGACACAGATTACATTACAGATTACTAAAGCAAAAACCGGTTAAGTGCGTGTCGGACCCGCGCACTGAGGGTTCCGTGCCACCCTTAACTGAATTCAGGGTCCACAGACTTAACGAAAACATCACAATATACTGCGACAGCAAAAATAACTTTGTTTTTCATAGTGTTTGTATGAAAGACAAAGTTATATTTGCGGTTGATAAAAATGTGCAATATCTCAAAAACTACTGGTTCGATCTCCTTCAAACCAATTTTCGTTGCAAGTTTTTGTTGAGCTCTACATCATATATTTGTTTCAAAATTTTTAATTTCTTAGTTCAAAAGTTCAAAAGTTAGATGGGGGGGGGACGCCCATTTTGCCACTTTGGAAGCGTCTATATCTTAAACTTTACACTTTTAGAAAAAATGGTTTTAGAAACCTCAACATCATTTTAAAAGACCTATCTATAGACACCCCACACGCATAGGTTTGAGTAAAAAAAATTTTTAGGTTTTAGTTTCATGTATGGGAGCCCCCCCTTAAATATTATTTTTTCTTACTTTTTGTATCTGAATCGGAAAGCGGTGATCAAAATACACCTACCTACCAAGTTTTAGCTATGTGATGCTTATAGTTTCAGAATAAAGTGGCTGTGACATACGGACGGACAGACAGACAGACAGACTTGACGAAACTATAAGGGTTCCGTTTTTTGCCATTCGGCTACTAAAAAAGGTAATAACATTGTATGTTGTCTAATAATGGCCCAACCATCCAAAGCATTTAGGTGGACTTTTGTCATCAATTCGTTTACGGCTAATGACCACTGTCTTCTTACAAGAAAAAGATTTGTCTTTCGAGAAACTGATTTGGCATTGTGATAAATGCTTTCATTAAAGCTTTGTGGCTGCGAAAAATCGCGAAGATTTTTATCGTAAACCGCAAAGTTAAAACTTAATTATATTTTGTATTCAGTATAAAAATAAGCTACGTAGATTTCACGAGTAAAAGATAAGATTAGATTATTTAATTTGTAAGTAATTACGATATTTTTCAATGCATTATATATGACACAAACATCTTAAATAATTAACTTAAAAAGTAATCAGCTATACTAAATGTCTTTTAAATCAATTTATCTCACAATCGGAGCACAGAATGTCAACTAGTATAAAGTTACGTAATATCAGTTAATAAGCAGTTACACATTCTCTCATAATAATAAAATAAACGTAAGAAAACTTTGCACCACATTCTTACAACAGAAAATCGCGTGTCGTTCCTGAAATTGTACGACTGTACCAACAAGCCGTAGGAAAATTCACCCGTGATATTATTAATTTACTATGAAATAATTTATTTCACTGCCAGCTAAAAAATACTAAGAAAAGGATACATTTTTGTGCTCGCATGCTTTACGAACTGAAAATTAATGAAGCAAAAGAAAAAATTGTACGATGAAAAAAAAAACATTCAGTCAATGAAAAATATGATTACGACGTAGGTGTGAACAGTTGAAACTATTGATCAAATAATCATCATAAAATCTGACGCTTTTGGATCGAACATAAAAGTAAAAAAATTACAACGTCTCAAATACATGAAATAATAAGTCAAGTGATGTATTGGAAACTATGCCCGAAACTGGAGGTCTACTACGAAAAACGAAATCCGTCAATACTGTTATCGTTTTTCGGATCCGAAACATTATTAGTATAGAATCCATACTACGAAATGCTTCGGATCCGCAAAACTATTATCGTATTGACGGATTTCGTTTTTCGTAGTAGGCTTTCTGCATCGAATACATCAAATAAATAGAGTAACACGATCGTCTACATTTGCCCCCTATTTGTACTTGTCCGTGATTCATCGTTTCATCAGTCTGGATCCTTTCGATTTATTGTCCTATGGAAACGTGATCTCATGCTTATGGATTCAGCTTTGTCGCTCCGATCACTGTATATGGAGACACGAGGCTGTAAATATGCTTTTAATGCCATGGAAATAAGGTTGAAGATCGGACGCTTGTGATTTTAATATGAGTAATTTGTTTTTATTAAAAACCTATGCACTTATATTCAATAAGTTTCTTATACTTCTTCTGACCCTATTGTTGAATATGGCGTATGATATGATTTGGTTAATGTACGATTTTCGAAGAAAAAACAGTTAAAATCTGACTTTCTGTGGTGTTTTAAAAGGTGTCTCAATTATGTTACTATTTTTGTCTCTGTTAAGTATGATTTAAGTTGTATTTTAAATGATTTTCGGACGAATATCACTTGTAACATTGGCGCGAGTGATTCAAAAATTGAGCAGTGTTTGAAAACAAAGAATGCAGCCAAGCGAATGTTATGCGATTGAATTGAAGAACGTAAAACGAGTCTCTCCACAGAATTAATGTATTGTCATACCCATTTCCGTGTAACGAATCCACATGAAGTAGAGTCTTCAATGTCACCTCGGATGTTTTGGGTTTATCACAGCTACGTTATACCTGTACTGACACAAGACTGCGGAAGAATGCCCCAACCAAAGAGTTATGTGGGGGAGTCCCACATAACCCTTTGGTCTCCCCCGGGATCAGAGGGTATGCGTAAGGCATTTCCTAGTCGAAAAAAAAAGTACTGACACAAGAGATTTGATGCCGCTGTCTCCAATGATATGCACGGCTTATTTCAGGCTAAATTATGTGATATTATTTAAATGAGTCATTCTGTCTGACATTTGTCGGGGTTTGACCTGTTTGCTGCTCATACATATTTACTATTAGAATAGGTAAGAGTTGGAGGCTCAAACATAAAGGTAACAAAACAATTACAAACTTATGTATACGAACTTGTATTTTGATCATAGACTAAATGTATTAATGTACTGTGTTAGGATGGAAATTGAAAAAGCACTGGGCTTATTTATTTAGTAAAAGGCTTCTCTGTTGCTTTTAGTTCTTTATTTTTATAAAAAAAAAATATCAGTAAAAAAAGTAAAGTTACAGGCTATGTAAGCATCCCACTGCTGGGCAAAGTCATTACCTCAAATATGAGGTAGTATGAGCCATACTCCACCACGCGGGCTCAGTGCGGATTGGCGAAGGGGTGTTTGCAAGGCAAGCGACCAACCTTGCTATCAGATTTTATCAAGCTGCCCATAGGGCCTCTAACTAAGCTTAACGACTAATACCAATCGATATTAGCCGGGACCAACGGCTTAACGTGCCTTCCGAAGCACGGAGATGCTCGTGATATACGTCACTTATATGGTCGGAATGGTCACCCATCCAAACACCGACCGCGCCGTAAGTTGCTTAACTTCGGTATTACTACCAAAGCGCTGCCACCACTGCGCTACGAACGCCTCAAATAAGTAATATATCAGGTAGTAGTATAAAAAAAACCTGTCCGCTGCTACTATTGCTTAGCCAGGATCTACCACAGCATGTCCGTAATTGAAAATCCCAACCAGTAAAGGCTAGGGAGTCCCAGGAGGGAGTTAAAATGTCGTTAGCAGATTGTAGCATTCTACTACAACCTGATAACGACATTTTAACTTTTGGAAAGTGTTGTTTATTTATTATATTCTTTTCATGTCCCGATCGTAAGTTAGACGTTACCCTACGCGTACGTATACGTTGCGTTTGCAAACGTCCTGACATCTGCTTGCAACCAATTTTTAACTTTAATTTATTTGCTTAAAGATTAACGTTTTCTATAGGTACCGAGATGAAGACTTATTGCAAGAATCATATTGTCATCCAAAATTACGAATGTTTCTAAATAAACATCCGGCAAACAAGTCATAGTCATAAATATAAATGATGTCATCTCAAATTATATTAACAGATCTTAGCGATTATTAACATTTAAAGAAAATCGAGTACACCTTTAAATGGTATCCATTTGATTATGTCCCTTTTCTCAATTTTACGAAAATGGAAAGTTGCCCTAATTTACAAATATTTATTGTTATTGCCGTCGCCTCTAGGGTTGTATTTGTTCATTCGCAACCTTTCTTGACCTTAGCGTATTTTTATAAAATTTAGCTGCGAAACTTTTTACAAAAGGTCTGATTGTATTGTTCCGAAGAGTATTCTCCGTCACAGTATACATCGTGGTGCCTAAATAAATTCAATAGAACTGAACCCTTGACTTGAATGTGTATTACGTATTCTGTGTTACCTTGGTCACCATGGAAACGGTGACGTCATAGGGTATACCAGGTGAAAGCTAATCACTGGAGCACCCTGATTTGGATTGTGATGGATGACTTTGTTTTGTTTACATTCTACAAACTGATCGACTGTTCCAGCGTCAAAACATCTTGTTTATTTGACGTTAATTAATTGTTTAATGCCTTTTTCCCCAACTGGCTTAATTTAGCCGCACCGTATTATTGATTCAGTATACGCTTCAAAGTTAAATAAATTTTTTTAAAAGAAATAGTACTTGGTAATTAAAATTAACAACTACTTACCTATTCAGTTTCTTTGAAAAATTTGATTCTTATTTTGCCTGTTAAGAATCATTGAGTAGACGGTGAAAAAAACATATAACTAGAAATCAACAATAATGTATTTAAACTATAGCGAATATAAAATAACGAGAAACGCGAAGAACTGATGGTCGTTGGAGCAGAAATGTTCTATATTGGAGACCCTTTGACTAAAGGCGCAGCGTAGGACGTCCACCAACACGATAAACAGGCGACCTTGTAAAGATCGCAGGATGCCAGTGGAGGCAGACCGTTTATGGTCGGTCATTGTGGAAAACCGTGGGGAAATGTTCAGCAGTGGACGTCCTTTGGCTGATAATGATGATGATATAAAATACTATGTTTTAGGAGAACACAGAGAGAGAGAGAGATGTTGTAAATTAGAGATCTATTCATTGTGAACCTACAGTACTCTACTTGTGTTCTAAAACAGCGTGACTAAAGCAAGACTTTTGGATCAATCTGACCTTTGAGCCTGGTCGGCAGCAGACATCCCTAGCGTAGTACTAAAACGGTCTGATTTATCGTCTGACGCAAGGGTGGAAATAGGGAACTATAAATGGCCGCCTCGCGCCAGTGACTTGTTACCCCTCTTTTATTGCATGAAACCGCTGAATCTTGTCTGAAAACTCGTCCAAGTTTGCCTACTGATGACTCATTCCTTGTTTTAGAATGTTTTTTTAACACTCACAGTGTCATATTTGTATTATTAAGAGATGAAATAAGGAACCAAAAATGCGCACGGGCGGGACTCGAAGCAGCATCTTTCTGGCTAACCGGGCCAACTGGTCTTCCAATTGAGCTTCCGTGCTTTAAGGACTCATTCCTTCTAAATTATATAAAAATATTATAAAATGGACAGATATTTGGCCGCAAGTCATATGAGCATGACATGACGGTGATAAAAAGTTACGAATTTTTCACTCTGAGCTAATTCTTAGGACAAACTTGTCTTATACCACAGAATATATAATAGTCTTATACAACGAATGACTACTATGATTCATGAGTATTCATGACCTTAACTTTATCCTTGTTAAAAATCTGATTCATAGCTACAAGTTGCAGCTTAATGTGATGATGATTTTCTAAAAGACTCAACTTCCATTAGTTTCAGAATAAATTCTGTTGTTTAATGAACTGAAAACTAAAATCCTGCCTGTGTTCAAGTATTATTGTCGTACTGTTTTTTGTTACAGAGCGCTAGGCATTGCTAGATAATAGCATGCCGATTAAAATGAGCATAGGTAATTGTATGTTAACAGTGTTTTTGTTAACTCTTCAACCGTGCAATTGTTTTTTTTTCCAGTATTTGTAACAGAAACTACAAATATCGTTTAGTATTCGATTAAATCAAAGCTGCACGTGATTTGATAGATTTTTACGTATTAAGACACACCCAATAGATTAATATAACTGATGAAGATTAACAAATCGTTTGACAATAACTGATTATTAATTAATCACTCGACATAATCCTAAGGAAATTCTATTTCATTAAACTGTCACAGAACCCCGTGCAATTTTAAATCTCTGCATATAAGTTGAAGCGTTCATGGCTAATCCTTGTCTACATTCGTTAGTCGTTACTTGTACTATTGCGGTTGATCCGACATTAAGGTAGTCATTAAGTCGCGTTTCGGTATATTTAGTAAATCTTTGGATTTAAAATGTAATTTTGCCGTTTTGTTACACATAATTTCTCACCACAGATCATCTGTTATTTCACTAACTATATTTCACTATGCAAACTCAATATTTCTTATTGCAATAATGATCAAGATAAGTTTATAATGTACTTAAAAAAATACTTATATTTATACCTGGTTTTTAGCCCTGGCACTGATCGATGAACGTACTTGAAAGTCCTGGGACTTGAATTAGCAAGTATGACATATGCCCACCATAATTAAGTCATCGGGGCAAATGTGTATTAGGACGGATTTGTGTCTAGGCTCACTCTGGCAGCTTTGGAAAATTCAAAGTCGATTAATTCGCTTTCTATCAATCAGAAAAACTTGTTTCTAAGAGTTAACACAAGCTAGATTTTACGAGAAAAATGTAGAGATGAAGAAGAAGTTAAGAAAAGATGAGTATTCGATAAGAGACAGAGGAAGACTGACAAGTAAATAAACAAAATAAGTATGTAAAAATATAGTATAAAATAGCCAAAGCTATGATTATTTCTTAGAGGTTTTAACACTTAGAATGGCTTGAGAGTAAAGCAATGTATAATGTCACAAAAATATACAGGCCGATCAGCATTTTACAAGCTTATTTTTTATCAATTCGTCATTATTATCTATTTGCTAATAAAAATCGAAAGTCCCCGTGACTAGTCGTTTCAAATTATCTGCACGATAAAAACAATAGGGGAGAAATCGTAACAAGTGGCTGGCTAGTACTCGTCGTAACGTTAATGGCATTAGAAATCAATTGTAAAATGCAGATGTAAATGAAGGTAGAATGCCCCTTTCTCTGTGTGCATTGATTGATGAGCCGACGAAAGTAATCTCAATACAGATGACGGCTCACTTTGTTAAAAAATTCGGTATTTTTATGTATGATTTAACATCCAGTTTTTGAAATTGAAACCCCATTTCGGCTTTTATAAATTTTTAGGTAGTCGTATAAATGAAATCCATGCAAAAAAGTAATCAATCACAATAAATAATACGTGATAAAAGAATTACGAAAATACAGCATTTGGAACTTATTTATCTTATCTTTTAGCACACCCACTGGTCTTGAAAATAATCCACCGATACATTTATCTGTTTTTGTGTTTTACTATCAGTACTTACTACACATAACATTTCCTTGCTAGCATCGCGTGCTTAAACCGATCTTAAGTTTCTATAACCATGTATTAAACTTTCAAGATACTATCTTTTCAGTGATAGTTTTCTTCGAGAGATTTTGATTTAAGTATAAGTGCATATCTGTTTTGGTTGTTCAAAATGGCAATATTGGATACTTTTCAGTTGACGAGTCAAGTGGAGAAGCTGGCGCAGGTCAGCCGCGATCTCCGACGCAAGCACAAGCAGCTACAAGATAAGGTAATTAGATATTTATGTAAAGATATATGAAATATTATGTGTAACACACAATGTGATTCAACATAAAATGCTAAATTTCCAATACATTGTGCTCTCACTGCTTTAACGAACTCATAAAATCATTTATTTATTTATACTTTATTGCACTACCAAAAACTGTACAAAAGGTGGACTTAATGCCATATTGCATTCTCTACCAGTCATAGCTTTGTCATAGACATGTGTGCGGCAGAAAGCGATTGCGAGCGTTTATAAGCAAAATGGCAAAATTTTAGCAAAATGTCGGATTGTGTCAGATGATGAAGTAGAACTACCAGTAAGCTATTGACGCTAAAGCTTGTCCTGGCCAGTGTTACACACAGTAAGTGCTCGTAATTGCTATTTTCTTTCAAACACAGCCATTCTGTAACCGCGTTATGATTTAATAGCTTTGAATTTTTAATACAACATGGTAAAACTTGCTTTACTAAACTTTAACTTTTATCCAAGCTTCACACTATAAATCGATTTGACAAGACACTCGAGTTTTTCTCAGCATCTACTCATATTACTTAATGCTTAAGCTTACTTACTTATCTAACACTTGTCTTTACTAAACGCTTTAATCCTGTATTAGGATTAACTTACACTTAGTAGTGCTGTGTGCATTTTTGTATCGAAGAGCCGACTTCAGACTTTGTCATATCTCGCTTTCTCTGTCATACAGCTCGGTATGAGTTGCATCTTGAGACAGACAATCTTACTTGCTTGTTTTATTATAAAACTTCATCCGTCGCTAATACGCATGCAAACTCAAATGACTTTCACTAATAAATATCATCAAACTAACATGCATATTGTCGATACAGATGCGCTTAGTAGTGGAGGAGCGTTCGGAGCTGACGGCCATAGTTCAAACGCAACAGCGAGACATATCGGCGCTGCAACAGATTAATGCACAGAACCAGGTAAGGCCATATTCATTCACTAGCTTTTGCCCGCGACTTCGTCCGCGTGGAATAGTGACTTCTTTCTCCCGTTTTTTAACACATTTACCACTATATCTTTGCTCCTATTGGTCGTAGCGTGATGTTATATAGCCTATAGCCTTCCTCGATAACTGGACTATCCAACACAAAAAGAATTATTCAATTCGAACCAGTAGTTTCGGAGATTAGCGCGTTCAAACAAACAAACAAACAAACTCTTCAGCTTTATAATATTAGTATAGATAATATCAGCCTAGCCTATAACATGAAAACACAGCTATTGGAGTAGGCGAGAAAGAAAAGAGATACTTTGGCTGTGTATTTGTTTTTCTTAATTTTCATCTCTTCTCTTTCATACCTATCCACTTTTCTTTCTTTTCTCACAAATTTATACAATTTCGTCAAGCTATAAGCAAGTTTGTTGATGAAAAGTTTGAAACCGTTCATATTTGCCTGATGAAGGCTAAAGGTGAGCCCTTGTGTGGCTTTTTATATCACGTCATCACGCTAGTAACTAATTATTTTGTATTGATTTACATATTATTATAACATGAATCGAGTCACATTAATTCTGTTTAAATGGTAATTACTTTGCTTATTCATTATCAACCAGTTTTATGTTGCTAGGTCCCGAGTCAAACTAGATTTGGTTACAGTTGACAAAATGTCACTTGGCAAGGTTGCTAAATATTTAATATTGTTAATTATTTCACTTACATTACTCTCGAGGCTTTGCAAAATAAGTTTCTGGTTAGTTTGTCATCCATTACTGGTTAATACCTACATAATTATGAAGGAGGAAGAATGTAAAGGTTCATGTCATTGGATGCAAAATGCACGACGTTTCATGTGCATGCACGTTGTTGATATGCGAAACCATCAGGGGTAGTCAATCGAAGGGTTTAATCACAAAATATAGATTGTAGTACAGAAGTCAAACTACATGCAAAGCGTGTACGTGCACTTGAGCTTACTGATTCGCAGCGCTATGTCCGTTACCTTAGTTCTTCTACGTATCTCCTCGTTTCTGATTCGATCTCGTAGAGAAACACCGAGCATAGCCCTCTCCATCGCTCGCTGTGTGATTTTGAGCTCCTTTATGAGGCCCATAGTTAGAGACCACGTTTCGGATCCGTATGTCAACACTGGTAACACACACTGATTGAAGACACCATTCGTTATTCGTCTTCAGACACTGAGGTAATTGAGACGAGAAGACGCTCTTGCGCAGTTTCCCGAACGCTGCCCAGGCGAGTTGGATTTGTCGATTGACCTCTTTCTCGCACTTTGTATGTCACTAACCAAATTTTGACGTCATTATCTCAAATTCCAGAAGTGCAAAACATGCGGCGCGCCCACCTACGGCGCGGACGACGCGGAGCACGCCTCCAGCCGGACGTTCAGCGAGAGCGAGCTGCAAGCCGTGCTCAACGAGCGGAACGAGCTCAAGCTGAAGCTCAACCGCGCCGAGGAGCAGCTGCAGGCGTTGCAGGTCGAGCCGCAGCAGGACAGGTGAGGGGTTAAAATTAATGAATTTTAGAGAAATAGGCCCTCGCGCAGACTGCAGACTTTTTATCGGCCGATAGTTTGGTCGGGTACGTAATAGTATGGATACAGAGTCGTTGTAATGTGCGCACATGCATACCTGTCTATACTAATGAAGAATCCGACTAAACTATCGGCCGATAAAAAGTCTGCAGTCTGCGTGGGGTCTTAAAGAGAAAAATGTAGAGTCGCTGCCATAAAGAATTGACAGTTTTTCCGGACAGTGGCACAAGGAGTTTGCGAATATGTAGCCTGCGACTCATGTCGAGCGAGCTTTCATGTCTGGCCCATCCAACATGGCAGTAAATACTAATGTATGTTTGTAATGCGGTGATGTCTGAAGTGGCCCAGGAGACCCACGTTATAACATTGTCCCGTATAATGAGCAATACATTTTTGGCGATGACTGGTAAAATAGGTAATTTTGTTTTCGCGCTCCCGGGTAGCGTGCGTTTTGTGTCCTTTTGACATTGTTTCGTATGATACAACAAGGTTAAGTCGAAGTCTAGTCTTCTTGACAGCAAGTGTCGTGGCATGCTTACCATCTGCTGTCACGACTTATACTGAGCGGGGTCCTTTTTGGCACACTATGAGGCTTTGTGTTTTTTGTTCCGTCCAATTTTATTTAATTTTTAATTTTGTATTTTGATATTTTTGTTTTTTATTTTTATGTGTGTGTCAAATAAATAATAATTATATTCTATTCAAAATACTATAAAGAGTTGTCTATGACCGCAAAAAAAAACTATAGAATATGATTGATTGATTGATTGAAATAGCCTGCCATCATGCTAGGCGTGACGTCACATCCTCTGATAGGCGTTTACGTGACTAAATGTGTGTTTTGGACAAACTTTGTTAACATGACTAAATATGTGTGTTGGACTAACTTTATTATTCAAAATATTAGTAAATCCTAAGTTGACCACATAAATGAATTTACGTATGACGTTTTTTGATATCTCCATACCATATAATCACTAGAAACTACCAACATTTCTGAGTGTAAACTAGCCTATTATTTTTCACCACCAACATTAAAACCTACTCCACAGCGGCTCGGACACGTCCCCGTCGATGAGCACCATAGCGAGTACGGCTGAGGACGACGAAGCTCCCGTGCAGGGCCCGCTGCCCGCTGAGCCCGACGACGCGCCCTGGAAACGGAACAGCGGGATTAGGAAGTTGTGAGTATACGAACTTTGTGCTACTTATAAATTGCACTTGTAAAAAGCAACCGTGACTCTGTGACAGACGAGGAACTTTGTGGTGCTTGTTTTTGAAAGAAAGGCCTTCTACGAAAAAACTTATGAACCCTACGATCGAGTGATGCGGATTTGAAGCATTTTTAAAGTCAGTTTTTCTTTGCCTGTCTTATATTGTATACAAGCATGACATTCCTTTTTAACGAAATAATTTATTTTAAAACTAGCGGTCGCCCGCGGCTCCGCCCGCGTGGATGTCGGTTACCGCTGCAAAAAGCCTACCCAGGAAAGACACAGCCATCCTAGTTTACTCTCCAAGTGATGCTGAGTCAAATAAAAAAAGCCCCATCAAAATCGGTCCAGTAGATTCTGAGATTAGCTCGAACAAACAGACAGAAAGACAGACAGACAGACAGACAAAAAATTTAAAAAATATATTTTTGGTATCTATTACGTGTAAGAAGCCCCCTCAATGTAATTTTTTTTTAAATATGCAATGTACAGAATTCACCTACTTTACAGTTTTATTATATGTATAGATAAGATAAGCACAAATCTCGCAACATAGGTAATAATTCATAGTTTAACACTGAGGTCTTTTTTAGTCAAACAGTTAATTAATTTTAATTCACTCCTATTATTTTAAAAGTTACAAAAATATTGTTTACATGTACAATATTGGACTAGCAAAGAAAGACGTACTTTAGTATGTAATTGTTATCAAAAAATGCTTCAAATACAAATATATTTGTACAATACATGAAAATGCGGTGTTAGGTCAGAAATACAGTGCAATGACCAACTTAGCCATATAAAACAGCATGCAAATATTCAGGCAATTATTAATAGACTTCGGATTCGCTGAACGATGATCGTGTTGACTGATGTCGGTTTTCGTAGTAGCCCTTATGCTATGCTTTGATCGAACTAGGCTATACTTGGAAATGAGGCTGTGACCCTCTATGAGTTTATCTCATAGTGGCTTAGCTTGCTTAGTTAGCTTGCTTGCCTTTCAGGAAAATACCAGCTTACGGCAGAAACTAAAGTACCTATCTATCGAGATAACTATCAATACAAGCACGCTTATACCAAAGAACGAATGGTAAAATGCTAGTTACGTTTATATCACACTTACTATTTGAAAGGCTGGATTTTTAGCTTAGCTTAACAGTTATCTATCAGGATAGCTTATTTATTTCGACTGTTAAGAGTGCACAATAGATAAGAGTATGATTTACTTAGGTATGGGATGGGCTGCATGTAGTTTATCCTAAATCCTTGACAGGAAAAATAAGCCTTTGGTGTTTGGTTTGATCTTCCGTGATGAGCTTAATTTGGATGAAAGATTTAAAAATTGTAAGCGCATGTTTTATCACTATTTTTTATAATATTATGGTGTAAATAGCATGTTCTATTTCGCTTATAGGTAAACCGCGAAACTGAGACGTCTCTGACGTCACTTTTGATGTATTTTTCTCCCAAATGATGTACTTCATATTTTTTTATTATTAATTAAATGTTCTTCTTCAAGGTAAAAGAAAGTTCGTTTAATTTATAGCGATGATACGGAGTACATTAATTAGGAGGGAAATGTAAATAAAGGCGACAAAAATGACGTCAGAAACGTCTCAGTTTTGCGGGCGACCTATAACTTTTCACATGATCACTCATTTTGTGTGTTTCTGCACCCATTCATTTCATACACTTTACCTTTATTTGGTTCTGGTACATTTTTCTCATTTTTGGTTGTATTAATTTGGGCAGTAGAAAGCATGAGATCGTTCGTACAAATTATTTTGATACATGTAAGATTAAAAAATAATTAAAATAATTGAAATAATCGGTCTGTGAAATCTTTTCGAATAAACTTTACTACAAAAATTCAAACAATCACATTTTCGGTTCATAGCATAGACATTGCACAACAACACTTACTTACCTGACATTTCTTTTCTCTTTATCTAAAACTAGCTTTTGCCCGCGACTTCGTCCGCGTGGAATAGTGACTTCTTTCTCCCGTTTTTTACACATTTACCACTATATCTTTGCTCCTATTGGTCGTAGCGTGATGTTATATAGCCTATAGCCTTCCTCGATAACTGGACTATCCAACACAAAAAGAATTATTAAATTTGAACCAGTAGTTTCGGAGATTAGCGCGTTCAAACAAACAAACAAACAAACTCTTGAGCTTTATAATATTAGTATAGATTAAAAAAAAACTCACCACAAACTTCAACTTAAATTCTAACAGCTAAACGTACAAAATATTTCTTTGCCATTTACATAATAACTAGCGGCCCGCTCGCGACTTCGTACGCGCGTTTTAGTTTAACTCCGTTCCCATAGATCGTTGCGAAAAATTATAAGCCTATATGTAGGTATAGAAGTAGTTTAATGCGTGTAGACGCATTAAACTACTTCTATAGCCTTCCCTGATAAATTAGCTATCTATCATTATTCTATACCCTTACCAATAGTTCCTGTGATTAACGCCTTTAAACAAAAAAACTAAAACATCCAGTTTTACAATATATACATAGAAATGCGTACAGATAAATGTTATATTCGACGACGCGTTTGGTGTACCTATTGGTTAGCGCTCCTGACTATTACGCTGGCCGTCGAGGGTTCGAATCCCACAAGGGGCAAATGTTTGTGTGATGAGCACGGACATTTGTACCTAAATCATGGATGTTATATGTATTTAAGTATTTATGGGAGACGCACCCGTCGTAATCGTTGTCTGGTACTTCGTAACACAAGGAAGATAATTCCTTACCACGAAACCAGACCATTGGTGTGTTGTCTGGCGCATATTTATTATATTTTATGTACACTCAACACGCAGCCCTTAATGTCTTTAATGGTCAAACTTACACGGGATATTATCTTTTTATTTTACAACGAAATAGAAATACTTCCTACGCTCTTTCGTTAATCGTACTTATATTTCTTTCGGGTACTAATAAGACCAGGCTACTCTCTGCGCTTACACAGCATCATGCCACATACAGGCTGTGGGAGAAGCGAATTCTCTCAAGTCTTCTCCCGCTACCTTTTAAGAGTTTGAACTTTAGCTTTGCTTATGGTTATAGCGAATACTCTACTTTCTTGAATTCAAATCCTAAATTCAAAGGGACAATTCTATGTAAAGATCAACGCCATCATCATCATCAACACCCAAAAGCCGTCCACTGCTAAACATAGGCTCCCCACGAAAAGTTGCAGATTGGACACCCTTCGACCACAGGAGCAGCGTAGAATGTCCACCGACAATATAAACAAACAATCTGCAATCTACACTGGACACATACCGCTTGATACCTACCCTTTTTAAATACAAAACAATATTATTTACTATTCTAAGGAATAAAATCTCTTCTAGAGAGCAACATCAATAACAAACATGTGTCAAAACATTCTGTCTCAGATATGTCAAATGATTGTCAAAAATGAAATAAAAATTATTTTATGCATAAGCACTAAAGAGTATTTATATTAACTTCGTGGCCAATCATCCCCAAAATAACTTTCTACCCCTTTTAACCCCGTTACAAGATAAATTTCAATAAAATTTTATACACATTTTTCGTTAATATTTTTAAAGAATGTTTATGCAAAATTTGAAGTAGATCAGACCAAGGAATCACATTTTCCCATACAAACTTTGCACCCCTTTTTCAACCCCTTAAGGGTGAAATTTCAGAAAATCCCTTCTTATCGGATCCCTTCGTCATACAAAAAACACACCCTCCAAGTTTCAGGTCTCTACGATCAGCCGTTTAGGCTGTGCGTTGATCCGTCAGTCATTCAGGACAAAGCCTTTTATATGTAGAGATAATATATAAAGAGAAAAGATTAGAAAATTTAAGAGTAGTAAACAATACACTGCAGTGCACTGTTATATCTTTGATACGAAACAATGTGTTAAAAAGCGTATAATTATGCATTCAATTTATACTTCACGACATACTTTAAACGAGGACAGTGACTGATTTGACAGGCCGATTAATGCGTTAGTCAAAACAGCAGGGGTAACCAACATTTGGCTTGTGATCAAAACTGTTTTATCTTTTTAGGTGGTTATTTTATAAAGGAAAATGAGACCAGGGCCGAAAGAGATCATTGCATACACGGAGAAAGCACGGCACGTTGCATGGACCATACAGTCTATACAGTCCAACCACTGCGACGACGCTTATCGCTTCACAACCTTATACCTATCCTTATCCCATTTAATTTTATACTTTATCAACGTGTAGCACTTACCATTCTTCATTGATTATTATAACCATTTCATAAAGCACTAAACCACAGATGAATATTTACATTTTTAAATGTAAAATAAAGCTAATCTTGATTTTCCCATAATTAATAACAATGAATGTGCTCATTTTGTTGTGTATCATAATTTTGAAAAGTTTTATGTCATGCCATGTACAGTTTTGAAGATTTTGCTGACAAATGACAGCTCAGCAATACATTACGGCGTCTGTAAAATTGCTGGGAGTTTAATAGATTACATTGATTCAAGTGGTTTACCTAAAAGTTTAAGTGTAATCTTTAAATTCATGTATATAAAACCACTACGAATTTTCAAAATAACGATTTCTTAACCAATAAATAAAAGATATCTACAGTCTATTTTTGGAAGTCACACTGTGATTTGGACATTTTCAAGAAAAATGTGAATAGGCTGATACATACCTCGGCCGAAACGCTGACCATCAATTAAGTGGGAGATTGCGGCTTTAAAAAAAGGTTAAACACTTTTTTATTTTTCCCTACATTTTTTTTCTCCCATCATGTTAACCCTTTGCCCCCTTTTGATTTGCCCGTAACCGGTTGGTGTCAGGTTCTGGTTGGCGCTGACGCGGCGCGACGAGGGCCGGCGGTCGCCTCCGCCGCGGATCTCTTTCGGTCCTTGGTACTGAAGGACGCTTGCACGGTAGGTGGTAGATTGACTGTTAGCGCTGTACCCTTTTTTCTAAGTGTACTCGAGACCTATGAGTACGGCAGGGATGTATTTGAAGCTAACAACTTGTAGTTTGTAAAGCTCCAAATAACAAGACGATGAAACGTGTCCGGGAAAAAAGTTAGCGCTGCCAAATGGCTGTAACCTATTATTTTTGATCGTTCAAAATAGTGTAACAAACCCTGTGACGTCAATAGAGTTTCTGCTATTATTATAAAGCAAACTTGCATTAATTCAATGCTCGAGTCATTTACCATTGATGTTCGACGCACCCTGATTTGTGGGACCTCCCCAATAAACTTGGGGCAAAACGTTATTTTTTGATAACCGTGACCGTCGTTACCGTTCCATAAAAATAACGTCGAAAAATCACCGTGACTTTGTCACCTAGGTTATTTTTGTCACTATGGCGATTTTAGTCACGTAACGGTTTATGTAACTTCAGTTAATAATCGACTTATGGTTAATTAAATGCGATGATTAATAATGACAGGAGATAATATTCGCAAGACAATAGAAATATTTTCAAAACAATGGTAATCCGACTCTTGTAACTAAATTCATAAAAAAGAAATCACGTCAACCGAAAAGATTTTTTTCTCTGACTAGCTGATGTTTTTTATATTATAAGATTATGTATTTTATTATTTTTGATAACCAGCTTTAATTAATGATAAAATACAGAGACATTTGGAGTATTTGTAGAACATCTGGATCTCCAGTACAAAATACCTGATTCATAATAGTCAATATTTATTTATAAATAACTCGTAAATAATAGCCAAATTTATAGTTAAAAATAATACAATTTGTATTTTATTTAACTGACCGTGTCTATTATAATTAAAATTAATTTAATTTATTATTCTGGCAATCAAGAGTCACGAAATTTCGAGCGGATCGGCCACACTCAAAACTAATCGTAAGCTCGTGATCGTTCGGCCGCGCTCGGGACAGATCGTTCCTACCTACGTTTCTCGCTTCTGTTGTGACGTGCGTGACTGAAACAGTAATAGATATTGGAAAGATGGAACGACAAAAATAACGTTGTTACTTTGGAACGTTGTTACTTCTTGAAAAGTCACGGTGATATTTTAGGAAGGCAGATCACTGTTATTTTATAATCGTGACGTTATTTATCGCCCAAGTCTACTCCCCAAGGCTTCGTATAGCGCTAATGGTCATACTATAGTATATGTTTTTTACATGTTGACTGTTACTCACGTTCTATCTAGCTAGTGATAATATTGTTTGATTGTGTTGCTTCGGCCTTGTG